>CALYLW010001143.1:0-187062 GCA_944989445.1 Ampullaceana balthica
CCTTACTTGGGCACAGAGCTATATAAATTATCAATTTATTATTGTTGTTAATATTATTATTATCAATATTGGATAAGAAAACTCGTAAACATTTTGACAAATAATAAAAAGAAGAAGTTTAATTTCTTGTCTATTTAAGAATAAGAATCGTTTAAACACAGCTCATGTGTAATTGACGATCAACAAAAAACAACCAACAAGTAACAATCAAAGTTATTACTAAAACATAGGATAGTTTATTTCTAGACTTAATGACATTTCCCCCTTGAAAAGGTTGATCACGTCCGTAGAACAAGTTGGCTCCGTCACGCCAGGCGTCCAAGGGTTGGACTCCCATCCTGTCGTTAACGATCTACCCATTTCTGGCAGAGAGAATAGGATTCACTACATTCAGTACTTTACAGTATATAAATACAGAGGCGTAACAACGACTTGGCATCGGGGCAGGTGCCAAGGGCGCCGAGGGCTAATCCTTCAATAATAAATTTATTCTGTATAAATAGGTTGTTTTCCTTATATCTCAAGGGCGCCAAACATAATTAGCCAAGGGCGCTGAAAACTCAGTTACGCTTCTGTATAAATATATGTATTTTTTATGTGCCTACTTACACTGAAAAGCGGGTCTACAACTAGTCTTAAGAACGGATTAACGTCGTGACCCAAGGACCCCTTATATAGTGTTTTAATTATTATAAATAAATATTAATATTATAAGCAATAGTTAGCAGCGAAATGTTCAAAAATGTATTCGATTATCACCCTTCAAATATTTCTTCTTTACCTTGAAAAATCTTTCTTGAATTAAAAAAATATATTAAAAAATTAGAACCTTCTGTTTTTAAAATTAAAACAAAAAATCACCGCAAACAGATCCCCAAAAAATAAATAATCCCGAGAGAAAACGATTTCTTAAATGTTATTCAATTTTGCTAATTTTTTTATGAATGCTGTTATATTTTTTTATTATTTTTTTAAAAAAATTGTTGTAGTTCATTGTTGTTAAATTTTGTTCAATGTTGCATAATATTGTTCAATGTTGCATAATATTGTTCAATGTTGCATAATATTGTTCAATGTTGCATAATATTGTTCAATGTTGCATAATATTGTTCAATGTTGCATAATATTGTTCAATGTTGCATAATATTGTTCAATGTTGCATAATATTGTTCAATGTTGCATAATATTGTTCAATGTTGCATAATATTGTTCAATGTTGCATAATATTGTTCAATGTTGCATAATATTGTTCAATGTTGCATAATATTATTCAATGTTGCATAATATTGTTCAATGTTGCATAATATTGTTCAATGTTGCATAATATTGTTCAATGTTGCTCAGTTGTTAACAGAACTAAATCCAGTTGCCTGACCCCTATAGATACGTTTTTTGTGAGTGTAACAGCTTCCCTGGTATTCCATTAACTTCCGTTACACCCCCCCACGCAATCCCAAACTTGGTACCTGTGATTTTTTGTTCAAATGACATGGCTGTTTCAGTAATCTAATGTCGTTGATGCTGCTGCTTGTTGTTTCTACATTTTATTCTAGTTATCAACTAAGCTGTATACCATTCCTTATTTAAAATTTTGCAGTTTAATTATTTTTTTTGGTCGAAATATTTACGCGTGCAATAGTTTTAAACATGTCATTTACATGTAAACAGAAGTAGCCCGAATATTTTAATATTTAAAAAAATATGCGATGAAGAAAAACCTATTTTAATTTCAACG
Organism: Ampullaceana balthica; assembly: GCA_944989445.1. Lineage (NCBI taxonomy): Eukaryota > Metazoa > Mollusca > Gastropoda > Lymnaeidae > Ampullaceana > Ampullaceana balthica. Next base: position 1,736 of record CALYLW010001143.1, read on the forward strand.
TAACTGATACAATACTTAGAGATTATTTAAGAGATTAAAAGTATTAATATTTGCACATTATTATTTGTTTAACCTAAATAAAAATGTTTAACAACTCACATAACCAGTTTCCTGTTAGAAGAGCAACATATGCAAAATCATAACTTTAAAAAAAAACAACAAAGCTTTTTCAAATAGTGTTCAAAAGAGTCAAGGAGACAGCAAAACACAAGCCAACAATTAACCACATGAAAGGAATCAAGGATTTCAAATATCATTGGTTTTAAAATTATTACCGCATACACGGTAATCTCTGTTCTTAGAATTTTTTTAATGATTACCGTATATACGGTAATTTCTGTTCTTAGATTTTTAGCGAAATACTCACGCAAAAATTTGTCTCGCTAAAACTTGATGTTCCCTAGCTCTAGTAATAAATGGATTTTGTTGCATTCTGTTTTTATAGAGAGCTATTGGTTGTGTACACTCTTTATAAAACCGCAAAGCTTGCGTTCCTCTTTAAGGAAAAAAGATTATAACAAGAAATATCCTCCACTAAGGGTAGCGGTGGCCTATCGGTAGCGCGCTTGAATGCCGAACCGAGTGTCACGGGTTCTATTCTCGGTGCTGGCAATTGTGCCCGGGGCATTGTGCTAACATCGCGTTAGAGTTCCAAAGCACGGAATGCAAATTTCTGGTTACATCGTAAAATTTTTAATCGGTTAGAATTAATTTGATCGATTAAAATTCGATTAAAATTTAAGAAAATATTGTAATGCTTTTTTTCTCCAATTTATGAATATTTTTTTTCTTACTTAATTTTCCCTCGTATTATTATTATTTATTTAGACGTGCATGCGTAAAAAAATGTTTTTCTTCCTTATTTCTTGCATAGCAGAGACAAATTTCCTGTGTTACGTCACAAAACTTGAGAGCCATGGAATTAACCGATTTCGCGAATTAATGAAAATTACGTAAAAATATAATTAATCGAAACTAATCGATAAATCGATTTTAAAAAATTAACGATTGATCGGTCAATTTTTTTAAAAAATCAGTACTAGCTCTAATATATTTATACGCACATGTGACATTCACATATACATGTTATTTATATAAATCTAAAATTAGATATATGTGTATGAGACTAGTCCATAGATTTCCTTGGGCTAACTGGTGGTATTTGATGATCTGTGTGTCAATCATCAATGTTTTGACAATCCCTTATTCCTACACATGTTTCTTAATATTTTGGGTTGAGAAAATGTTGATCCATAAGTAGACATCTATAAATTTACCTATGTGTCGATCTATGCGTTGACCTAAATCTTTAACTTTGCTTTGAACTATATGTTGATATATGCGTTGACTTATATATTTATCGACGTTTTGATATAATTTTTAATCTATACGTTTATATTTCTTTAGATCTACATGTTATTTGAGTGTTGATCTATATGCTGTACATATTTATAGCCTGATGATTATCTACATATTGTTTTGCATATGGATAGATCTCTTTATTGTTAGGCCAAACACATACTAAAAAACAAACTCACCAAATTCAGGTCACTGAAATCTAGTTTAGACAAGTCTTCAGGTCTATTCTGTGGGAGACAGCAACAAACAAGTACACATGACGTCACTAGGGCTAGTGGTCTGTAGTTTCGGTATGGTCATCGCGTTGTACCCGAGTACACCTGGCAAGTGCGTTCATTGACGGAAACGTAGGTAACACGCATCACAGTTTGATGCCTAGACAACTACTATAGCCTCTGTATCAACAGGTAGATACCTAGACAACTAGCATAACGAATGTATCTACAGGTTGATACTGTCACATCTGATTAACATAATTTTGTGACGTAAGGTCACATGTATGGTGGACGCGGGAAGAAAGGAGCATTTCTATTGGTTGAAAGGGTTGGGCGAGGAAGTTGTGTGTAGACTTCCGACATGGAAGCATGATAGTGAATAACTCAAGATTTCCACGTTATATTACCTCAAATGATTCTTATGTGTACAATATATATGTATATTAAAGTTGTTTTGGATAAACGAATTCTTCAGTGAATTATTGTGCACAAGATTATTACTGTGAGAACGCCTACATAGAAAGAGAAATATAAAGTTATATATATACATCGTTACAGATACCTAGAGAACTAGCATAACGAATGTATCCATTGGTTGATGCATATACAACTAGCATAACGAATGTATCCATTGGTTGATGCATATACAACTAGCATAACGAATGTATCCATTGGTGATGCATATACAACTAGCATAACGAATGTATCCATTGGTTGATGCATATACAACTAGCATAACGAATGTATCCATTGGTTGATGCATATACAACTAGCATAACGAATGTATCCATTGGTTGATGCATATACAACTAGCATAACGAATGTATCCATTGGTTGATGCATATACAACTAGCATAACGAATGTATCCATTGATTGATGCCTATACAACTAACATAACGAATGTATCCATTGATTGATGCCTATACAACTAACATAACGAATGTATCCATTGATTGATACCTATACAACTAACATAACGAATGTATCCATTGATTGATGCATATACAACTAACATAACGAATGTATCCATTGATTGATGCATATACAACTAGCATAACGAATGTATCCATTGATTGATACCTATACAACTAACATAACGAATGTATCCATTGGTTGCTGCCTATACAACTAACATAACGAATGTATCCATTGATTGATACCTATACAACTAACATAACGAATGTATCCATTGATTGATGCATATACAACTAACATAACGAATGTATCCATTGATTGATACCTATACAACTAACATAACGAATGTATCCATTGATTGATGCATATACAACTAGCATAACGAATGTATCCATTGATTGATGCCTATACAACTAACATAACGAATGTATCCATTGGTTGATGCATATACAACTAGCATAACGAATGTATCCATTGATTGATACCTATACAACTAACATAACGAATGTATCCATTGATTGATGCATATACAACTAGCATAACGAATGTATCCATTGATTGATACCTATACAACTAACATAACGAATGTATCCATTGATTGATACCTATACAACTAACATAACGAATGTATCCATTGGTTGATGCATATACAACTAACATAACGAATGTATCCATTGATTGATACCTATACAACTAACATAACGAATGTATCCATTGATTGATACCTATACAACTAACATAACGAATGTATCCATTGATTGATACCTATACAACTAACATAACGAATGTATCCATTGATTGATGCATATACAACTAGCATAACGAATGTATCCATTGATTGATGCCTATACAACTAACATAACGAATGTATCCATTGGTTGATGCATATACAACTAGCATAACGAATGTATCCATTGATTGATACCTATACAACTAACATAACGAATGTATCCATTGATTGATGCATATACAACTAGCATAACGAATGTATCCATTGATTGATACCTATACAACTAACATAACGAATGTATCCATTGATTGATACCTATACAACTAACATAACGAATGTATCCATTGGTTGATGCATATACAACTAACATAACGAATGTATCCATTGATTGATACCTATACAACTAACATAACGAATGTATCCATTGATTGATGCATATACAACTAACATAACGAATGTATCCATTGATTGATACCTATACAACTAACATAACGAATGTATCCATTGATTGATGCATATACAACTAGCATAACGAATGTATCCATTGATTGATACCTATACAACTAACATAACGAATGTATCCATTGATTGATACCTATACAACTAACATAACGAATGTATCCATTGGTTGATGCATATACAACTAACATAACGAATGTATCCATTGATTGATACCTATACAACTAACATAACGAATGTATCCATTGATTGATACCTATACAACTAACATAACGAATGTATCCATTGGTTGATGCATATACAACTAACATAACGAATGTATCCATTGATTGATACCTATACAACTAACATAACGAATGTATCCATTGGTTGATGCATATACAACTAACATAACGAATGTATCCATTGATTGATACCTATACAACTAACATAACGAATGTATCCATTGATTGATACCTATACAACTAACATAACGAATGTATCCATTGATTGATACCTATACAACTAACATAACGAATGTATCCATTGATTGATACCTATACAACTAACATAACGAATGTATCCATTGATTGATACCTATACAACTAACATAACGAATGTATCCATTGATTGATGCATATACAACTAGCATAACGACCGTATCTAGTGATGAATGCATAAGCATCTATAGCATAACTGGTGTATCCATATATTATATGGATAAATAATCCAATTAGTAGTCAAATGGATGAAGCTTTTTCATATGCACTTAAATATTTTTTTAAAAAATATTATCAAAATTAAGGAATGTATGGGATGTAGTGTCTTTTACCTTAAACAACTTTGTTTTTAATGCTACAAACGTAAAATGTTGTTCTCAGTGTGTCTTTTACCTTAAACAACTTTGTTTTTAATGCTACAAACGTAAAATGTTGTTCTCAGTGTGTCTTTTACCTTAAACAACTTTGTTTTTAATGCTACAAACGTAAAATGTTGTTCTCAGTGTGTCTTTTACCTTAAACCCGTATGTATTTACTCCCACCAAAGTAACTTGTTGTTCTCAGTGTGTCTTTTACCTTAAACCCGTATGTATTTACTCCCATCAAAGTAACTTGTTGTTCTCAGTGTGTCTTTTACCTTAAACCTGTATGTATTTACTCCCACCAACGTAAAATGTTGTTCTCAGTGTGTCTTTTACCTTAAACCTGTATGTATTTACTCCCATCAAAGTAACTTGTTGTTCTCAGTGTGTCTTTTACCTTGAACCTGTATGTATTTACTCCCACCAACGTAAAATGTTGTTCTCAGTGTGTCTTTTACCTTAAACCTGTATGTATTTACTCCCATCAAAGTAACTTGTTGTTCTCATTTTGTTACGATGCAAATACCAGACTCACCTTAGGGGACCAAAAATAAGGATCGCCCGCCACGTTCTCCTTTATTCGTTCAACCTGTTGTTAATGATCATATATTTATATTAGATTCTGCGTCGAGTGACTTTGGTTCAGGTAATTGACTGGACTGATCAACCCCTCCCCCCACACACACATACACACGTACACACACACACACACATACACACACATACACACACAACACACACACACACATTTAACACGGATTACAAGGCTGACAACTTCCCGTCTGCTTGGATTAGAGTTCAAGCGAAGGACCGGATGAGCGCGCCAAATTTTCAGACAACGCCACCTCAAATGAATTAAAGCACTGGAAATATTTTAACATTCTATCTTCCCAATCGCATATTTATTTGTTCGGTGCTTATAGTTTCACAAAACAAAATACACAAAAATGTTTCTACCAATAAAATACGGTTAAATAGCTTTCTATAATAAGAAAAGGCCATTAGTATATACAACGGCACACTGCTACACGTAATGTTATATATCGGATACTTGACGACGATCATTTGATAGAGTTTATATCAGCTGTGTTATGTTACACACCTAACACGCTATGGTCATGGGTAAAACTTTCTCGTTCCAGAGTCAGTGAGTCAGTGAGTTATTAGGGTACGTTTGTTAACGATTCGGTTCAAATATCCCAATTGTTAGATTGTTTGACAATACGAAAATAAGTCCTTGTGTTGCCCTCTGGGTTTCATAGAACAAGCTCTTGTATTACTGTCTTGAGTTCATAGAACAAGCTCTTGTATTACTGTATAAGTTCATAGAACAAGCTGTTGTATTACTGTCTTAAGTTCATAGAACAAGCTGTTGTATTACTGTCTTAAGTTCATAGAACAAGCTGTTGTATTACTGTCTTAAGTTCATAGAACAAGCTCTTGTATTACTGTCTGGGGCTCATAGAACAAGCTCTAGAAAGACATAGATCAAGCACTTTTTTTTACTGCCTGGGATTCAGAAAGAAAAACTTCTTCTTTGCATGTAGTTGATAGAACAAACCTTTGTGTTATTGCATTGGGTCCATCTAACAAACTCTTGTATTATTGCATTGGGTTCATCTAACAAACTCTTGTATTATTGCATTGGGTTCATCTAACAAACTCTTGTATTATTGCATTGGGTTCATCTAACAAACTCTTGTATTATTGCATTGGGTTCATCTAACAAACTCTTGTATTATTGCATTGGGTCCATCTAACAAACACTTGTATTATTGCATTGGGTTCATCTAACAAACTCTTGTATTATTGCATTGGTTTCATCTAACAAACTCTTGTATTATTGCATTGGGTTCATCTAACAAACTCTTGTATTATTGCATTGGGATCATCTAACAAACTCTTGTATTACTGCATTGGGATCATCTAACAAACTCTTGTATTATTGCATTGGGTTCATCTAACAAACTCTTGTATTATTGCATTGGGTTCATCTAACAAACTCTTGTATTATTGCATTGGGTTCATCTAACAAACTCTTGTATTATTGCACTGGGTTCATCTAACAAACTCTTGTATTACTGCATTGGGTTCATCTAACAAACTCTTGTATTATTGCATTGGGATCATCTAACAAACTCTTGTATTATTGCATTGGGTTCATCTAACAAACTCTTGTATTATTGCATTGGGTTCATCTAACAAACTCTTGTATTATTGCACTGGGTTCATCTAACAAACTCTTGTATTGTTGCATTGGGTTCATCTAACAAACTCTTGTATTACTGCATTGGGTTCATCTAACAAACTCTTGTATTATTGCATTGGGATCATCTAACAAACTCTTGTATTATTGCATTGGGTTCATCTAACAAACTCTTGTATTATTGCACTGGGTTCATCTAACAAACTCTTGTATTGTTGCATTGGGTTCATCTAACAAACTCTTGTATTACTGCATTGGGTTCATCTAACAAACTCTTGTATTATTGCATTGGGATCATCTAACAAACTCTTGTATTACTGCATTGGGATCATCTAACAAACTCTTGTATTATTGCATTGGGTTCATCTAACAAACTCTTGTATTATTGCATTGGGTTCATCTAACAAATTCTTGTATTATTGCATTGGGATCATCTAACAAACTCTTGTATTATTGCATGGGGTTCATCTAACAAACTCTTGTATTATTGCATTGTTGCTCTACGAGGGATCCTAAACACTAAAAATTACATTGCTATCAAAATGTTGGGAAAAAACACTGATTTTGAGTTGTTATTTTAATGCTAATTTATACGTAGATCTCAATATGTTACCAAGGAATCACGTGACTTACATCCGAACCAAAGTCGCTGGGATCTATGAAAGTTGTCTTTCCTGACTGTTTCTGTAAAACAAATGATAGAAAAGTATAAATGACGTGACATTGGTGTTGTTGAACAGATGGATGTGCTGGCAGTCACAGACTGAGAACCCGTGAAATTAGTTGTACCAAGGGCCTATTACTTAGAGTTAGTTATTGTATCATTGACTCCTGTAGCCCCATGACATTAGTGTCAGTCTAGATACCTGTGTCATTGCGTGTGTTCATGTCATTTGTATGTTCTTTTATATGATGATCTCAATATGTTACAAACAACAAACTTTACTTACTGGCAATGCATTTTGAATCGGTCGAATGTTATATTGTCTCTGTAATATTTCCTGCAGAAAATGATAGAAATGTATATATGTCATTTCTGTGTTATTGTCGAGCTAGTTTTATGGGCTGACAGTCACAGGCTGAGAACCCGTGAAGTGAGTTTACGAACTTATAGACAATATAATTTAACTCAACTTAACATTCAATCATTGGATCTATTAAAAAGACCAGGGGCGGCCAAACCTGTAGTTACTGAGAGCCATTTAAATTTTAAAAAATTTAAATTGTTGAGAGCCGCATACATGCACTTTGCGGCTTTAAACCTGAGGTTGGAATCTCTTCAAGTTATCCTTGTAATACATCTTTCATAAAGTGTACGCGAGCCGCAATGAGAACACAGAAGAGCCGCAAGCGGCTCGCGAGACGCGGTTTGGCCACCGTTGAAATAGACTGATTGGAATAGGAGGTTATTTATAAATGGAAATATTCAAATCTTGAAGGTCAACTATGTTATACAATATGATGAGAATTTCACTTTTTAGGTGCATGAAAGAATTCGCAGGCACAATTTTGGCTTTCACGTGAACTTTATGCACTTGAATGTGTCGAAACATGAGGTCTGTGTGTTGTAGAGGTCTAGACTCTAGGTTAGCCTTGTGATTATGTGATTATTACATAATACATATTCTAAGAACAGAGCAGTTACTCGCAGTTATACAGAGTTAGATGGCATTTCAGTGATTCCCTTGGCCCCATTAAATAAATGACATCTAAATGACTCGATTGACCCTATGACATAAATGACATGTCTCGCATGGCCCCATTACATAAATGCCATCTCAATGTCTCGCATAGCCCTATTACATAAATGACATCTCAATGACTCGCATGGCCCTATCACATAAATGACATGTCTCGCATGGCCCTATTACATAAATGACATGTCTCGCATAGACCTATTACATAAATGACATCTCAATGACTCGCATGGCCCTATCACATAAATGACATGTCTCGCATGGCCCTATTACATAAATGCCATCTCAATGACTCGCATGGCCCTATTACATAAATGACATGTCTCGCATAGCCCTATTACATAAATGACATCTCAATGACTCGCATGGCCCTATCACATAAATGACATGTCTCGCATGGCCATAGTACATAAATGCCATCTCAATGACTCGCATGGCCCTATTACATAAATGACATGTCTCGCATAGCCCTATTACATTAATGACATGTCTCGCATGGCCCTATTACATAAATGACATGTCTCGCATAGACCTATTACATAAATGACATCTCAATGACTCGCATGGCCCTATCACATAAATGACATGTCTCGCATGGCCCTATTACATAAATGCCATCTCAATGACTCGCATGGCCCTATTACATAAATGACATGTCTCGCATAGCCCTATTACATAAATGACATCTCAATGACTCGCATGGCCCTATCACATAAATGACATGTCTCGCATGGCCATAGTACATAAATGCGATCTCAATGACTCGCATGGCCCTATTACATAAATGACATGTCTCGCATAGCCCTATTACATTAATGACATCTCAATGACTCGCATTGCCCTATCACATAAATGACATGTCTCGCATAGCCCTATTACATAAATGACATCTCAATGACTCGCATGGCCCTATCACATAAATGACATGTCTCGCATGGCCCTATTACATAAATGACATGTCTCGCATAGCCCTATTACATAAATGACATGTCTCGCATAGCCCTATTACATAAATGACATCTCAATGACTCGCATGGCCCTATCACATAAATGACATGTCTCGCATGGCCCTATTACATAAATGCCATCTCAATGACTCGCATGGCCCTATTACATAAATGACATGTCTCGCATAGCCCTATTACATAAATGGCATCTCAATGACTCGCATGGCCCTATTACATAAATGACATGTCTCGCAAGGCCCTATTACATAAATGCCATCTCAATGACTCGCATGGCCCTATCACATAAATGACATGTCTCGCATGGCCCTATTACATAAATGCCATCTCAATGACTCGCATGGCCCTATCACATAAATAACAAGTCTCGCATAGCCCTATTACATAAATGACATCTCAATGACTCGCATAGCCCTATCACATAAATGACATGTCTCACATGGCCCTATTACATAAATGACATCTCAATGACTCGCATGGCCCTATTACATAAATGACATGTCTCGCATTGCCCTATTACATAAATGACATCTCAATGACTCGCATGGCCCTATAACATAAATGACATCTCAATGACTTGCATAGCCCTATCACATAAATGACATGTCTCGCATGGCCCTATTACATAAATGACATCTCAATGACTCGCATGGCCCTATTACATAAATGACATGTCTCGCATGGCCCTATTACATAAATGACATCTCAATGACTCGCATGGCCCTATTACATAAATGACATCTCAATGACTCGCATGGCCCTATAACTTAAATGACATCTCAATGACTTGCATAGCCCTATCACATAAATGACATGTCTCGCATGGCCCTATTACATAAATGACATCTCAATGACTCGCATGGCCCTATTACATAAATGACATCTCAATGACTCGCATGGCCCTATTACATAAATGACATGTCTCGCATGCCCCTATTACATAAATGACATCTCAATGACTCGCATGGCCTTATTACATAAATGACATCTCAATGTCTCGCATGGCCCTATCACATAAATGACATCTCAATGACTCGCATGTCCCTATTACATAAATGACATGTCTCGCATGCCCCTATTACATAAATGACATCTCAATGACTCGCATGGCCCTATTACATAAATGACATCTCAATGACTCGCATGGCCCTATCACATAAATGACATCTCAATGACTCGCATGGCCCTATTACATAAATGACATCTCAATGACTCAAATGGCCCTATCACATAAATGACATCTCAATGACTCACATGGCCCTATTACATAAATGACATCTCAATGACTCGCATGGCCCTATCACATAAATGACATCTCAATGACTCGCATGGCCCTATTACATAAATGACATCTCAATGACTCGCATGGCCCTATTACATAAATGACATCTCAATGACTCGCATGGACCTATCACATAAATGACATGTCTCGCATGGCCCCATTACATAAATGACATCTTAATGACTCGCATGGCCCTATCACATAAATGACATTTCTCGCATGGCCCCATTACATAAATGCCATCTCAATGACTCGCATGGCCCTATTACATAAATGACATGTCTCGCATGGCCCCAATACATAAATGACATCTCAATGACTCGCATGGCCCTATTACATAAATAACATGTCTCGCATAGTCCTATTACATAAATGCCATCTCAATGACTAGCATGGCCCTATCACATAAATGACATGTCTCGCATGGCCCCATTACATAAATGCCATCTCAATGACTCGCATGGCCCTATCACATAAATGACATGTCTCGCATGGCCCCATTACATAAATGACATCTCAATGACTCACATGGCCCTATCACATAAATGACATGTCTCGCATGGCCCCATTACATAAATGCCATCTCAATGACTCACATGGCCCTATTACATAAATGACATGTCTCGCATGGCCCCAATACATAAATGACATCTCAATGACTCGCATGGCCCTATTACATAAATGACATGTCTCGCATAGCCCTATTACATAAATGCCATCTCAATGACTCGCATGGCCCTATCACATAAATGACATGTCTCGCATGGCCCCATTACATAAATGACATCTCAATGACTCGCATGGCCCTATCACATAAATGACATGTCTCGCATGGCCCCATTACATAAATGACATCTCAAAGATTCAATGAAAAGTTTGGAGACTAAATGATAGTATTGACTTATGTTTGTCTAAATGATAGTATTGACTTATGTTTGTCTAAATGATAGTATTGACTTATGTTTGTCTAAATGATAGTATTGACTTATGTTTGTCTAAATGATAGTATTGACTTATGTTTGTCTAAATGATAGTATTGACTTATGTTTGTCTAAATGATAGTATTGACTTATGTTTGTCTAAAAAATTGAATATAAAAAAGAAGAAAAAAACCTCTCGTCATAAGTCAATAACCTTAATAATTATTTTCAAGAATTATTTTATATTTTTATGGTTTGCGTGATGTAAAATATTCTTGAAAGTTTCGAAGCGGGAAAATTTTTGGAGGTGGCATGTTGATTGACCAATCAATTCTATCCGAATAGTAATGAGGAGAGCCATACGTGATAGAATGATATAATAGTAATGAGGAGAGCCATACGTGATAGAATGATATAATAGTAATGAGGAGAGCCATACGTGATAGAATGCATGAAATAATCAAGGTCAGGGGTTTGTAACCTTAGGAGTTAGATTGCTATTTAAGGGAGAGAGATTTTGGAATTCGGGATCAAAGTGATATCAGTGATTTCTATGGAAAAGTGGTAAAAATACATTGTTCAAGTTGGGTTGGTGTATATTGCTTTCGAAAACATGTGTGCATGTGTAAAAGGGTCCACACAAATGATTGTAGTCGGATCAGAAAGTAAACTTTCGTTTTAATCGCGTTCTAAGCTAACTAATTTTAGAAACCTTTTTGACAAGATGGATAAAAGAAAGAAAGACGATGAGTATCGTACTTTTCAGCAGGAATGGACGGAGGAATTTGCCTTCATGGAGAGAACGAGTTCTGCGGTGTGTTTAATATGCAGAGATAAAATTACGTCTATGAAACGGTCAAATGTAAAGCGACACTTCGAGACACGCCATTTTACATTTGCATTGAAATAGCCTGAGGGAGACAGCAGAAAGAAAGCATGTCAAGAATTGCTATTGTGCAAGCTGGTCAGGAGCAAATCCATGTTTGGACCCAAAAAGGTGATTGGAATTCGACTAGCTTTGCTGGCGCTTTAGCTATTGTAAGAAACGGAAAGCCATTCACATATGGGGAGTATGCCAAATCATTCATGCTTGATGTTGCCAATGAACATTTTTATCACTTTTCCAATAAGGACAAAATAATTAAACGGATAAAAGAAATGCCTCTGTCGGCAAGAACTGTTCGCGATCGTAGCATCATGATGTCAAATCAAATTGAGGAAATGCAAGTGAAGGAAATAAATGCGGCACCGTTTTTCTCTCTCGCTTTGGATGAGTCAACAGACATAAATAATTTATCCCAGTTCATCGTGGTTTCAAGGTATGTTGTCGGTGAAACATTACATGAGGAAAGTCTTGCTGTTTTGTCTATGAAGGGCACAACTAGAGGGCATGATTTATTCGAGTCCTTCACTCATGAGTTCGCGACAGAAAAAAATCTACCGATGGATAAACTTGTTTCGGTGTGCACTGATGGTGCTCCGTGCATTGTCGGGAAAAACAGAGGATTTGTCGCTCTTCTTTGTGAGCATGAAAACAGACGCATCCTAAGCTTTCATTGCATCCTACATCAGGAGGCGCTTTGTGCTCAAATGTGTGGCGAGCAACTTGGTGAGGTGATGTCGCTGGTGGTTCGGGTAGTCAACTTTATTGTTTCCCGAGCATTAAATGTCCGCCAGTTTAAAACACTGCTTGATGAGATTGGGAATAATTATCCTGGTCTGCTTCTGCACAGCAACGTGCGTTGGTTGTCAAGGGGGAAAGTGCTCAGCCGATTTGCGGCTTGTCTGAGCGAAATCCGGACTTGGCTTGAAATGAAGAAAATCGGGCATCCCGAGTTAGCTGACACTGAATGGCTCCTGAAGTTTTATTATCTCGTAGACATGACTGAACATCTAAATCAGCTCAATGTGAAAAAGCAAGGCGTTGGAAATACAATCTTGTCCCTGCAACAAGCAGTGTTTGCATTTGAAAACGCTAGAACTCTTCATCGCTGACATTGAAACAGGTCGTTTATTACACTTTGAAAAACTGGGAGAGTTAAAAGATATGTGCACATCAGGTGACCCTGCTCAACATCTTAATATTCAGTAGCTAGCAGGCTTCGCGTTTAATCACCTGCAGTCATTTAAAGCGCGCTTTGGAGAATTTCGCGAGCACACCCGTCTTTTTAAGTTCTTCACCCATCCACACGAGTGTGCAGTGGACAGCACTGACCTGAGTTGCATCCCCGGAGTTTCCGTCAGAGATTTTGAGCTCCAAGCTACTGACCTGAAAGCCTCAGACATGTGGATGAATAAGTTCAAGTCACTGAATCAAGATTTGGAAAGATTTGCACGACAGCAAACAGAGTTGGCGAGCCAACACAAATTGGGAGAAATGAAAAAACTTCAACACGCAGACCATGGCTGATTGTCAAAACTTGGAACGCGCTACCCGTCACATAATTACAACACACTGCAGCGTGTGAGTATTGCTGTACTGACAATGTTTGGCTCTACGTATGCATGCGAGCAGTCTTTCTCACATCTAAAGAACATCAAGACCAACAACCGATCACGTTTAACGGATGGAAGTCTCAACACCTGCATGAAGCTTAACCTCACCAAGTATCAACCAGACTACAAACTACAAAGCCATAAGTAAATCCATGCAGCACCATAAGTCGCATTAATGGTAAGTAATACTCATCATTGATTATTTTAGCAACAGCACGACAGTGTTATTAAAAAGATTGCAGAGCATAATTATTGTGCTTTTAGTGTTGAAATTAACACAAAATGCACACATTTACTTGAATTTTTAGTTGTATGAAATATGTATGGCTCTCACAGAATTACGTCTCGAAATATGTGGTGTTTATGGCTCTCTCAGACAAAAAAAATTCCCGACCCCTGGTCTAAATGATAGTATTGACTTATGTTCGTCTGAATGATAGTATTGACTTATGTTTGTCTAAATGATAGTATTGACTTATGTTCGTCTAAATGATAGTATTGACTTATGTTCGTCTAAATGATAGAATTGACTTACGTCTTGGATGCCTACGTGGCTGTGGCCCTTGACTTCATAAAATGGGGTTTTCTGTGGGCAATAAAGCATACGAAAAATTATATGTCAGAGAAATATTATAGCTAATGGGGTTTCCCCGATGTGTAAGTGTTTTTACTAGTCTGTGGTGCGGTGCGCATGGTATGGAGCACTATGACGTAACACGAGAAGATGTGACGCGAGATAGTGAACGTGACGTAGGGACGGTTGGTAGTAGATCGATTACCCGGGTAGTAAAATTGCACCCTGGTATCCGTGAAAATGTTACTGCAATGTCTATACCAACGGTTGTCGAACTGCGGCTCTTCTCTGTTCACATTTCGGATCACGAATAATTCATAAAATTAAAACCTTTCTTTTGACATATATACTGTGAAATAGGTTTAACATGAAGACACTTAAAAAAGAAATAACTGTCAACCGGAAATAAAACACGGCTCTTACAAACTACAATGTATTTTAAATTAGTAAGTGTATAACATATAAACAGGGTATTAGTTAGACTGAAAAGACGTAACAAAACAGCGAACGTTTCGGCAAAGAGCCTTCCTCAACTAACAAATAGTACACAAATAAAACGAATATAACGAAAGAATAAAAAAAACTTAGCTGCGGTGAAATCCAATTAGTCCAGTAGATATATAGTAAGTAGAGAATTTTAAAAGCTTATATAAGAAAGGAGAGGGTGGGTGTGGCCAATCAATCAGGTTGTCAGTGCAAACACCATATTCATCCCATGTGGTGTTAGAGTCCCATACTCTTGGATCAGTCTATTCTCCAGACTGACCCTGCCGGTTCGTGTTTGTACAAGAAACTATGGCGGTGACAGACATGTCATCGACTCCCATCTGGTCACGTCCATTGAAGTGTCGGGAGACAGGACACTGTCTTGTTTAATCGCACGTACATGCTCAGCGATACGGCAAAGTTTTGAGGCGTTTGGAACGGGTAGCCCGGGTACCCGCTCAAAGTTTGGACGTGTACCCAGGCAGCTTTATTCAACAATATTGACAGCCCTAATTACGGCTAGATGATTATGATTGTCGTTCTTTTAAAAGAGTCTTGTGCTCAAAGAATGACAAAGACATCACAGAACTATGTGTGTCAAGGTTCTATTGTCTGTGTGTGAGTATCCACTATCGTCTAACGTCATGAACCGAAGCGATGTTTAACGCTCATTAATTATATTATTTGTCTACAACTATCACTTTTAATTATTTCATGATCTATTACGTTAAGGTTTTTAAAAATGTGTGACGACACATACAGGTTACTTACTTTCGTTTCTGTATTATAAGGCCCAGAATTTAAGATGTAGAAATATTGGTCCAGTTCTGCTCCATCCTTTTGAAAACGATCAAATGACATGTTTAAATGACATGCAAATGAGTCCTTCAAATGACTTGTTAAAATGGCGTCTAAATGACAAGTTTCAAAGGCTTGTCGTTTAAATGCCGTTATTTAAAAGACATGTTTAAATAACAAATTAAACGACATGTTTAAATGAGGTAGAGAAATGACATGTTTAAATGCCATTTAAATATTTTATTTAATTGGCTTGTTTAAATAAAATTTTGAAATGGTGTCACGTGAGTTTTACTCATTATTCTGATTGTAATAGTCAATGCGACAGTCGGCACGCAGAGCTTCATCAGAAGGCACGTGACTAAAATATTACTACCTTAATCGAACCAGCTAAGCCAAACATTGTAGTGTTGGCATTTTGCTATACATAAGTAGGGCTTTTGGTTTAATTTTCGGCACGCGGCCCCAAAAAGGTTTTCCACCACCGCTATAAACTATCAAGTATAAACTATAAACTTTACTTACATTCACGAGTATAGTACCATCATTGCCCTCGGCTTTGTCACCTTTTGGCTTCTGTGGGAAATATAACATGCAAATAACATACGACGACGATTTTTATAGGGTAAATTAACGCTATCAATACATAAACTATAGTATAAATGATATACATGAACTTTAGGATAAATGATATACATGAACTTTAGGATAAATGATATACATGAACTTTAGGATAAATTAAGATCATGCATATATAAAAAGAAGGATCAGTAAACGTCATTAATAAATAAGCCTTGGGATAAAGTAACGCCCTATATAAACTGTAGGTATACAAATTAGCGCCATTGATGTATCAACAGATGGAATATAAAATAAGGTCATACAATAACATATAAGCTGTAGGTATACAAATTAGCGGCATTGGTGTATCAACAAATGGAATATAAAATAAGGTTATACAATAACATAAGCTGTAGGTATACAAATTAGCGGCATTGATGTATCAACAAATGGAATATAAAATAAGGTCATACAATAACATAAGCTGTAGGTATACAAATTAGCGGCATTGGTGCATCAACAAATGGAATATAAAATAAGGTTATACAATAACATATAAGCTGTAAGATATAGGAACTAGTGTAGTGTTGAATATATGGAATGAACTGATGAGGAGTTAAATATTTTGATCTATCTACACGTTTTTTGAGGGATGAATTTTCGAAGACATGGTCAGAACTTGATGAAAAGGTTGGTTTTTTAAAGTACCCTCATCGGTGTATGAGTTTTCACTTTGTTATGAACGAACTATGAACGAACCTCTGGGTTATATGAAATATAGTCAGGGTTATATGAAAGAACTTAGGTTTATATAAGCACAGATGGCTGATGAGGCCAATCCTTGCACGGAAGGTTCGGGAACAGATGGGACATGGGACGAGTGGGACATCTCCAGGAGTGTTGACAGCATGGGCCTTTCGGGCTTGCCTCTTCTTTACTGGGGCGGTAATCCGGTTTGCCTCGCATGACTTGGCACCTTCGTGGATGGAATAGCGCCAGGTGGATCGGTCCATTGCAGCTCGTTCCCACGTGTCTGGGTTGATGGCAAACGCTTTCAGTGAGGTTTTCAGTGTGTCTTTGAAACCATTTTTTTTTGCCCACCGTGGGACCGCTGGCCATGCTGCAGCTCGCCATAGAAGATTCTCTTCTGGCATTCGGACCCCATGCCCTGCCCAGCGAAGTTGGGACTGCATCAAGAGGGTGAAGATGCTGGGGAGACCTGCCTTGGTCAGTACCACTGTGTCTGGAATTTTGTCCTGCCACTTGATGCCGAGGATCTTCCTGAGGCTTGCTATATGAAAGTGGTTAAGTTTTCTTGCATGGCGCTGATATTCTGTCCAAGTTTCACTAGCATATAGCAGTTTGGGGAGCACCACTGCCCTGTACACTTTCAGCTTTGTCTGGATGGTAATGCCTCTTCTGTTCCAGACATTTGGGTACAACCTGCCGAAAGTGGAGCTGAAAAAAAAAGGAATGCAGAAGTCCGTGCATAAAAAAGAAAAAATCTTCAATACGATCAGAAAAGATAAAGTGACAGTTTGATGAAGGTCCATCAGCCGAATCAGTATTTTCCCCGAGACAAAAATTCAAGGTTGATGTATTTCTGATAATCATTGACAAACTCTCTTCAGCCCTACAACATTGGTATGAACTTCATGAATCCCTCAAACAGGTCCACAGATTGTGCAACATATCGGATGATCAATGTTAACTGGTCCACATTCATCATATCTGGCGTGGAGACTACAGATATCGAGAAGTACTTTGCAGATTTTATTTCAGCAACAAATAATAGTTAATACCGTGTGACCAATCTGTTCAATCAACTCTCCATGGATATTTGAGGAAATATCAGACGTGTGTCCATGTCCTTTTTTTACATGTTGGCAGATATGTTCAGCAAGAAACGTGTCAAACTGACTCAGTAGTTGCAGTATTCCAAGGTAGTTACCATTGCTGGGTGATCCTAACAGTTCATTCTTGTCACGGAATGCAAGGCCACGAATACAAAGACATTGTATAACGATTACTATCCTCATAAGAACTTTTTTTTCAAATATTCGACTTCAGTTTCAAATTGCTTGAAAAGGATGAAGTCGATTTGAATGAGTGATTTACGACCACTTATTGCTGCCATTGCATCAAGTTGTTGCTTAGAGTTTTCATGACTCGAAAGCATTTCATGAGCATGCTTCAAATCATTAAAGCCAGTTGTAAGCTTGCTGACTATCTGTTACATCAACTTGCATACAAAACAATAAACACAGCCACTAGTTTTTGAATAGCATTAACAATTTCTGTCAAAGTTTCGTATTCGCAATTTTTGCTTTGACTAATACGAAATCGAAATTATGTTGTTGTTTTCTTCGCAAGGTTTCCTCTTTCCTGCCTATAAATGTTAATGTTATTACAAATGGATCATGATTTCTTCTTTTGTTTTCACTCTTCGAAAATTTCTGGTGATAAGTAGAACAATAGATTTTATTATTTTATTTATGGTATTTGTGGGGATTCATGCAAACTTTTGCACACCTTTATTATACAATATAAGTTTGAGGCCCTTAAAAAATTGGGGCCCCTGGTTTTTACGCAGTCAGCCCCCATCCCCTTTAATGTGCCACTGGATCCAACAATGTTACAATCCATAAAATAGACTTACTTTCTCATACCATTTAGAAATCGTTTCCAGAAGTTCGTCATTTTGTTCCGGGGTTGCCTGGATAATGATCAAAAGAAATGTTCGCATGACGTCACGTCGGCATTGTTTTACTGGCTAATTTAATCTGAATGCAAATATTTCATTGTCACTGTCTTCAGTCTAAAGCTTATCGGATAAACCGTCTAAATATTTTGTTTGCGTTTAAACCTTAAATAATAACTAACTTCATGATTATTTGAACAAAGTATGCAAACTTAAGTATAAGTTGAATACAATATTAAATGTGAACGACCTTTAAATAGTTATAGATGTGGTATTAACCTTACGCTTGTGTTAATCCCTGTAAGTAGATAACATTTCTGAAAGTCATGCTAGCGTGTTACTAATCTTTTAATCTAGGTTAATCCATACAATTGACTTACTGGATATTTTTCTGCACCAGGAATGTTTTCAAATTTGTCATTAGTATTTACTCCCTGTAAAAAGAATGCGGCGAGTCAAAATTGAGCTATTGGTGACATGCCAGGTTGTTTCAATATTTACTACAAGCACCATACCTTACAATACATGAAAACAATTGTTAGATATATGATCACTATTTACTTGTTATCTCAAGTATAACTAACAAATATATGTGAAAATTTTTTGATGTCTGAACTAATATGTGTATAAATTGTTGCATATGTAAGCTAACTTATATCTGTAAATAACTTTGAAATTTTACAAACGAAAAATTTATTAATTATTAAAATTAGGGCTGTTAACGATTAATTTAAATTTAATCGTTAACTTTTGAAAAATTAACGATTAATTAATCTTTAATTTTGATTAAAGCCAAAAATTGAAATGTATGGTGTCATAAGTAACATTTATTAAACGTACTTGTCGAAAATAGCAATAACACTGGGATGTCTTCTTTATATGACATCTTTTAACCAACAACGCAAACAGACAAGTGTATTGACATTTGTGGTTCAATTGATGAGCGGGTCTTATTGACAATATAACTAGCCGAGCTGAACAATCGTTCACATAGCTTTAGATTGTCTCAGCTGGAGTTTCTGATGCTGTAGTGGATGTTTGGTTTGCAGTTGATAAGTGTTTAGAGCCATGGTAGCAAATTTTCCTATACGCAGCGTGGCCTCGCAGATATTTGACCGACGCCACGCAGGAGTTTAGACTCACCGCGCAGCAAATTTTGTAAAATATTGCACAAAAATGGACGTTGTGCAAATTTGCACACGAGTTTTTTTAAACTTTGCACACGGACCAACGAAGCTTAAACTTAGAGGGAACATTGCATGGTAGGCAAACGATTTCTCTCAATGGACACAAGTACCTTTATCAACATTTTGAACATTCACGTCAGTCAATAGTTTAAAACCAAAATGTTCGTGTAATCGTCCGGAAATTGGTTTATATTTATCGGCCAAAATATTTTACTTTTTGACTTCCAGTACATTTATTAGTGGTGGGTCGATTAATCGTTAAAAAATTTAATCGTTAAAATTTTTTTAACGATTAATCGAGAAATTAATCGTTAATTTCCGCAGCCCTAATTTAAATATATCGAATACTTTTATGTACATAAGAATCGTTTGATATGTGACGTAATCCTATGGATGGCAGAACTGGAAATAAGAAGTACCGGGTAATTTTATGGATGTGGATATTGTTAAATATTTGAAACTAGATACGCCCCGCGGTGTAATACGCCGCAGACTTGCTCATGGATAGTGCCAAGAAAGTTAGGGAAAGAACGGACATAGACTACAGCACGAAGCAATCAAAACAACCCGAGTTAACGTATGTGGGGGGAACCACTGACGCATTGTTAGTCTCAAGACATTCGCACTAAGGTTATTTACCTGCCCACCACATTCAACACATTAGCTTGCCAACCATAAACTGTGATTGACCAACCCTAGCGAGGGTCAGCCATGTTCGCAAAAACAAAGGGGGAAAAAACGGGCACAAAAACACATTTTTAAAAATTAAAATAATTTTTTTAGCTGGAGCTTGAACCAAGGACCTTCCGCGTTTAAGGCGGACGTTATAACCCCTACACTGTAAATCACATAATATTCTTTGAAGGAACAACGCAAGTGAACGCAAGACCCCATTGTTGGTCTCGAGACATTGGTCGACCCCACCGAATGTCATTCGTCATGCTCATTTGCACATACTCGCCTTGGTGAATTATATATACACTATATACACTATATACACTATATACACTATATACACTATATACACTATATACACTATATACACTATATACACTATATACACTATATACACTATATACACTATATACACACATATATGACTTTGTGGATGTGGAAATCACTATCGATAATTTGATTTAACTTGAATTGATACTACTGAAAGGCAAAGCCCTTACTCACTCACTGACTTACTCACTGACACAATCACTCACTCACGGACTCACGCATCACTAATTCTCTAACTTCGCGTGTAGGTTGAAGTATGAAAATTTGGAAATTGGTTGCGTACACTGTCGCTATGGTAACGGGCTAAAGCTTTCATGACCCATTATTGAGGGCCAGGGGTCGCTAAAAACGTCATTTTTTCTTGGCATGAGCTATATAAAAAAGTCCTATAAACATTGGCGACGGGTTAAATGGATGGGTCTTTACTAGTTTCGGTACATAAAAACGTGATGGCCCATAATTAAAATACTAAAGGGGACCCAAATCATTTTGAATGAATTGTTCCTAGCTTTTGAACTTTACATCTTGAACCGTTTTGGCCCGTGGGCGCTAAGTGTAATTTATTTCCTAATTTAAGCTTTGTTAATATTATTTCAAACTTTTGCTACCGACAACTTCATCAGATCGCCATGAAATTTGTGGAAGTGTTTGAGTACACTACAGTAGCGTAGCTAGGGGAGGGGGTGGTCCTAATTCGAAAGTACCCGGGCCTCCACTTGAGGGGTCCCCAAAGGAGTGTCCGAATTTTTATTTTACATTAAATATTACGCTACCACCATGTATGCAGCCCCCCCCCCAAAGAGGCCAAGCCCCCGGACCCTTAAATCCCTACAAATCCCTAGCTACGCCACTGGTACACTACCGAGAAGGGTGTACGATGTCAGATGCATGGACACAAATGATTGTGTGTGACAGAGCTCAATTTTAGCTCACGCACCTAACACATTTACTTTATCTATCCCCCCCCCCACACACACACAACAGGTTGGTCGAACAATGTTACAACTCATAAAATTGACTTACTTTCTCATACCATTTAGAAATCGTTTCCAGAAGTTCGTCATTTTGTTCCGGGGTTGCCTGGATAATGATAAATAGAAATGTTCACATAACGTCACGAAGGCATTGTTTTACTGGCTAATTTAATCTGAATGCAAATATTTCATTATCTTCAGTCTTCAGTTACAGTGAAACCTTTCATAACGAGCAGTTCGCATAACGAGCAAAAAAAAATGTGGAAAATTTGCTCTCTTAACGAGCGACATTTCACATAATGAGTGACGCAGAAAGGGAAAGTCCATTTTTCCCGAAATTCATTTGTGAGCCGGCACTTCCGCCCCGATGCATTAGTTTGTGTTTAGCACTCGGGTCTGTTTGCGTATTGTTTTCCTGTGTGATCACCCGTTTTTTACAAATTTGGTATCCAGACAGTATTAGTAATTTTTTTATATGTAAAGTGTAAGAACCTGTGCTAAAATGTCTTCGAAGAAAAAGCCATGCGAAGACAATCATAAGAGCGAAAAAATAGTAGTCGAAAAGAAACGTAAAATCATTGAACAGCGAGAACAAGGTCTGAGCGTAGATAATCTACCACGTACATACAATCGGTCAACATCAACGATCTGCATTATTATCAAGAACAATTTTTTTTTAAGTAGATGGATTCTTCGAAGTGAGTTTCAAGAATATGTACGACACGGGTACGTCATATTGTCGTCATATTAATGGAAGCGTCGACAAAAACAAATGTCTTTAGACAGTTTTCTAGTTAAAAGGGATTCATTGTTTGTCTTAATTTCTTCAAATTTTTATTTACGTT
This sequence comes from Ampullaceana balthica, assembly GCA_944989445.1. Taxonomy (NCBI): domain Eukaryota; kingdom Metazoa; phylum Mollusca; class Gastropoda; family Lymnaeidae; genus Ampullaceana; species Ampullaceana balthica. Next base: position 24,953 of record CALYLW010001143.1, read on the forward strand.
TTTTTGGGGTTTGTTTCGAATCTAAATTTTATTCCAAGTTATTACACTCCTAAACAATTCTTAAGTAATTGTATTTGAATAAATGTTAATACAATTTTTTTACAAATGAGTATTGCTTTCAGCATAGAACGCATTACCGTATTTTAAATTGTTTTGTTTAACGAGTGTTTCGCTTAACGAGTAAAATTCTGGGAAGAATTATGCTCGTTATGAGAGGTTCCACGGTATACTGACTAGATTTTTTATTTGCATATAAACCCTCACTTATAACTAACAACATGATTATATGAACAAAGTTTGGCAAATTGTGGCGTATTTTATAGTGCCTTCGTGTTATGTTTGATCAAATGCTCGTGAGCATTTGGGAGGTGTGGACCAACCTTAAGTTGAAAATAAGATTAAATGTGACTCAGTGTTAAATCGTTTTACATATGGTGTTTACATTATGCTTGTGTTAATTTTTATGAATTAACCCTTTAAAATTGTTCACTTTTATGAAATTCAGGCTAGCGCGTTACCAATGTGTTAATCTATATTACCATCAATACAAATGACTTACTTGATATTTTTCTGTACCAGGAATGTTTTTAAATTGGTCTTTACGACGTTTTCTCTCCTGCAAAGAATGCGTGTAAATGTCAAGATGAGGCGAGTCAATCTTGATCTACTGGTTTAATTAAATGGTGGGTTGTGTTAATATATACTACCAGCAGCATAAATGGAACAACTGTTGTTGGGTATATGATCTTGTTTATAACTTGTTTATATAGACATACCAACCACTATTAGGTATATTAGAAATGCTGGATATATAAAGTAATTTTATCGATGTTAGAATTATGACAGTTTCGCATCGCCATTCGTGGTGTTACGTTTTATATCCCACCTCCCACCCCATTCGCGGGGGTTACGTTCTTATCCCACCTCCCAACCCATTCGCGGGGGTTACGTTCTTATCCCCCCTCCCAACCCATTCGCGGGGGTTACGTTCTTATCCCACCTCCCAACCCATTCGCGGGGGGGTTACTTATCCCCCTCCCGCACCATTCACGGGGGTTACGTTCTTATCCCCCCTCCCGCACCATTCACGGGGGTTACGTTCTTATCCCCACTCCCGCACCATTCGCGGGGGTTACGTTCTTATCCCCCCTCCCGCACCATTCGTGGGGGTTACGTTCTTATCCCCCCTCCCAACCCATTCGCGGGGGTTACGTTCTTATCCCCCTTCCCGCACCATTCGCGGGGGTTACGTTCTTATCCCCCGTTCCCAACCCATTCGCGGGGGTTACATTCTTATCCCCCCTCCCGCACCATTCGTGGGGGTTACGTTCTTATCCCCCCTCCCGCACCATTCGTGGGGGTTACGTTCTTATCCCCCCCTCCCGCACCATTCGCGGGGGTTACGTTCTTATCCCCCCTCCCAACCCAAACCGCGCGATAGCGGAAAACTCAAATATTAGTTGCTGTTTTAAATCGCCTATGGATGAGATTATATACGGAACTAAATTCTTCCCAAACACTTTCTAAAGACAAATTTACTTTACAATACAGTAATATTGCATGCAGTTATGTATTTCACTAAAGTAGTAATGATAATGTAAACACATTTTAATTTTGTGCTGCAATAATATTTAAATACAAAAATAAATCAAAATACGGGAAGTGCAGCAACACCGCATAGCATAGTTTCCCATACATTATTACTGTACCGTAAATTCATATTCTATGCGTACAACATATGTATTAGAATTGCCAGAAAATTGAACAAATTTAAACGCAAACTCAGACGGATAAATACAGTAGGCCATACAGGTAATACAGGTAATAATAAGACAGAACAATACAATTCGGTAATAATATGCATTTGAAAAACATTATTAATGCACGGTCACAAAAAATATGCATTGTACATACGTACGTACACATTGTACATACATTGTAAGCAATCTTTTAAAATACGTAACGTGTTGCCATTATTATCGAAAAATATTAATATTGTTTATGCACTCACCAATATAAATCTCTAAATCACTAACCTTACATTTTACTTGCTCATTCCTTTAAATTTACTTATTAAATTCGAGCAGCAATGATCTTAACATGCATATAAAGGCCTAGGACCAACGCCGTAATTTTTTGTTTACACAAGTTAAACAAATTTACAATTTAAACTCTGGCTACCGGACTTATTGACAGAAGTATCTTAAACTTAATTCAAGTGAACCTTAAAAAGAAAAACCTTGCTTAATTTTTGCTGTGAATTGAACATGTCATGATCATTCCTTTGAAGCTGGAATAACAAAAGCCATTTTAAAAATACAATTTAGTCATTTAGAAACAGACGGATGATCTTCTTTTTCAAATTTGGTATGTAATTAGTTTTCTTTTTTAGAAACAAAATCTGGTGTGGAGGTTTGAAATATAATTTACAAATATTACCTTATCGTGGGACGGTATACAAAACAGATATGCAAACCTAACAAATATGCATGCCTAACAGATATGCATGCCTAACAGATATGCAAACCTAACAAATATGCATGCCTAACAGATATGCATGCCTAACAGATATGCATGTCTAACAGATATGCAATCCTTTTTGAAATTATACCAATCTCTTAAAAGCCGAAAATTTAAATCGTATATATAATATAGAGACATATAAAATATATTTAAATTTAAATATCATTTTCATATTGAAACACCTGTAAACACGTTCAAAAAGTAGTTGTTGTTTGTTTTACTTTATTACTAATATTACAAGACTTTATTTTAAGCGGCCAGCTTTACATAACCTTTTATTGTCTAAATACGGTGCGCAGATTTTCTGGAAGCCTTTTTAATACGACTGCTATTGTTTCTTTGAATTCTTTTAGGAAACATTTAAAACAATTATAATTTAGTTTATTGGCACTATAGGATAAGTAGCTATTGTCCAGGGGAACTGCCTTACGTTCTTTATAAAAAGACGCTGTTACAAATATTGCATGACTATTGTAAATTTCATTGCAAGCTTTTTAAATAAGACTGTGTTAGTTTCTTACAATTCTTTTTGAAACTACATTACATTTAAACTTAAATTTAAGTTTATTAGCGCTTTGAGATAAGTAACTATTGTCTTTTAGAGAGAAGGGGGTGCGTAGTTCCTAATCTTATAACTGATGTTACACATATTTTATTACTATAAATATTCTAACGATGTGTGCTCATAAATATATTTTACGTGACGGAGGTTGTCTAATCTCAAGATACAAAAACAGGAAAAAAGGGAGTGAATGGAGAAAAAGTGGGCTTAATTATTTAATTTACATGTAATGTCTTATCGGAAAACGGGAATAAACAAGGAATTGGATCCATTAGTTTAAAAAAAGGAACATATTAGATACTGGAATCCATTGGTAAATTGGACCATTTTGACGAACGGAACAAAAGGGAACAAATTGTTCATAACAATTGTCTTGGTGTATTTAATTTGATTTTTATAGATTCATTTGTATTTCTTCTCTTAAGTTCTATTAGCGTAATAAAGAATACATGCGTTTTATTTCGAATGTTAAATCCCTTGCTAAGTTGGATCTATAAGCTATGAGAAATTTTTTTATGCAGGATTTTAAATTAAATTAATACCCTTTTCGAATTATTTGTTTAGTTTCATAGCAATATTTATATTACGTAAAATTGTCTCAGAATTAGAGAATTGCATTTTCCATAATAATATGTATCTTTCTGACCAACTGAAAGTTGAATTCTCAAGAGTAAACTCAGCACGAAATTTAGTTATATTATAACGTAATAGCGGCACTTAAATCGACGCATACACATGCATACTTAACATAATGCATAATTATTGGCACATGTTAAACTACATTAAAATATTTTTTAGGGCAGTTGACTCCCGCTTTACAGCGCGGGTATATTTCTAGTATTTATTTAAAAAGAATGCTATGTTATGTGAACACAATTTATTGATTTCATGAATGTGTGACATATTTATGAATGTTTGGATTTTGGGTTATGTGGAATAACCTGTATGTGTAGAAATTTCTGAATATGTCAAACTAAATAATTTGTGTTGAGATATTTGAAATTATAAACATTTTTTAAAATATATATTTATTATTGGATAAATGTGAACTACTTATATATACAAAAGAATCCATTGGTATGAGGAATAATTTTATGGATGTAGAAGTTACTATCAATATTTTAATGTAATTGCCTTACACTTACACTCTGAAAAGATAACTTACCACAATGTTCCACGGAGGAAACGAAGAAATAAAATCTTCATCTTGAGGTGGCTAATGATGGAAATAATAAACGTAAATATAAACATGACGTCATTTCGATACTGTTATACTGGTAAAGTTGTAGTATTAAAACAAAATTAAATCGTGTATGTGTTAAATCTTGCTGGATTTATGAGCTATCTTAGATATGCTGATATTACTAGATACAAGTAATAGCTTTACAACTGTACATTTTGGTGAATAAATAAATAAAATTACATATGTAGGAACTGTTGGATATTAAAGTCATTTATTTGTATGTACGAATGTTTTTATTTGTGAATAAAATTTCATTAATTTAAAAAATGGCTGGATATATGTATGAGTGTTAGCATTTTTGGAATGTGGAATAACTTGTGTGAGTATAAATTTTTTAATATGGGAACTAATTGCAAAGGTGCATTGAGTGTTGGATATATGAAATAACGTATAAGTTATAAATTGTTAGTTATGTGATCTAATTGTATCAGTGCATAATTTATGGATATAAGAACTTACTTTTAAGTTTATGAACATTTAGACAAATATATTAACTAAAATATAAATAGAGAGAAATGTTTGGGCGAATGCATTAGCTACCAAATATGTGTAGAAAATGCTGGATGTATAACCAAACCAACATAAGCTGGGCGTATAACCAAACCAACATAAGCTGGGTGCATGTGCGTAGGGAAGGGGGGGGGCATTTGGCCCCCTACATTTTAGAAAAATGTCATAAAAATGTCATAAAGTTGTTACAATAAAACTGAACTAAATTTCCTGAAAGTTTATTACATTGAAGACAGTTTACATTTATCAAACATAAAAAAGAATTAAATCTGCAAGTATCACTGATTACATTACTGATTGTTCTAAATATTCCAGTTGTTTAACAATTTCAGTCACATTTTCAGCAAAAATCCGCAAGCTTTTATATTTATGTGTCCATCTAGTTTCTCATAGCAAAGGAACATTTGGAATTAGTTTTCTTTGCTGATTACTTTCTGGGAAAAATACTATAATTGACACAATTGTTCCTATTCTGTTTCGTACAACATTCACATTATTTAAATCGTTCAAGAGATTTAGTTTATGTTAACTGCCATGTACAAATGCTGCTTTTGGGTATTTTTTCGAATTATTGCTTGGACTCCTCCTTCTTTACCTGCCATTGTAGAACTTCCGTAGCATCCTTGACCAACAAGCTTTGTCATAAATCAAAATTCTAATGAATTAGTAATGATGGTGTTGGTTAAACCTTCAGCTGTTCTATTGACAATTGTAATATATCCCAGGAATTCTTCTGTGACCATCATTTTCCCATTTTGTTCTTTGACAAATCTAACACCAAGTGACATCTGCTCAATGCCTCCTGAAATGTCATTTGTCTCGTCGGCAAGTATAGAAAATGCAACTGAATTATTTGCTTCACGAGCAATGTCTTCACGCAAGAGAGACCCACAAATTTTCATTATAGTGTTTTGCGTAGTTGAAGAGATATAATCAGCGGTGACCCGTCAAAACGGCCCCGACTAAACGGCCTGGCCTAAACGGCCCCAGACAAATTGTTAACATTTTTTAACAAAAACGTTATTTTTTGGCATTTTAATTAAGCTTTTGTCAATTTTTTCACCCTTAAAAAAGTGGTAAAATGTAAAATTATTTCTTGTTATGTTATTATGTTGTTTCTTGTCAACGATCAACCGTGATTGGTACCGTTTGGCGTAAAGGCTATTAAATTCACTCTTGTGATGTCATAATTATTGTTTATTGTGAGCTAAACCTGACACTGAATAGGTGAGTAAAAATACGAATATAATATTTGATTGCACATTTTACTATTAGTCCATTTATTAGTCCAGGGCCGTTTTGTCCGAGGCCATTTTGTCGATGAACCATACTCAGCACTACAAGAAACAATTGACAAATGATTACCAAGAACTTCATCTCCAGATTCAACACGAAACTCTAACAGGTCATAAAAATTACCAGAATTTAATTCTTTGCCACGAAGTGCTAAATCATGAATGCAGTAAAATAAGATTGTAGAAATGATGGGACCCAGTTTGTTGCAATTTTCTTGAATTTGTCTTCTAAATCATGAGTCCAACTGCTCAATTATAGAAACTGCTTTGGCTTCCAATAAAGCAAATAAAATTGCTTGCATCTTCATGAGAGACTTTGTGTCATGTGCTTTGCAGGTGGCTAAGTGCATCTTTGTTGAAATCTTTATATTTTGTACATGGTTTGATGACAAATGCCCACTGAACTCATCGAATTACTTTCTGAAGAAACAACACGCAATATTTTCAAAAGGCACCTTTTAACATTTGCGAGTATACAAGCCACGGTGAGTAGTCTGATAACCATGCATATCTAAAAACTAAAAACTCTGTTTCTCTCACTGTCAGCTCTAAAATCATACTTTTTATCAGGGGTCCAGCAATCACGAATCAGCTGCAATTTCAACTTATTTGAAAGGTCGTGTGTCCAGAGATACCTTCCAATATCCAATTTAGGAAATGAATAAGTGTCAGCGACAATCAAATTAGGAACAGTTGCTTCAGTTGTGTCTGTCTGTTGAACGTGTACAGTTGTCCTCAATGCCAATGATAAGTCAGATGCTGCAGACGCCACAAAATCTTCTAATAACGACAGTTCGGAATCCCGCAATTGGTCTACTTTTCGTGTTGTTGTTGTGGTTTTTCTTGAGCCTGTAAAAATTTTTGATATCCATCCTTGGTAATCCTGCAGTTTCTACAGGTATATTATTTCACAGCAAAATTCAATTTTCTCGTGAGAAGTTAAGTTTTTATTTATTAAATGCATTAATATATGTTGTATTTTAGCTATTACAGCACTAATTTGTACGTTTTATTAAATTATAAGGCTTTTTTCGGCCATAATGCTATACTTAACTTGAATTTAATTGAAAATTGAACCTGTATGGCATTGTCAGTAAAAAAAAATTAAAAATTTTGCCCCCCCCCCAATGGAAAAATTCCTAGCGACGCCCATGGCTGGGTGTATAACCAAACCAACATAAGCTGGATGTATAAACAAAACAACATAAGCAGCCATTTTAAACTTTGCCATCAAAATGTTATGAATTATTTAATACTTCAACTGCTATTAGCTTCATAAGAATCTTTTGAAATGTGACGCAATTTTATGGATTTTAGAACTGGAAATATCAAGAAATTTTATGGATGCAGAAATTGTTAAATATATTCAATGATATTGTGGATGCAGAGAATATCATGGATACTTTGATGTAAAGACATTACACTCTATAAAGCTAACTTACTTCAATGTACAAGGATGAAGGTGACTCCAACAGATTTTCAATTTCAGGTTGTTGCTGTTGTAAATAATTAACATGAAAGATAACATGAGATCACTTGTTCTTCTTGTAGAATGGTATGTTATTTGAATACTAGTGTATTACCCGTCAAAATTGACGGAAGTTTTCAAAATAAATAAATTTCAGCTGAAATCGATTTATTTTGAAAAAAAAATACACATCAGAATAAAAACTAATGTAATACAGAACTTTTATTTATTTTTATTTTATTCATTTATTTTCATACGAGCAACAAAGCCCGTCCAAGGACGTTCCGCCACCGTTCGATGGCATGTTGTAACTCCCCTCCAACAGCCAACAGCCGTCTCGACCGGCATACATGTGCATCACGTCAAAAATACTATTCATTATAGTTAAAATAAATAATTCATAAAAACATAGCTTTTGACTATAAATCCCAACGCGCATAACTCAAAATAAAGTCCTGGAAGTAATACTGCACCAAAAATAACTAGTTTTGAACGTCCGCGTAAATGGCGTAAACGTGTTCAATATGATTGGATGTAGGAGTCATATGTGTTTGAGTTTGAGCGACCAATCGCTATAGATGACCGGACAGAACGGACAGAAAGGACAGAAACTTGCCTTTTATTATATAGGATTTTTTAATACGTGTGAAATTTGTTTGATGTAAGGAATAACATATATTTGAAGAATTTCCTGGATATATGGGCTATATATATTTGTTTTTATACACTGCTATTCGTTGTTCAAGAAAATATGAGAAGAAGAACAAATACTGATTAAGTGGAGAGAAGCTGCTGAAGAAAAGAGGCATAAGTATTGCTCCAACTAAAGAGGAATAGCCCTCGTGTCCATACCGAGTGATAGTGGAACAATCCCTGGAGTTGAACTAGCCACTATGCATCTACTTAATTTACTATGAGAAGGCTTTCGATAGTCTTGACAGAAATACTCCTTGAAAACTGCTAAGACACTATGGGGTACCACAAAAATATCAGACATAATTAAGGCTTCTTACAAAGGAATGTCATGTCGAATTGTTCATGGCCAACAAAGAACAGCGTCTTTTGGGGTACAGACCGGAGTCACACAGGCGTGCCTGCTTTCTTATTCTTGCTGACCAATCATTGAATAACGAAAATGTCTACAGAAGAGAATTGACATCCAGTGGACACTATGGAAACAGCTTGATTACCAGAACTTTGTGGATAATCTGGCCCTAATATCACACACACAGCAATATATGCCAGAGAAATCTATGTATCACAATTCTCTGCCTGCATCGGACTGAACACCCAAAGATGAAAAAACAAAGTGCTTAAAATAAAAACATCAAGTAACACACCTAAAGCATTATAGAGAACAAATATCGAGCTGGTGGATATGCATCGCCAGCATCAGTGACATATAAGATATACATCGCCAGCATCAGTGACATATAAGATATACATCGCCAGCATTAGTGACATATAAGATATACATCACCAGCATCAGTGACATATAAGATATACATCGCCAGCATTAGTGAAATATAAGGAAAGACATGAGTCGACATAAGAGTGAGAATAGGCAAGGCGAAAACTGCATTTAACCAGCTAAAACTGCATTGAAACAGCTAAAAAAAAGTATAGAGCTGAAGCTACTTGACCCGCCAAACCAAGGTCAGAGATCAGGATATTCAACACCACAGTAAAGTCTTTCTTGCTGCAAAGAGCAGAAACATGGCGAACAACAGTAAAAAACAACATTTAAGCATGGTATATTTAGGCCTGACCGGAAGTCCCAAAACAATGAACATTACGCAATGAACAAGTAGACAAAACTAATAAGTTGAAATAAACTGAATTAAATTATTTTTTAAAATCCTTTATATTAACTTGTGGTGTCTATTAGAGCCCTTGCTTGCTTGTTTGTTTGTCGAAAAAACGTTGGATCAACATTTAACCCACTTCCTCGTCAGCTAGCGAGCTTAAATTTTGCAGGCAGTTTCGTATCGATGATAAAATCGATGTATCAAAATTTCAGAACGATCGCATGTACTGTAATTAAATTATTGAAATTTTTAGATTATTTTATTTATCTCTATGTATCATGTTTTTTTTTGTTTTTTTTTGCAATAGTGTCGCGGTGCGTATTATATTGAACGACCTTTTTAATACTTTCCTGTTGCGCGATTCGGTGCGTATTATATGGACGACAATTTTTAATAATATATTTCCGATAGGTGCGCATTATATTCAACATGTTTTACGAGACAAAATTAAAATTTTCTATTTTTGGATTTTCTTGCGCTGCGTATTATAATGAATATTCTTTTAGTTATGTCTCCTATTTAAAGGATTTATAGTAAAAACATTGGTTTTTTAACCACGTTTTATTAACTTGCTTTCGTTCTTGTGGATTTGTCTGTCCACAATTTTTCAAATCTGCCAACGTAAAATTAAACCACTTTTGCTGGTCCTAGAGATCTCAAAATTTTACCACAGATAGATTTTGGATGACAATGCATTGTATCAAAATTTCAGATCGATCGAATGTACCATTATTAAATTATTGAACTTTTTAGTTTATCTATATGTGTTGACATCCATGAGTTCACCCCGTGACCACATCACCGTGTTTTTAAAACGTTGGGCGGGCGCTTAAGAGGTGTTGGGTATAAAAAAAAATAGAAATAAAAAATATTTTAAAAACCACGTTTTTGTAAGTGGACTAAAAGTAATAAAATAAATAGAGGTAAAAAAAGATTTTAAAAAAACACGTTTTATAAGTGTACTAAAAAGAAGAAAATAGTTTAAAAACTAATAAGTTAAAGTACCTTCATATAATATGACTAAAAACGTGGGGAGGGTGTTTGGTATAAAAATTAAAGATTTATAATTAAGAAGGCAAAAAGATATCTATAAGTGAGAGAATGAGTGAACTGCATCTGTAAAACCTCATATGCGCCCGCCCAACGTTTTTAGTCACATTATATAAAAGTACTTGAACTTTTTAGTTTTAAATTATTGTCTTCGTTTTAGGACACTTATAAAAACGTGTTTTTTAAAAATCTTTTTTTACCTCTATTTATTACGGGGTGTTTTTTATATTAAAACTTAGCTGCGGTGTAAACCAACAACTAGAAAGAGGCGGAAAAGGTATTACCACCTCGGTTATAAAGCCTATGACGAGAGTGGGCGTGGTGACGTTTCAACACGTCAGTAAGTACAGCACGTTCATACCATGTGGTACGAGGGTCCAATATTCTCAAATAAGTCGGAGAGAATGGTGCTGACAGACAGGTCATTCACCCACATATGGTCGTCAGGTCATTCACCCACATATGGTTATAAGGTCATTCACCCCCATATGGTCGTCAGATCTTTCACCCGCATATGGTCGTCAGGTCATTCACCCGAAAGGGGTCGTGTCAACAGACATGCCTGGAGACAGTAGACTATTTGCCTTGTGTAATCGATTCCCAATGCTCTGAGACGCTACAGGAGAGGAGCCTCCCCGTCTCTCCGATGTAGTAGTCAGAACAAGGTGTGCTAACACTCAGTGAATAACTTGTGCTAACACACAGTGAACAACTTGTGCTAACATTCAGTTAACAACATGTGCTAACACTCAGTGAACAACTTGTGCTAACAGTGCACAACGTGCGTTAACACGCATTGAACAACGTGTGCTAACAATAAGTGAACAAATGTGCTAACACTCATTGAACAACTTGTGCTAACACTCAGTGAACTACTTGTGCTAACAGTGCACAACGTGCGTTAACACGCATTGAACAACGTGTGCTAACAATAAGTGAACAAATGTGCTAACACTCATTGAACAACTTGTGCTAACACTCAGTGAACTACTTGTGCTAACACTCAGTGAACTACTTGTGCTAACACTCAGTGAACTACTTGTGCTAACACTCAGTGAACTACTTGTGCTAACACTCAGTGAACTACTTGTGCTAACACTCAGTGAACTACTTGTGCTAACACTCATTGAACTACTTGTGCTAACACTCAGTGAACTACTTGTGCTAACACTCAGTGAACTACTTGTGCTAACACCCAGTGAACTACTTGTGCTAACACTCAGTGAACTACTTGTGCTAACACCCAGTGAACTACTTGTGCTAACACTCAGTGAACTACTTGTGCTAACACTCATTGAACTACTTGTGCTAACACTCAGTGAACTACTTGTGCTAACACTCAGTGAACTACTTGTGCTAACACTCAGTGAACTACTTGTGCTAACACTCAGTGAACTACTTGTGCTAACACTCAGTGAACTACTTGTGCTAACACTCAGTGAACTACTTGTGCTAACACTCAGTGAACTACTTGTGCTAACACTCAGTGAACTACTTGTGCTAACACTCAGTGAACTACTTGTGCTAACACCCAGTGAACTACTTGTGCTAACACTCAGTGAACTACTTGTGCTAACACTCAGTGAACTACTTGTGCTAACACTCAGTGAACTACTTGTGCTAACACCCAGTGAACTACTTGTGCTAACAGTGCACAACGTGCGTTAACACGCATTGAACAACGTGTGCTAACAATAAGTGAACAAATGTGCTAACACTCATTGAACAACTTGTGCTAACACTCATTGAACTACTTGTGCTAACACTCAGTGAACTACTTGTGCTAACACTCATTGAACTACTTGTGCTAACACTCAGTGAACTACTTGTGCTAACACCCAGTGAACTACTTGTGCTAACACTCAGTGAACTACTTGTGCTAACACTCAGTGAACTACTTGTGCTAACACTCAGTGAACTACTTGTGCTAACAGTCAGTGAACTACTTGTGCTAACACTCAGTGAACTACTTGTGCTAACACTCAGTGAACTACTTGTGCTAACACTCAGTGAACTACTTGTGCTAACACCCAGTGAACTACTTGTGCTAACACTCAGTGAACTACTTGTGCTAACACTCAGTGAACTACTTGTGCTAACACTCAGTGAACTACTTGTGCTAACACTCAGTGAACTACTTGTGCTAACACTCAGTGAACTACTTGTGCTAACACTCAGTGAACTACTTGTGCTAACACCCAGTGAACTACTTGTGCTAACAGTGCACAACGTGCGTTAACACGCATTGAACAACGTGTGCTAACAATAAGTGAACAAATGTGCTAACACTCATTGAACAACTTGTGCTAACACTCATTGAACTACTTGTGCTAACACTCAGTGAACTACTTGTGCTAACACTCATTGAACTACTTGTGCTAACACTCAGTGAACTACTTGTGCTAACACCCAGTGAACTACTTGTGCTAACACTCAGTGAACTACTTGTGCTAACACTCAGTGAACTACTTGTGCTAACACCCAGTGAACTACTTGTGCTAACACTCAGTGAACTACTTGTGCTAACACTCAGTGAACTACTTGTGCTAACACTCAGTGAACTACTTGTGCTAACACTCAGTGAACTACTTGTGCTAACACTCAGTGAACTACTTGTGCTAACACTCAGTGAACTACTTGTGCTAACACTCAGTGAACTACTTGTGCTAACACCCAGTGAACTACTTGTGCTAACACCCAGTGAACTACTTGTGCTAACACTCAGTGAACTACTTGTGCTAACACTCAGTGAACTACTTGTGCTAACACCCAGTGAACTACTTGTGCTAACACTCAGTGAACTACTTGTGCTAACACTCAGTGAACTACTTGTGCTAACAGTCAGTGAACTACTTGTGCTAACACTCAGTGAACTACTTGTGCTAACACTCATTGAACTACTTGTGCTAACACTCAGTGAACTACTTGTGCTAACACTCAGTGAACTACTTGTGCTAACACTCAGTGAACTACTTGTGCTAACACCCAGTGAACTACTTGTGCTAACACTCAGTGAACTACTTGTGCTAACACTCAGTGAACTACTTGTGCTAACACTCAGTGAACTACTTGTGCTAACACTCAGTGAACTACTTGTGCTAACACTCAGTGAACTACTTGTGCTAACACTCAGTGAACTACTTGTGCTAACACTCAGTGAACTACTTGTGCTAACACTCAGTGAACTACTTGTGCTAACACCCAGTGAACTACTTGTGCTAACACTCAGTGAACTACTTGTGCTAACACTCAGTGAACTACTTGTGCTAACACTCAGTGAACTACTTGTGCTAACACCCAGTGAACTACTTGTGCTAACACTCAGTGAACTACTTGTGCTAACACTCAGTGAACTACTTGTGCTAACACTCAGTGAACTACTTGTGCTAACACCCAGTGAACTACTTGTGCTAACACTCAGTGAACTACTTGTGCTAACACTCAGTGAACTACTTGTGCTAACACTCAGTGAACTACTTGTGCTAACACTCAGTGAACTACTTGTGCTAACACTCAGTGAACTACTTGTGCTAACACTCAGTGAACTACTTGTGCTAACACTCAGTGAACTACTTGTGCTAACACTCAGTGAACTACTTGTGCTAACACTCAGTGAACTACTTGTGCTAACACTCAGTGAACTACTTGTGCTAACACTCAGTGAACTACTTGTGCTAACACTCAGTGAACTACTTGTGCTAACACTCAGTGAACTACTTGTGCTAACACTCAGTGAACTACTTGTGCTAACACTCATTGAACTACTTGTGCTAACACTCAGTGAACTACTTGTGCTAACACTCAGTGAACTACTTGTGCTAACACTCAGTGAACTACTTGTGCTAACACTCATTGAACTACTTGTGCTAACACTCAGTGAACTACTTGTGCTAACACTCATTGAACTACTTGTGCTAACACTCAGTGAACTACTTGTGCTAACACTCAGTGAACTACTTGTGCTAACACTCATTGAACTACTTGTGCTAACACTCATTGAACTACTTGTGCTAACACTCAGTGAACTACTTGTGCTAACACTCATTGAACTACTTGTGCTAACACTCAGTGAACTACTTGTGCTAACACTCAGTGAACTACTTGTGCTAACACTCATTGAACTACTTGTGCTAACACTCAGTGAACTACTTGTGCTAACACTCAGTGAACTACTTGTGCTAACACTCAGTGAACTACTTGTGCTAACACTCAGTGAAATACTTGTGCTAACACTCAGTGAACTACTTGTGCTAACACTCAGTGAACTACTTGTGCTAACACTCAGTGAACTACTTGTGCTAACACTCAGTGAACTACTTGTGCTAACACTCAGTGAACTACTTGTGCTAACACTCAGTGAACTACTTGTGCTAACACTCAGTGAACTACTTGTGCTAACACTCAGTGAACTACTTGTGCTAACACCCAGTGAACTACTTGTGCTAACACTCAGTGAACTACTTGTGCTAACACTCAGTGAACTACTTGTGCTAACACTCAGTGAACTACTTGTGCTAACACTCAGTGAACTACTTGTGCTAACACTCAGTGAACTACTTGTGCTAACACTCAGTGAACTACTTGTGCTAACACTCAGTGAACTACTTGTGCTAACACTCAGTGAACTACTTGTGCTAACACTCAGTGAACTACTTGTGCTAACACTCAGTGAACTACTTGTGCTAACACTCAGTGAACTACTTGTGCTAACACTCAGTGAACTACTTGTGCTAACACTCAGTGAACTACTTGTGCTAACACTCAGTGAACTACTTGTGCTAACACTCAGTGAACTACTTGTGCTAACACTCAGTGAACTACTTGTGCTAACACTCAGTGAACTACTTGTGCTAACACTCAGTGAACTACTTGTGCTAACACTCAGTGAACTACTTGTGCTAACACCCAGTGAACTACTTGTGCTAACACCCAGTGAACTACTTGTGCTAACACTCAGTGAACTACTTGTGCTAACACCCAGTGAACTACTTGTGCTAACACTCATTGAACTACTTGTGCTAACACTCAGTGAACTACTTGTGCTAACACTCAGTGAACTACTTGTGCTAACACTCAGTGAACTACTTGTGCTAACACTCATTGAACTACTTGTGCTAACACTCAGTGAACTACTTGTGCTAACACCCAGTGAACTACTTGTGCTAACACTCATTGAACTACTTGTGCTAACACTCAGTGAACTACTTGTGCTAACACTCAGTGAACTACTTGTGCTAACACTCAGTGAACTACTTGTGCTAACACTCATTGAACTACTTGTGCTAACACCCAGTGAACTACTTGTGCTAACACTCAGTGAACTACTTGTGCTAACACTCAGTGAACTACTTGTGCTAACACTCAGTGAACTACTTGTGCTAACACTCATTGAACTACTTGTGCTAACACTCAGTGAACTACTTGTGCTAACACTCAGTGAACTACTTGTGCTAACACTCAGTGAACTACTTGTGCTAACACTCAGTGAACTACTTGTGCTAACACTCAGTGAACTACTTGTGCTAACACTCAGTGAACTACTTGTGCTAACACTCAGTGAACTACTTGTGCTAACACTCAGTGAACTACTTGTGCTAACACTCAGTGAACAACTTGTGCTAACACTCAGTGAACTACTTGTGCTAACACTCAGTGAACTACTTGTGCTAACACTCAGTGAACTACTTGTGCTAACACTCAGTGAACAACTTGTGCTAACACTCAGTGAACTACTTGTGCTAACACCCAGTGAATTACTTGTGCTAACACCCAGTGAACTACTTGTGCTAACACTCAGTGAACTACTTGTGCTAACACTCAGTGAACTACTTGTGCTAACACTCAGTGAACTACTTGTGCTAACACCCAGTGAACTACTTGTGCTAACACTCAGTGAACAAATTGTGCTAACACTCAGTGAACTACTTGTGCTAACACTCAGTGAACTACTTGTGCTAACACTCAGTGAACTACTTGTGCTAACACTCAGTGAACTACTTGTGCTAACACTCAGTGAACTACTTGTGCTAACACTCATTGAACTACTTGTGCTAACACTCATTGAACTACTTGTGCTAACACTCAGTGAACTACTTGTGCTAACACTCAGTGAACTACTTGTGCTAACACTCAGTGAACTACTTGTGCTAACACTCAGTGAACTACTTGTGCTAACACTCAGTGAACAAATTGTGCTAACACTCAGTGAACTACTTGTGCTAACACTCAGTGAACTACTTGTGCTAACACTCAGTGAACTACTTGTGCTAACACTCAGTGAAGCTTAAAATTTCAATAAGGATTCATGGTATGAACTTTTACTTTAAAAAGTCAACCATTTTCAGTGACCTTTCCCAAAAAATTTTATGAGATTGACAAAGTTGACAGAGGCCAAGAAATTGTGAGAATGGGATAAAATCCTTACATCATTTAAGATGTGAAGAGGGGTAGATAACTATGGCTGTCAGTCAGTAGGTTTAAAGTAGAGGGGTAGATAACTATGGCTGTAAGTCAGTATGTTTAAAGTAGAGGGGTAGATAACTATGGCTGTCAGTCAGTAGGTTTAAAGTAGAGGGGTAGATAACTATGGCTGTCAGTCAGTAGGTTTAAAGTAGAGGGGTAGATAACTATGGCTGTCAGTCAGTAGGTTTAAAGTAGAGGGGTAGATAACTATGGCTGTCAGTCAGTAGGTTTAAAGTAGAGGGGTAGATAACTATGGCTGTCAGTCAGTAGGTTTAAAGTAGGCAGATGTCAAAATGATGTCTTTCTGGAGTATGATAGTGTCTCCAACAAGCTTACAGATAATTAAGAACTCTGGAAAGTGAATTTAACAGAAGGCTGAAAGGAACCTACACAATTTTAAAAAACATGTCAAGTTTGCTGTGACTTCCTGTCTACCCTACATATACCCTGTATAAATAATTTTTTTCTAAAAACCTGATTGCAGTCTCACCAATAGTTTGTCCACAAAAAAAGCCTGGTTCAAAAAAGCTACATACGTTTATAAAATTATGTCTCTGAATGAATGTCCGAATCAGCTGGCCCAATGCCATCAGCAAGGAGAATCCTCTGGTTACGCGCACAACAAGAACCAGGGGATAAGTTAATATGCCAGCGCAGATGACGATAGATTGGCCACACCCTCAGAAAATCTACCTCCAGCATTGCCAGACAAGCCCTCACTTGGAACCTCCAGGGTAAGAGAAAAATAGGTCGACCCAGAATGACTTGACGAAGGGAAATAAGGGACAAACGCCAAAAAGAGAGTGGGCAAAGAAGGGGACAGCTTGAAAGCCTGGCCTAAGACCGGGATGCATGGACAGCCTGTGACATGTGAATCACGAGTTGGATGACGGAGAGGTCACGTGAGTGAAAGCGCGGGAAGAAGGTTCGAGACTATTATCAGAGTAGTCAGAATTCTGGTGTAATGGCGGACGTGTGTTTGAGGACTCGTTGTATAACCTCAAATTATATATATGTTATGTACATAGCGTGGATATTAAAGTTGTTTTTATTGAAACCAATTCTTCATAGGATTATTGTATGCAAGGTTATGTATTGAGAGAACGCCTACAAGATATATTAATAAGTAAAAAATCACAAAGAGGTTACACAGCCCTTGTTTAAGGCGTATGGGCCAGACGGTATGACTGGCAATGAATGATAAAAGTTTTTCGATATGAATATGTTTATAAGGGATTTCATTATCGGATATATGAGTTAACTTATGTTTGTATAAATTGTTGGATTTAAGATCTAAATTACAATGAACTAATCAATATGTTTAGATATTGTTGCATGTATAAACTAACTTGCATGTTTAGATATATTTGAAATTTTAAGCATTGAAATTTTATGAATCATTAAGACTTAATGCAAGTAAGAACTCGAGATATGAAAGAAAATTATACATGTAAAAATGATTAAATATATGAAAGGACCTCGTAAACGCGGAAATTATCATAGTTATTTAGATGCAAATATAAAACAATCTATGAAGATTACTTACTCGGTCGGACCATAGAATATACTCCGCAATAGCTCTGTCACTTTCAGAGGGTTCCTGTTGAAAATAATATACGAAATTGTAAAATTGTAATCTTTAAATAATGTACCACATGTATCAAAAGGGCAACAAATGTTGTATATATTAGGAAACTGATTGGCTTAAGAATGTTTTGATATGTGAACAGATTTTATGAATTTAAAAATTGTAAGATTTTATTTTCATAAAATTAAGGATCTTGGGGAAAATGAAACAATTTGTACTTGTAGAAATTGTTGAACATTTGAACAAATTTCTCAAATGCATGGAATATTTTACATATAATAATTTACATAGCGTTTATAAATTGTTTTATATGATCTAAATTTATAAGTACATGCTTTCAAGAATGTGTGAAATCATTTTAAAATAATGAACTCCACCCCCCCCCCAAAATAATAATAATTCTATAGAATTTTTTAAGAAAATGAACTAAAATCATGTGTTACAATTGTTGTGTGACTTATTGAGTAGACATAGTTGTAATTGATGATACGATCACCGATAATGAATTAATTCAATAATTAATTCAACAATAAATTCAAAAATTAATTTAACAATAAATTAAATAATTAATTCAACAATAAATTCAATAATTAATTCAACAATAAATTCAGTAATTAATTCAATAACTAATTCAATAATTAATTCAATAACTAATTCGATAATTAACTCAATAATAAATTCAATAATTAATTCAATAACTAATTCAATAATTAATTCAATAACTAAGCTTAGGGTCTAAACCTTGCAGAAATGACATTATAAAATAAAGAAATAACCCGATTTTGAGTCAAATTTTATTCTTTTTTAGCAGGCAGTGGCAAAGGAAATAGAGTTTCTATCCTGACTTCTCCGTTATACCCCCTGATCTCCCATTTCAACGCCTCCAATATCAAGTAAAACTCTTCTTCACATCGGCAACCAATAAGTCTCAGGTCAATACCCTAAACAAAGGTTGGCATTGATTTGAGGCAAGGTTACATATCACTTGGCCAACTGTTGGTTTCACGGTCAAGAGTAAGCTCATCGCAAAGTTTGGTCATAATACAAGCGTAGGGCCGAAACTATAACAAGAGATCCTTAACAGATAAAGATTAGTATGTTTACCCTCTGTTTAAAATGGTTTACTTTTATTATTATTATTTTTTTATAAGGAAGTACTTCGCTAATGAGAAGCGCGGGTATTTTGCTAGTACGCTCTCTAAAGCTGACTTACTCTAGCGGGTATTTTGCTAGTACACTCTCTAAAGCTGACTTACTCTATCTATCGATGGATTAGAATCTCCAATAAATCTGTCGTTTTGAGGTTGATTCTGTGGGGAAATAATAAACGTAAATTGTAAATATGACGTCACTTTTATCTTGTTCAACTAGTATAATTGTTGTTATTTAATATTTACCAAACGTATCATAGGGCAAACAAATCTTGAATATATTAGGCAATGAATGGGGTGTAAATATGACGTCACTTTTATCTTGTTCAACTAGTATAATTGTTGTTATTTAATATTTACCAAACGTATCATAGGGCAAACAAATCTTGAATATATTAGGCAATGAATGGGGTGTAAATATGTTTTAAAATATTGAACAAATTTTATAAATTTAAAAATTGTCGTTAAACATTTTTAAGTGTAATGAATTTTATGTATCCCTAAAACTTGTTCGCGTCAAATTTGTTGAATACGTGAGCTAATTTCAAATGTGCATGGATTGTTGGATATATGAATTAACTTATATGTGTATCATTTGTTGGATATTTGATCTAAATTTATAACTGCGTACATTTTAGGATAAGTGAACTAATTTTTAAGTTCATGAATTGTTGAACCAATGAACTAGTTAATATGTGTTGACATTTTTGAATGAATGAACTTTTAAAATATGATATAAAATCATGATCAATATATAAACTAACCTGCATTAGTAGACATATTTGAAATTGTAATCTTTAAAAGTTTGTGAATTAATGAATATATCAACCACTTTTTATCTACATAACATAAGAGTTGTTTAATATGTGACGTAATGTCATGGGTGTCAGAACTGGAAATATGAATTCATGTTATGCAGACATAAAATGTTATGTATACGTAATGACTTTGTGAATTCAGGAATCGTTATGAATTTTTAATATGTAAATATGATACACGCTATAAAGCTAAGTAAAATACACTCTATAAAGCTGACTTACTCTATTTAACCTTGGTCTATTTCTTCCCTTGTATTTTTCGTTTCCAGGCTGTTTCTGTGAGAAAGACTGAGCGTAAATTTGTATATATGACGTCACTTTTATCTTCTTCTACTGATAAATGATATCTTATTTAATTATTTACTACAACTTTCATCAGGTAAAAAATCAATTATTGGATATCATAAATAACCATTATGGTTGTAAGTGTTTTGGATATATGAACTAACTTATAATTGTTTTAATTGTGTGATACATGTCGCCTTACACTGTTGTTAAATTTGAAAAATTCTCCAGTTGATGAACTATCTTGAAAGCGTATAATTTTATTAAATGCTATGACTATTTTTAAATACTGTAATTATTGGATAAATGAACTTATTTATATGTAAACTAGTGTGTCGCCCGTCAAAAATGACGGTAGTTATCAAAATAAATACACATCAGATTAAAAAATAACTTAATACAGAACTTTCATTTATTTTTATTTATTTTTATTTATTTTTATTTAATTCATTATTTCCTTATTAGTTATTTTTGGTGCAGTAATTTGGTGCGTTGCTTTCTAAAATTAGTAGCGTCACGGACAGGACAGATGGGACGGGACATATATTGCAAATTATGTATATTGATTAAATTGTGCATATATAAAAAATAAAAAGACCTAAGAATATGGGTTATTCGTTATATGAGCTACAGTTTTGTATGCAAGAATGTCTTGATATGTAAAGTAAATATTTTGATATAAGAATTTTTGAATATATGAGGCAGTAATTTTGATGTTTAGAATGGTTGTATATATGAACACAATTTATTGATCTAAGAACTGGTCGAATTTGTTTTTGAGTCTTATGTTTTATTGTCGGTTAATGAAATAAGGTGTCCGTGTAGAACGTGTAGAATATTGGAACACATTTTGGTGCATGGAATGTTGGATATATGTAAAAACTTAAATATGTACAAATTAGGTCTGTACCGGATTCAAATTTTTAAAATCCGGCCCCAGCCGGTTTAAAGGTAAGTTAAGTTAAGATGTTTGTTACAAATTACTATAGACGTCATAATGTATACTCCGTTCTATTTCCAAAGTATTTTTATAATCCTTTTTATTTAATATAATAAGATGTACATAAATTAAATTACTATACATTACTATTACTACCTTTTAAACACATATATGTCATATATAGTCATATATATGAATGATTTAAATTGAAAGGATACTTCCAAGATGAGATACATTTAATACCATTTATGAAGGCACTCTTTTTTTATTCCTTGCAACATACTCATTTTAAAAATGTTGTCACAATAAGAATAAAGATTGGTGAATTTTTACTGAAATTACAATGAAACATTTTAAATTTAAAAAAAAACAAGTTTCTAAAATTACATGAGAGCAAAGTCTAACTGTGACGTCAGTGTGAACATGGCCTGTGGCATTATCTTATCTTATATGTTTACAGACGCTCCTTCTATACAGAAGATTATTGCGTCTTACGCTTATCTATGGTTGTGTTTAGTCCTGCATTTTTATTAGAGATTTAGATGCTGATAAAGTGTTGGTTTTCTTGGATTCTTCAGGCAACCCATTCCACGCCCGAATTCCGGACGGGAAGAAGGAAAACTTGTATGAGTTGTTCTTGCATACGGAATAAGAAAGGTGTTTCTATCCTTATGTCTATCTGAGGGTTGTATTAAGTTATCTTTGTGTTGTATTTCTAAATTAGAATTAATTGCTTTATGTATGATTACTACTTTGCTTTTGGTTCTTCTATCCTCTAGTGTTTCAAGGTTTAATGATTTAACTAATGGTGTTATTCTTGTCAGTTTCGAATATTCTCCAGTAATGAATCTGGCAGCTCTTTTTTTAATTTGTTCTAGTTTATCAATGTTTTCTTTGGTGGATGGGTCCCATACAGACAGTGGCGTAGCTAGGGGGGGCGGTAGGGGTGGTCCGCCCCGGGCGGCACACATTTTGGGGGCGGCATTTGGGGGCATTTGAAAAGTACAGCCCTTTCGGACAACCTCCATTTTTCTTTTGAAAGAGGAAAATCCGGGTGAAAGTAAAATATTCGTACTTTTGAGTCGTAATTAACGGATTCTCAAGACATTTTTTATTACACACTGTTTGTTATAACTAACGCATAACCGTTCAGAAATTTAAAATCGCTTAAAAATTGTATTGATTTGTTTTGAAAATTAAGCGGTATACATCACAGATGACGCTTTTTATAAGAAATCGACACAAAGAACACATCACCGCTGGACCGAAGATACTATTAATATCGCCGCGACAGTTATTGCGTTGATTTTCGACATACACAGAATGATAAGTGAACAAGTACCTACATGGCATGGTGGTTCAAATATTGTGTTTAACTTGCAAGTAATAATTTATATTACTGTATAAGTTAACAGATAATTATTCTAAGGTAATTTATTAAAAATTAATTTTAAAAAATTCATTAAAGTAGCACAAACAACATTTGTGTGTTTCATTAAAATACGTTTATTCACTAAAAACATTTACGCATATCCTATTAAAGTAATGTTTAGATAGTTTGAATTAGTCTATTTTACTGAAAATTATTGCGATTTTTGACAAGAAAGGATAATCGCGATTGTTGTTTTTTTCTCCAAGTTTTGCACAATGGTGAAAATTTGTTAAGATCGTGGATGGTGTATTCACCATTGATAAAATTACATATATTTTTCCTGTAATCTGTTTGATGATCTTTTCCAATCAAATTTTAAGACGGAAAAATGGTTTTAACAAAAAGTGTAAATATCAAAATAAGTCATCACGAGTTGAGTCTACTGCAAATTCGATCATTTTCCCAATGGAAGGAATTAGAAATAAGAATTTGACAAGGTGCAACTTTTGATAAACTACAACAACAGAATATTGATAAAGAAATAATAAAAAAATGAAAGTACAAATTCACAATACTTCATATAATTAGATTTTTAGCAACAACAAAAAATGTGGCGTTGACGGGTCATCGTGAAGGTATTCACGAGGAAGACATCAATTCTATTGAAAATAGAGGAAATTTTCTAGAGCTTGTTGACTTGTTGGTCAAGTACGACCCAGTATTATGTGAACATTTAGTAAACATTAAGACGAGTAATAAATATAGTGTCTCCTATTTGTGGAAAATGATTCGAAATGAATTCATAGACCTATTGAGGGGCGCAGTGAGAAAAACAACTATGGACCAAATAAAGCAAGCTAAAAACTTTTGTATGATATTTTACAGCACTCCAGCCAGATATTTCCCGTAGTCAAATTAAAAGATACGTAGTTATTGATATCAGCGAAGTTAAAGTTGTAGAATCGTATATTTACTTTGTAGAAAATAAAGGAAAAACTGCTGAGGAAATCACAAATATGATTTTAAAGAAATTAGAAAATGTTTAGAAAAAAGTTGCAGAGGAAAGGGCTTACGATAATGCTTCCGTCAATCTAAATGCAGAGTTCATTTTAGAACTATCGAAAAATTGTTTTCATTTTTTAAAATTCTTCCACTCGTCGATGGGAAGTTTTACTTTATGTCACAGGTCAAGGTCTCAAACGCAGCGTTGAAACTCGCTGGAGCGCTTGAGCAGAAGCGGTAACTATAGTAAAGAATCATTTTTTTTTACATTTAAGCACCTTGGAAAAATTGACACCTGAAGAAGAAAATAGTAAAACGAGATCACTTGCTGAAAATTTTCTCAATTCAATGCAATCTGTTTCTTTTCAGATGTTGTCACAATTTATGAGAACCCGTCTTTTTTGTAAGTTAATGATGCTCAAAAATACCTTCAAATAAAATGTTCACCAATGCCCATATAAAACTAAATTCTTTGCAAACCCATTTCATGGAAAAAAGAGATGTGCTAATGGAAAAAGCTGTTATAGCAGCCAAAAGAATGTGTGAAGAGTTGGAGACATCGACTGAACGCCAAGTTAGAAGGGAAAACATATGAGTGGGGAAAATTCAAAAGACGTGGTCTTATCTTTAGAACATGAAGTACGACGAGAATTTTTTTAATCCATGGATTGAATTATAAAGGAATTTAAAGAACGCTTTGATCAGTTGCATGTCCTTGTAAGAAAATATTCGTGCATATATCCCATGTAACCTACTAAATGAAGAAATCGAATGTCAAATAAATGGTTTTATTGACATTGATAAAGAACAGTTTCATATTGAAAGAAGAATGATCCAGGTTTCATGGCTGCACCACAAAAATAGACATTCATTGCGTTGGGAAAATGGAGGAAAACGCCCCCTTGATCATTTACAATTTATTAAACAGATAGATTAACCAAATTCATAATTTTACTTAACTGCATAATCTTGTTCCCGTTGTGGTTTTTACTGTAACTTTGGATACTTCCCCCTTTTTGCTATATCCTGTGTCCATGTTTGTTTTTGTTTTTCCTTTCTTTTTATTTAACATAAATATTTTAAAATACAATATGTTTTAAGAATATTATTATTACTTATGTAAGTATTGTAAGAATGTATTTTATGTTGTACTGATGAAGGCATTAGCCGAAACGTTTACTGTCGTATCAGTCTAAAAATAAAGCTCAAATGTATTGTTTTCATTGCACAATTTGTTTGTGTAATTTGTATTTTGTTTCAATTACAATTATTTATTTATGTTTCTTAATTTATAAAAATCATTATACTATTGACTTATAAAGGGCGGCAAATTGGAGACCGCCCCGGGCGGCAAAAGGTCTAGCTACGCCACTGTATAAAGGAATTAAAAGAACTCTTTGATCAGTAGCATGTCCATGTAAGAAAATATTCGTGTATAATCCCATGTAACCTACTAAGTGAAGAAATTGAATGTCAAATAAATTATTTTATTGACATTGATAAAGAACAGTTTCATAATGAAAGAAAAAATGATCCAGGTTTTGTGGCTGTACCTATACTACAAAAAGAGGCGTTGGAAAACTGGAGGAAAAGGCCCGCTTGTCGTATTAGTTTATAAATAAAGCTTAGATATATTGTTTTCATTGCACAATTTGTTTGTGTATTTTGTATTCTAAGAATTTTTATAACAATTATTGTTATCAGTGTCGCTAGTTGTGAAAGGAGCTTCTCCAAACTGAAGTTGATAAAAAATTATCTTCGTTCCACAATGAGTGCATGATTTAAGACAGGGGTTGGAAAACCATGGCTCACGAGCCAGATGTGGCTCTATTGATGGCTGCATCTGGCTCTCAGACAAACGTTCAACTATTCTTTTAAAAAAGTTTTAAAAATAATATATGACTCTCTCAGACAAAAAGTTTCCCGACCCTTGATTTAAGATTACAAAATCTTGCAATATTGTCCATAGAACAAAATATAACAAACTATTTAAATTTTGATAGCATAATACACGATTTTTCTACTATGAAAGTTAGGAAAATAAATGTATAAATAATATGTTTACATTTTAATGTACACAATTTGTTTGTAAAAACATAATTAAATCATTTATTTATAAATACAAAATAAAAGCATACTAATTCGTAATTTAATTTTTTGGTGTAAATTTGGAATACGTTTCTCTCATTGGGGGGGGGGTGCAACCTCAGTAACTTTCTTGTAACCTTTTTTTAAAAAAAAGTATCTTGTATTTTTATAAAATATGTATTTATAGGTATACCATCTTATTTGGCCTCCTTTATTGCCACTAACTTAAATATGGCATTCAATGGTAGAAATGTTCGCCACATTTACTTTGTTTCTATTACAATTATTTATTTATGTTTATTAATTTATAAAAACCAGGATACTATCTACTTAGAAAGGGCGGCAAATCGGAGACCGCCCCGGGCGGCAAAAGGTCTAGCTACGCCACTGCTTTAATCGGAATTATCGATTAATTAATCGATAATTTTTCAAAAGTTAATGATTAAATTTTAATTAATCGATAAGAGCCCTAATTTTTTTATATTTCTTCCGATATCAAATACGTTATTTATACCATAAGATTAAAGATTGGTGCATTTTTATTGGAATAACGATGAAACAAATTTTTAAAAACAGGTTTCTAAAATCGTATGAGATGCCTTACTGCAGATGGAGCACGAAAGAAAAAGAACGTCAGAGACAGCAGAACAGCGAGAGTTACATCGAAAAAGAAGAGAACCTTGCAGTGTAGACACAAGAACAACGTGAGTTACAGCTTAGCAAAAGGAGAGAACAGGACTTTGTGTCAATTTATTTAGGGTTTATTTTAACTATTTTAGATTATTCTAAGTTTTATCATCGCAGGATCTCTATTATTTTTGTGCCTGTTTTTCTGGAACAGGTTTTAAAGTATTACCCCCATTATTTGTCAAAATTTGAATGTAATATTAGTCTTATTATTCACTTGATTTGGGTAAGATGTAAAATATTCTAGAAGCTTTTGTAATTTCGTCTCGGTAATTTTAAACAGATTTTAATTGGATTGAATTTAAGGTCTCAACCAATTATTTTTCCGACTGATTTTCAATTAGGTAAACCTCACAGGATAGAATGTCTAAAATATTGTCGAAATTTCTAAAGTTTATTTTTGCAAGATTTCCGTTAATGTTATTCTTTTTTTATTGGGACAAGTTTTAAAGTTTTAGCCCAACTATTTGCCAGACTATGATTGTATTCACTTATTATTCATTTATTATTCACTTGATTCGGGTATAATTTAAAATATTCTAGAAACTTCTGTGGTTTAATTTTTCATTACGTCCGCATTAATTTATAACAAATATAAATAGGACCAATTTTAAAGTCATATCCAACTGTTAAAGTCATATCCAACTGTTTTTCTGACTTATTTTCGGTTTGAGACCTCAGGTGGATAGAATGGGTCTCCGCCGGGGCCACCTTTTTAATTTAAATGAAAAATGGTTTTAGCTATAATGTGAGAGAAACCTGAATGGGATATCACAGGGAACATGATCCCTTAATGTAATTGGATCATACTCGGATAAATAAACCAAAGTGAAGTAGAGGATCCTAGCGGGGAAAGGGATCATCTTGGGGTAAGGAATTGGACAAAGCATGGGATTCCATTATGCAACAGGATCGAAAGAAGGGGATTCTACCAAAAACGAGATCCCATTAGGCAACGGATAGCAGTGAACTATGGTGATCTTATTTAAGTAAGGTATTTTATAGGGGAAAGGGATTTACTTCATGAATGGGATACCATTACGCAATGCCATCATAATGGAGTATGTAATCGCAAAAAATATGGCATCAAATTGGGGAAAGGGATCCTACCAAAAACAGGGTTCCCTTTATGCAAGGGGATAATATTTAGCTATGTGATCCCATCAAGGTATGTTTGTTGCGCAATACTTGAAATATAAGTTGAAATTTTAAGTCAATGATCGAGAATTATCAAGTAGTGTGTATGTATGCAATAAGCTTTCGAACCGTTGTGAGTAAATATATTTAACAATAATTTCATGTATTTATACCTCATGTGCACATTTAATTATTTGTTCTCATATACACATTGAAGTTTTTCAGAAACATAATAAGATTGTGTGTGTATTATCAAATCTAATAAACATTTTAAAAATAATTCAACTACTTTTGTTTCTCTATATTACAATTTTGAAACTTATAGAGTAGTTTGTATTATCAGTTTACAAATATTTTTGATATTTTAGTATTTCTCACTAGACATAATTGCTATAATAATTACTACCATACTCAATTATATCTCTCAGTAGATTAAATAGCTCAAAGAAAGTATATCAACAGTGGATAGTACCACTAATCAGAAAGAGATCCTATTGAAAAGTATACAAGCAAACACTTTTCCAATGGACTATAGTAAATAGGATTCGTTCGGATAATGTGATATCAATGACAGCTAGGCTTTTCTGTTAAGACAATAGGATCATAATAGGGCATGAAATCTCAAATGAAGTATGGAATCATAAGAGGGCAGGGGATTCTATCAAAAAACGGGATCACTATATGGAATGGGATAATACTGAGCTATGTGATCCCATTAAAGTAAATGTATTTTATAGGGGAAAGGGATTTACTTTACGAATGTGATCCCATTACACATCGAGATTATAATGGGGTATGTAATCTCAAAGAAATGTGGAATCATATGGAGGGAAATATATTTGAACAAGAACGGGATCCCATTATTTATCGGGGTCATAATGGGTGGGGTAAAAAATGGGATCCCTAACACTGGCCCGGGTGAAGCCGGGTATATCAGCTAGTAGGTATATCAAAAATATAATAAGTCTTACAATTGTGGAATTTATGAACTAACTTATATGTGTAGACAAATTTGACATTGTACCCATAAAAATGTTATAAATCATTAAATATATCAACCAGTGCTACGTACAAAAGAAAACCGTTCAATTTTTGGCGCAATTTCATGGATGCCAGAACTAGAAATATTACGTCATTTTATGATGTAAGTATTGTTCAAAATATGAAATGTATTTTGGATATTTAAATGTTGATATTAAAAAAAACTTTCTAAAGCAGACTTACCCCATAAGGCCGTCCAGAAACCTTTTGATTGGCCCTGTTTCTCTTTGGAAATAATACATTGAAAGAGTGAACATGACGTCACATTGATCTTGTTCTACTGGTAGAATGGTACGTTGTTGAAATATTTCCCGCAAATATCATAAGGAGAAACAATTTTCGGATATAGGAGGCGTTTATTTTGGTGTAAGAAATGTTGTATATATGAACGAGTTTACGGATCTAAGAAATGTTGTATATATGAACGAGTTTACGGATCTAATAATTGTTGTATATATGAACGAGTTTACGGATCTAAGAAATGTTGTATATATGAACGAGTTTACGGATCTAATAATTGTTGTATATATGAACGAGTTTACGGATCTAAGAAATGTTGGATATGTTTAGGATTGCAAGAATTTGATGGATACGTTTAGGATCACAGAACACTTTTATACGTTTAGGATCAAAAAAATGTTGTATACGTTTAGGATCACAGAAATGTTGGATACGTTTAGGATCACAGAACTGTTGGATACGTTTAGGATTGCAAGGATGCTGGATATGTTTAGGATTTCAAGAATTTGTTGGCTACGTTTAGGATCACAGAAATGCTGGATACGTTTAGGATTTTAAGAATTTGTTGGGTATATAGAATACCTTGTAAATTCATAAATTTTAGAAAATAGTTGCATTAGTGCAA
The DNA here is from genome assembly GCA_944989445.1 of Ampullaceana balthica. Lineage (NCBI taxonomy): Eukaryota > Metazoa > Mollusca > Gastropoda > Lymnaeidae > Ampullaceana > Ampullaceana balthica. Next base: position 54,848 of record CALYLW010001143.1, read on the forward strand.
TGATATTTGGACATTAACATATAAGTAAGAAATTTTGGATATTGGCATTAAATTTTAGTGTATACATTAGACAAATGAACTAAATTATATGTGTAAAACATTGATGTATATATCAACTAAATTATGGGTATATAAATATATTTGAAATTTAAAAGTTTATCATCTTATGAATTTTTGGATTTGTGAACTGACATAAAGTGAATGAATTATAGAAAATATAAACTACTTCTATGCATGCACGAATTTTTTGACAAGTCAAGTTATTTTAAAGATGTGGAAATAGTTAAATATGTGAAAAGACATTTTTGGTGCAGAAATTGTCATCTTTATTTTAATGCAAATACCTTACACCTTATAAAGTTGACTTACTATATCGAACAATGGATCCATTAAAATAAATCCAACATCTTTAGGTGGTTTCTGTGGGGGAGAGAATGCACGTATATTTAAACATGACGTCAATTTGATCTTGTTCCACTGGTAGACTGGTATGGTATTCAAATATTTCCCACAAGTAATAAAACTGCAACTATTGTTGGATATAGGAGGCATCTCTTTTGGTGTAATAAATGTTGTATATATGAACAAATTTATGGATCACAGAACTGTTGGATATATTTAAGATTGTAAGAATTGTTGGGTACATGGATTAATGTATGTTCAGAAATTTTAGAATGTGTGAAATAGTTGCAGAAGGGCAATTATTGTTTGATATATAAATTAAATAATATGTCAGAGATTATTGGTTACAAGGTTGAAATTTAAGTGTATATTTTAGACAAATCTACTCAATTATATGTGTAATCATTGATGGATATATCAACTATTTTTTGGGGTGTATATATTTTAAATTTAAAAGCTCATCATCTCATGAAGTTTTGGATTTGTGAACTGACATAAAGTGAATGAATTATAGAAAATATGAACTACATGTACTTCTATGCAGGTAAGAGTTTGTTTGACATGCCAAGTTATTGTAAGGATGTTAGAATAGCTAAAGGTATGAAAAAACATTTTTGGTGCAGACATTGTCATCTTTATTTTAATGTAAATATATTACACTGAAATAACTTACCTTAAAATTGATAAAGTAATGGGGGTGAGACTGCAATCAGGCTTTTAAATAGGTAAATGTATAATATAAAAACAGGGTCTAACTGTGACGTCATGACATGAGAAGCCAGGGCAAAGTCTAACTGTGACGTCATGACATGAGAAGCCAGGGCAAAGTCTAACTGTGACGTCATGACATGAGAAGCCAGGGCAAAGTCTAACTGTGACGTAATAACATGAGAAGCCAGGGCAAAGTCTAACTGTGACGTCATGACATGAGAAGCCAGGGCAAAGTCTAACTGTGACGTCATGACATGAGAAGCCAGGGCAAAGTAAAAAAACGAAACAATAGTTTTAAAAAACACTTAGATGCGGTGAAATCCAAGTAGACTCCTGGACTGTTTTTTTTTATTATTTCGTTTTATTCGTTTCATTTGTGTACTATTTGTCCGTTGAGGAAGGCTCTTTGCCGAAACGTTCGCAGTTGTGTTACGTCCCGTCAGGCCTACTAATACCCTGTTTTTATATTATACATTTACCTACCTTAAAATTGACTTACTTTATTGGGCCTTTGGGGAGAATCCCCTATTGATTTGTCATTTTGAGGTGGTTTCTGTTGAAAAATCATTCATTTTAAAAGTAAGCATCATATCTTGCACTGTTAGAATGGTATATTATTTAAATATTTACTAGAAGTAATAAAAGTGCAAAGTTTGTTGGATACCACAATTAACTTGGGTGTTGGGCTTTTAGGATATATGAACTAATTAGAATGTTTTGAACACATTGGATAAATGAACTAACTTATAAGTGAATGAAATGTTGGATGAATGAACTAACTAATAAGTGAATTAAATGTTGGATAAATAAACTAACTTATAAGTGAATGAAATGTTGGATAAATGAACTAACATATAAGTGAATGAAATGTTGGATAAATGAACTAACTTATAAGTGAATGAAATGTTTGATAAATGAACTAACTTATAAGTGAATGAAATGTTGGATAAATGAACTAGCTTATAAGTGAAGGAAATGTTTGATACAAATGAACTAACTTATAAGTGAATGAAATGTTGGATACAAATGAACTAACTTATAAGTGAATGAAATGTTGGATAAATGAACTAACTTATAAGTGAATGAAATGTTGGATGAATGAACTAACTAATAAGTGAATTAAATGTTGGATAAATAAACTAACTTATAAGTGAATGAAATGTTGGATAAATGAACTAACATATAAGTGAATGAAATGTTGGATAAATGAACTAACTTATAAGTGAATGAAATGTTTGATAAATGAACTAACTTATAAGTGAATGAAATGTTGGATAAATGAACTAGCTTATAAGTGAAGGAAATGTTTGATACAAATGAACTAACTTATAAGTGAATGAAATGTTGGATAAATGAACTAGCTTATAAATGAATGAAATATTGGATAAATGACCTAACTTATAAGTGAATGAAATGTTGGATAAATGAACTAACTTATAAGTGAATGAAATATTGGATAAATGAACTAACATGTAAGTTAATGAAATGTTGGATAAATGAACTCACTTATAAGTGAAAGAAATGTTGGATAAATGAACTAAATTTTAAGTGAATGAAATGTTGGTTAAATGAACTAACTTATAAGTGAAGGAAATGTTTGATACAAATGAACTAACTTATAAGTGAATGAAATGTTGGCTAAATGAACTAGCTTATAAATGAATGAAATATTGGATAAATGAACTAACTTATAAGTGAAGGAAATGTTGGATAAATGACCTAACTTATAAGTGAATGAAATGTTGGGTAAATTAACTAACTTATAAGTGAATGAAATGTTGGATAAATGAACTAACTTATAAGTGAATGAAATATTGGATAAATGAACTACATGTAAGTTAATGAAATGTTGGATAAATGAACTAACTTATAAGTGAAAGAAATGTTGGATAAATGAACTAAATTTTAAGTGAAGGAAATGTTGGTTAAATGAACTAACTAATAAGGTTCATAGGATATTTGACCACATTTATTCATCTCAGAATTGTTTGACAAATGAAGTTGTTTTAATGATGTCATAATCGTTAAATACATGAAATGAAATTATGTGTGCATATATTTTCATCTATAGTTTGATGTAAATACTTTTCTCTCCATAAAGTTGACTTACTTTATTGGGCCATTGAAGAGTAGCCCCTGGAAAGTTTTCAGCTTTCGGTGGTCTCTGTTGAAAGATCATTCATTTTAAAAGTAAGCATCATATCTTGCGCTATTCTATATGCACTGTTAGAATGGTATGTTATTTAAATATTTACTACAAGTAATAAAACTGAAATTTTTGTTTGATATCACAATTAACTTGGGTGTTGGGCTTTTAGGATATATGAACTAATTAGAGTGTTTTGAACACATTGGATAAATGAACTAATAGAGTGTTTTGAACACATTGGATAAATGAACTAACTTATAAGTGAATGAAATGTTGGATAAATGAACTAGCTTATAAGTGAATGAAATGTTGGATAAATGAACTAACTTATATGTGAAGGAAATTTTGGATAAATGAACTAACTAATAAGTGAAGGAAATGTTGGATAAATGAACTAACTAATAAGTGACTGAAATGTTGGATGAATGAACTAACTTATAAGTGAATGAACTGTTGGATAAATGAACTAGCTTATAAGGTAATGAAATGTTGGATAAATGAACTAGCTTATAAGTGAATGAAATGTTGGATAAATGATCTAACTTATAAGTGAAGGAAATGTTGGATAAATGACCTAACTTATAAGTGAATGAAATGTTGGATAAATGACCTAACTTATAAGTGAATGAAATGCTGGATAAATGAACTAACTTATAAGTGAATGAAATTTTGGATAAATGAACTAAATTATAAGTGAAGGAGATGTTGGATAAATGAACTAACTTATAAGTAAATGAAATGTTGGATAAATGAACTAACTTATAAGTGAAGGAAATTTTGGATAAATGACCTAACTTATAAGTGAAAAAAATATTGGATAAATGAACTAGCTTATAAGTGAATGAAATGTTGGATAAATGAACTAACTTATAAATGAATGAAATGTTGGATAAATGAACTAACTTATAAGTGAAGAAATATTGGATAAATGACCTAACTTATAAGTGAAGGAAATGTTGGATAAATGACCTAACTTATAAGTGAATGAAATGTTGGATAAATTAACAAACTTATAAGTGAATGAAATGTTGGATAAATGAACTAACTTATAAGTGAATGAAATGTTGGATAAATGAACTAACTTATAAGTGAAAGAAATGTTGGATAAATGAACTAACTTATAAGTGAAGGAAATGTTGGATAAATGAACTAACTTATAAGTGAATGAAATGTTGGATAAATGAACTAACTAATAAGTTTCATAGGATATTTGACCTCTTTTATTCATCTAAGAATTGTTTGACATATGAAGTTGTTTTAGGGCTGTCAGAATCGTTAAATACAAGAAATGACATTATGTGTGCATATATTGTCATCTATAGTTTGATGTAAATACTTTTCTCTCCATAAAGTTGACTTACTTTATTGGGCCCTTGAAGAGTAGCCCCTGGAAAGTTTTCAGCTTTCGGTGGTCTCTGTTGAAAAATCATTCATTTTAAAAGTAAGCATCATATCTTGCACTATTCTATATGCACTGTTAGAATGGTATGTTATTTAAATATTTACTACAAGTAATAAAACTGAAATTTTTGTTTGATATCACAATTAACTTGGGTGTTGGGCTTTTAGGATATATGAACTAATTAGAGTGTTTTGAACACTTTGGATAAATGAACTAACTTATAAGTGAAAGAAATGTTGGATAAATGAACTAACTGATAAGTGAAAGAAATGTTGGATAAATGAACTAACTAATAAGTGAAGGAAATGTTGGATAAATGAACTAACTTATAAGTGAATGAAATGTTGGATAAATGAACTAACTTATAAGTGAATGAAATGTTGGATAAATGAACTAACTTATAAGTGAATGAAATGTTGGATAAATGAACTAACTTATAAGTGAATGAAATGTTGGATAAATGAACTAACTTATAAGTGAATGAAATGTTTGATAAATGAACTAACTTATAAGTGAATGAAATGTTGGATAAATGAACTAACTTATAAGTGAATGCAATGTTGGATAAATGAACTAACTTATAAGTGAATGAAATGTTGGATAAATGAACTAACTAATAAGTGAAGGAAATGTTGTATAAATGAACTAAGTCATAAGTGAATGAAATGTTGGATAAATGAACTAACTTATAAGTGAATGAAATTTTGGATAAATGAACTAACTAATAAGTGAAGGAAATGTTGGATAAATGAACTAACTCATAAGTGAATGAAATGTTGGATAAATGAACTAACTAATAAGTGAGTGAAATGTTGGATAAATGAACTAACTATAAGTGAAAGAAATGTTGGATAAATGAACTAGCTTATAAGTGAATGAAATGTTGGATAAATGAACTAACTAATAAGGTTCAAAGGATATATGACCTACTTTTATTCATCTAAGAAATGTTTGACATATGAAGTTGTTTTAATGATGTCAGAATCGTTAAATACATAGAATGAAATTATGTGTGCATATATTGTCATCCATAGTTTGATGTACATACTTCTCTCTCCATAAAGTTGACTTACTTTATTGGGCCCTTGAGCAGTAGCCCCTGGAAATTTTTCAACTTTCGGTGGTCTCTGCAGGAGATCCTTAATTTTAAAAAATAAACATGGCACACTTTGATCTAGATCTACTGGGTGAATGGTATGTTATTTAAAAAAATACCACAATCCTCATAAGGGCAACAAATGTTGGACACATTAGTCAATTAATTTGGGTGTAACAATGTTATGATGTGATAATTTATTTTTTATTGATTTCAGTATTGTCGGACATATTAGCGTGAGGTTTTGTGGGATTTGAAATAACTTGTAGAACGTGTAGAACATATTGCATATGTAAGCTAATTTTTTTTTAATGTGAGCTAATTTCAAAAGTATATGTTAGCAAATTTCAAAAGTATATGTGACTAAATTTAAAAACTATATGTGAGCTGATTTCAAAAGTGCATGGACATGTGTGTATAAGAAATTACTTATAGGTGTATTTTAGATTCATGATCCAAATTTATAATTAATATAATAGCATAAATTTTATAATATATGAATAAATGTATAAGTTTATGAATTTTTGAAAAATTAACTGACAAATAATTATAGAAATTTGTTGATCAATGCTCTTACAAATACGTGTTAAATTTAATGGATATATAAAATAACTTACATAAGTAGAGATATTTGTTGGATATATAAAATAACTTACATAAGTAGAGATATTTGTTGGATATATAAAATAACTTACATTAATAGACATATTTGCAATTGTAACGTTTAAATGTAAAAGATTTTTTTTGAAAATATCAACTTCTTTTTATCTCCATAAGGATCATTTGACAGATCACGTACCGTATATACTCGTTCTATAGCCCGTTCGTTCATAAGCCGATCCCCCTCTTTTTTGGAAGAGAATAGTATAGGAAGTGTGTATAACCCGCTCGTAAGCCGACCCCAAGAGTTACCGGTGTAACAGGCCAGATTAAACCCCCGACCAGAATATACCCCGGGGGTTAAACTGGCCTAGGCCAGAATATACCCCTCCAGGCCAGAATATACCCCTTTGACAACATGGAGACTGGAGATATAGTAAAAAATGAATGAATGACTATTTAGTCATTCGATTGGTGTATTAGCTATAGAAGTTAAACTCATTTGTTAAGTAGGAAAGATGTTTTATTTACAATAAAATAATAATAATAAACTCATTTATTTTATTACGATGTCTGATAGGACGGTCACTATTTATCTAAAGTTACAGTCTACACAAGTATAGATGGAATCAGCGCTTTTTTTAAAGTTGACAAATTCAAGCAATACATGAATTGAATATTTTTTTAAAAAATAATTTAAGCACGATAGGGGCTATAGCTGTAGCTTTTCAAACACTTGCGAACATTTATTTCGTGTACCTCGTTTATTAATCAAATCATTCTGTTAAATTATTTTGAATAGGGCAATAAAAATTATTCTAAATTATTGAATTAAATTACGCATGAATATTTTGTTTGTTTGTTTATTTATTTTCTCTACTCTCATACATTTTAAATGTTATTGGCAACAACGGTTTAGGCCTATCTTCATTTTGTTTTTGAAATACACATATCATGGCACCTCCCCCCCCCCTTTTTTTTAAATTAAAAAATCTATCTGAATATACGCTGACATGCAAAATAATTTAAACTTTGTCAACCATGGAAAACCAACTGTATTATCAGCTTTTACAATTCTACTCTACAGCGAAAGTTAAGTACCCCCAATGGATCCCCGATATACCTTCAGAGAAACGGTCAAATGCCAAATCACAATTTAGACAAACTGCAAAGCCTTTTGAAGCAAAGGAAGTGATTGATTCTTTACCATGGTGAAAAGTAAGTTCTCAATAAAAGACGCCTGCCAAATATCTTGAAGACGTTTCATGTCAACCCAAATTTTGGTGGCCATTTAGGCAGATATTAGACAGCCACAATCTCTGAACGATGTTATTGGAAAAGAATGAAGAATGACGTTCACAATATATCAAATCCTGTCAAAAATGTTTTGCCCTAAAGACAAAAACCAGCAAGAAGACATCACCACTAAACAATATACTAGTGCATACCACATATGTACATGCCTCAACTAGGTGCACTCCTTTTGAAATTATGTATGGACGGAAAGCCAAGCTACCTACGGATCTCAGGCCTGCGGAAGATGGAAATATTTTACCATTAACTTATTTGGACAATTTCAACGCCGTTGTGCTGAACATACTTACAGCAATTCAAAAAATGCTGAATCTAACCGTGAATACCAATATCCACCCAGTCCAGTCGCATCAAGAGTGTAACTTTTATTGCAGAAATACAAGCAGCAAAGAATTAACTGATGATTCCATAGTTTATATTGTATGGCATCTGTCCGTCTACGAAAGACGATAGATTTATCTTTATTATCTGCAGCTCTTGGTGTGGCTGATGAGACCAATCCTTGAGTGGCTGTCTCTTCTGCATGACACACACACGAAAGCAGTGGGGCAGTGTTTCCTGGCCTTTCTCCTCGCTCTTTTCCCGACTGCTTCTGCCCTAGTTTGCTCCTCTGCTCTTAGTGATCCTTCTTTCACTATAGCCCGCCACATGGACCTATCCTCTGCCAGGTTTTCCCAGTTTTGTATATCAATGTTGGCTACTTTCATGTCTCTATGTTTTTATATGTCTCATGTGTTTATATAATCCTTAATAAAAGACCCCAAAGATGGCTAGGACATGTGGAAAGAATGAGCGTGGGTCGCATCCCCAAGGACCTCCTCTATGGAGAACTGGTATCGGGAAAGAGGAAGACATGTCTCCCACGTCTCCGATTTAAGTATGTCTGCCAGAGAGACTTGAAAGCAGCCAGAATAAGGACAAGTGACTTGGAATGTAAAGGCAGGAGACCGATCTACATGGCGCACAGTTGTCAAAGAAAACGTAAAAGTAGCAGAAGAGTGCAGGATGGATGAGGCTATAGACATAAGAAATAGGAGAAAGGCCAAAAACATTGAGAAGCATAGAACTCGTTTGCACCATCGTCTTGCGAGACGGAGGAATGCTGATGACGATGATATCAAGAATCATCGCCGCATTCTTCGCATGGAACCCTGATGGATTGGTCCCTACCTCGTGGTAGAATCATTGAACAAGGGAAGAGTTAAGCTAAAGAATATATCGACTGACAAAATACTCAGAAACACCTACAATATCAGTAACCTAAATGTTTACAGCAATAAACAGGGTTCTTCGCCCAATCAGTGCCCTGATAATTCTGTTGAAGGTACTGTCAATGGGAGCATACAACAAAAGGAACAAGTAAGCACAGGTGAAGGAACAGACATCATTGTGATACAACTTGTCGCAAAGCAAATGCAGATTAGCACCTTTAAACAACTAAAAATTTCAAGAAGAAAGCGTCTTAGCACAAGTCTTGGCCTTACTTTTGACAAGTTTGTATATTATGGCCGCAAACGAGATCTTGAACAAACGAGATCTTGAACAAACGAGATCTTGAACAAACGAGACGTACATATCAAAGGAAAAAAAATGGGGTGGTGGTTACTTTAGAGCCATAAGCTACATTCTGACAGGAACAGAGGACAACCACATGACATCTACATGACAACTACATTCTGACAGGAACAGAGGACAACCACATCCTCCTCAGAGATAAAGTAATTCAACACGTGAACTCTGGCAATACATAACAACTACATGACTACTACATGAAAACTACATGACTACTACATAACAACTACATGACACCTAGATAACAACTAAATGACATCTACATGACAACTGCATAACAACTACATGACATCTACATGACAACTAAGTAACAACTACATGACAACTACATAACAACTACATAACCACTACATGACAATTACATGACTACTTGAATCAAAGTGTGGAATGGGTTGCTTGAGGAGACCAGGAAAACCAACACTATCAACATTTAAAACCAACACTATCAGCATTTAAAACCAGCACTATCAACATTTAAAACCAACACTATCAACATTTAAAACCAACACTATCAACATTTAAAACCAACACTATCAACATTTAAAACCAGCACTATCAACATTTAAAACCAACACTATCAACATTTAAAACCAACACTATCAACATTTAAAACCAACTCTATCAACATTTAAAAATCAACACTATCAACATTTAAAACCAACACTATCAACATTTAAAACCAACACTATTAAAATTTAAAACCAACACTATCAACATTTAAAACCAACTCTATCAACATTTAAAAACCAACACTATCAACATTTAAAACCAACTCTATCAACATTTAAAAACCAACACTATCAACATTTAAAACCAACTCTATCAACATTTAAAAACCAACACTATCAACATTTAAAACCAACTCTATCAACATTTAAAAACCAACACTATCAACATTTAAAACTCTAATAAAAATTCAAGACTAGACAAAAACCAATAATAAGCGTGGGACGCAATAAGCTTCTGTATAGAGGAGCGTCTGTAACAGATAAGATAAGATAAGGAGAAGGAATCAAAAGTGTCGCATGCGTTTGAAAAGCAACAAATATAACCACTCGTAAATTGTTTTAAAATAATCATGTAGTGCTTAATTAAGTTAATGTTAAGTGTAAAACAGAAAAACGCCGATTCCATACATATTTACATAGACTGTAACTTGTGATCTTCAATCGTCGAAATTATATAAAATTTCATATTTTAAAAAACGAGACAACGACATCATCATTTTCAAAATAAAATGTAATGCTCCTTTCATTCATCGCTAAATACTTTATAATTACTATTTTATTTTAATTAAAACAATTTTGCTACTTAAGAAAAGAGCTTAATTTCTCTGACAGAGCTAATACATGAAGAGAAATTCTAAAAAGTCATTCATCAATATTTTACTATATATCCCCATTTTGTCAAAGGGGTATATTCTGGCCTCGGTCAATTTACCCCGGGGGTATATTCTGGTCAGGGGTTTAATCTGGCCTGTTACACCAGTATGTTTTTGTTTCTTTGGTAAACAGTGGCGAAAACGCGTACATTAAAATTCGTTGTTGAAAACAAAATTTGTAAAACAATTATCAAAAAATTCCAAAAAATAAATAAAATGAATAAATAAGATAAGTGCAGATGTTTGTCCATATTTTAAATAGCTTCTGGTAGAGGAGTCGAATCTTATAGAATCTAGACACAAATCTTGATAACAACACCGATATTCAATGAACATGGAGAAATAACCTATGACCATCCATCTCGTAAGCCGACCCCCCAAAATTTTCCCCTAGATTTTGTAAAAAAAAGGCGGCTTTAGAACGAGTATATACGGTAATTGTATGTATGTCAGAACTGAGAATGTAAAGTAATTTATCGATTTAAAAAATGTTAAGCATATGAAATGACTTTTTTGATAAAAAGATTATCATGAATATATTGATTTAAATAAATAACACTTTCTTAAGCTGACTTACTATACTCGGTAATGGTCGAGGCTCTCCAATAAACCTGTCATTGCTAGGTGGTTTCTGTGGGAAAGAATACATGTAGATGTTAACATGATGTCACTTTGATCTTGTTCTACTAGTAGTATGGTCCGACTGTGGCTGTATGAGTTCAATATTTGATATATGATTTGATGTATATGACTATATGTTACAGATTAATTATTATATGGTTAAAATTTAAGTGTATGTTTGTGTCGGAGAAATAAACTCACTTTTATATGTAGAAATTGTTGGAAATGTAAATTAAATTATGTGTAGATATATCTGATATTTATAACTTTAATCATCTTCTGAATTTTCGGATATGTGAACTGATTTTATATGAATTAACTATAGAAAATATGAACCACTTCTATGCATGAAAGTATTCGTGTGACATGTGGAGTTATTTTAGGGATGTAAGAATCGTTAAATATATGAAAAGACTTTTTTGTGAAGAAATTGTCACCTTTCTTTTAATGTGAATACCTTACACTCCATAAAGTTGACTTACTTTATTGGGCCTTTGAGCAGAGACCCCTATAAAATTGTCAGTTACCGGTAGATACTGTTGGAAATAATAAAAGTAAATGTAAACATGACGTCACTACTTTCTTGAACTACTGGAAGAATGATAGGCTATTTAAATATTGACCACAAGTAATAAAAGTGCAACAATTGTTTGATATCAAAATTAAGTTAAGTCAGTGGCGTAGCTTGGGGAGGGGTAGAGGGGGTTCAAATTCGAAAGGGATTTTAGTGTCGTAATTTCAGGATGTAGCAACTAAATTCTATGTATAGTGTTACGAGCTGGGTTATCTGTTTATCTCGTTCACGACTTGATGAAGTTTGAACTTTAACTTAAATCTTTGCACCTTGAAGTCAGTACCTAACATTAAGATCTCCTTGAAAACGAGAATGAAGATTAGCAGAATATGAAATCATCGCAACAGAAGGTAATCACACAATCCTCAACACACTCGAACATGCATCTTCTGAATGGGGCCCATAGAATATACATCTTCTGTATGGGGCCCATAGAATATGCATCTTCTGTATGGGGCCCATAGAATATGCATCTTCTGTATGGGGCCCATAGAATATACATCTTCTGTATGGGGCCCATAGAATATGCATCTTCTGTATGGGGCCCATAGAAAATGCATCTTCTGTATGGGGCCCATAGAATATGCATCTTCTGTATGGGGCCCATAGAATATGCATCTTCTGTATGGGGCCCATAGAATATGCATCTTCTGTATGGGGCCCATAGAATATGCATCTTCTGTATGGGGCCCATAGAATATGCATCTTCTGTATGGGACCCATAGAATATGCATCTTCTGTATGGGGCCCATAGAAAATGCATCTTCTTTATGGGACCCATAGAATATGCATCTTGTGTATGGGGCCCATAGAAAATGCATCTTCTGTATGGGGCCCATAGAATATGCATCTTCTGTATGGGGCCCATAGAATATGCATCTTGTGTATGGGACCCATAGAATATGCATCTTCTGAATGGGACCCATAGAATATGCATCTTCTGTATGGGGCCCATAGAATATACATCTTCTGTATGGGACCCATAGAATATGCATCTTCTGAATGGGACCCATCCGCCAAAGAAAACGTTGATAAACTAGAACAAACTAAAAAAAGAGCTGCCAGATTCATTTATGGAGAATATTCAAAACGTGGCAAGAGTAAAACCGTGAGATAAATCACTAAACCTTGAAACACTATAGGATAGAAGAACAAAGAGAAAATTAGTAATAATAAATAAGGCAATTAATTCTAACTTGGAAATTAAACACAAAGACAACCTAATATAACCTTCAGATTGACATAGGGATAAACACTTTTCTTATTACGTATAATGCAAGAACAAACACATACAAATTCTCGTTCTTTCCGTCCGGGATTCGGACAAGGAATGGGTTGCCTGAGGAAACCGGGAAAATGACCACTTTATCTGCATTTAAAGCTCTAATAAGAATGCAAGACTAGACATAGACCTTGAATAAGCATAGGATGCAATAATATTCTGCATAGAAGGAGCGTGTGTAACAGATGATATTATCTAATACATATCTAACATATGTCTAACACCCATTTCGGTGCGCTCTTTCACTTACTTAGTGTGACACACCAGAATGCACCACAAACATAAATGCGTAGAATTGTTTTAAAACAAAAAGAAACGAAAAATAATTGCTTAAAATAATATATTTCTTCCTCCTCCAAAACAATAGTGCACAAATAAGCTCTACTACAAGATATTATGAAAACCAACTCTAAGGCAAAAATGACGGAAGGTTTCAAAATAAATAAATTTCAGCTGAAATCAATTAATTAAAATATTAAATAATCAGAAAATGTAGAGACAAAGGGAGAAAAATTAAATCTCCTTTCCAACAATTTTATGCGGACGTTAGAAAAGAGTTATTTTTGGTGAAGTGATTTTTTTTCATGGCATTTTTTAGCGGTGCGATTCTTTCTAAAATTAGTAGCGTTAAGAACGGACATACATAGCAAATTATATATCTACTAGCGTATCACCCGTCAAAAATGACGGAAGTTTTCAGCTGAAATCTATTTATTTTATTTTTAAAATGCACTTTTTAGGGCGCCTAAGGCGCCGACCTTTTGAAAAGCCCAACTAACTTGTCCTTGTTTGATAAATACGAAATATTAAACTTTCTGAAATGTACATAAAGTATTTTATAATAGGGGTTGCAGGGTGCCTACGGCGCCCCCTTTGTTTTTTTATTTTATAATTAACCATCATCAAATCCTCTTTTTACATTGATCCCTTTTCCAAAATTAAAATACATGTATGAGCGAAAACAATGACGTCATAAAAAAATTTTTTACAGCGCATCTTTAATTTGCACACCTTTTGATGCATTGGTGCAGTAATTTGGTTTTCCCTGCTTTCTAAAATTAGTAGCGTCACGGACAGACATTGCAAATTATATTGTTTAAATTTACCCTCAATTATGTATGACGCCTAACGCTAAGGGACATCACTCCGCTTTTTTTTAAAACATAGACTCAAACATTGCTAACTGACTCAAAGAGTTTTTTTTTGGTGCAGTAATTTGGTGCGCTGCTTTCTAAAATTAGTGTATGATAAATACGAAATATTCCTGAAATGTACACAAAGTATTTATATAACATTTTTTTACAGTGCTAATCACCACACGATTATTTTATTATTTTATTAGTCTGTCCTGTCCGTGACGCTACTAAAACAAATATACGTTCATGTTTCAATTGACACAAAAAAGTGGGTGCCGTAGGCGCCCTACAACCCCTATTATAAAATACTTTGTGTACATTTCAGGAAGTTTAATATTACGTATTTATCATACAAGGACAAGTTAGTTGGGCTTTTGAAAAAGGTGGGCGCCGTAGGTGCCCTAAAAAAATTGGGCGTCGCAGCACAACCTAGTTATGTATATGATATATATATATATATATATATATATATATATATATAATATACAACGCTCAGTTGGTATTTGTATGTTTGTATGTTTCACGGGTTATTTAATTATAATAACATTCATATTTGGTACGAAGCGGTGGCCTTTTAAAAGAGTACATTCTTGTTATTATAGATGGGTTAAAACTATTTCATTACATTTGTCACACGATGTATGGTATTTATTTTTTAACATGAGGGAATGAAATTGAGAATTGTGTTATGTTGTTAATAATAACTCAAAATTTATTTTATTTTTTTAAAAATTATATTGTAATTAGTGAGTGAATTTTATGTGGAAAGCTATGGCCCAAGTCTACTTTATGTGTAAGTTTGTTTGGTATGAGTATCGCTTTCCACAGTATGGCACTTACATTTTTATTTATTTTATTTATTTTTTTAAGAATGTGTTTTTGTTTTTTAATTCCTAATATTTATAATTCCTAATATAGATTTTTGTAATAGCTATATATATACACAATGCAATTTAATAATACTCCTGTGGTTGCATTAAACCGATGTTGTTTAATGTTTAAATAATGTTGGATGCATCGTCCATATTTATCTTTCAATGATAATTAATAAATTACATTTTTTCTATACCAATAAATGCCTTATCCATAAATCACTAATCACGATTTCTCCAAATTAAATTTTACTTGGTCATATCTATAAACTTATTTATTTTTAAATGTTAATGTACATGTTGGTATTATGTTAATATAAAGTTGCTGTAAATGTGTTACATTCATTACTTTAAAAACGTTTCCTTAATAGATTTGTCCTTTTGGAATCTTTATGTCGAGGTCACTTTGACATTGATAAACATTCTAAGAATCTAAGAGATGGCCTAGCTGAAACAATGTAGCAAGTGCCTCTATCTATAAAATTATGACGAGCTAAATAGAGTGCCTCTATTTATAAAAGTAGGTCGTGGTAAATACAACGGCTCTATCTACAATAGACTGATGTGGTAAATAGAGCGTCAACATCTATAAAAACATATCATCTATTAAATAGATCGCCTCTATTTTTTTTTGTTACTTAATTATAAAACCGATTGGCAAAAAATTCCTTGTGACGTAATGATACTGTCACTCGACCCTAGGATGTCCTGAAAAACGACCTATACCTCCAGTACTCCTACCCGGACTTGTAACGACTGGGTACTATCTCATATACTGCTACCCGGACTTGTACCCACTGGGTACTAACTCATATACTGCTACCCGGACTTGTACCCACTGGGTACTAACTCATATACTGCTACCCGGACTTGTAACCACTGGGTACTAACTCATATACTGCTACCCGGACTTGTACCCACTGGGTACTAACTCATATACTGCTACCCGGACTTGTACCCACTGGGTACTAACTCATATACTGCTACCCGGACTTGTACCGACTGGGTACTAACTCATATACTGCTACCCGGACTTGTACCGACTGGGTACTAACTCATGTACCGTGACCCGGACTTTTACCCACTGGGTACTAACTCATATATTCCAAATCAGACTAGTACCCACTGAGGCCTAATCCCGAGAGAAACCAAATCCCAAAATGAACCCTAACCGCACCTCGCAACGCACCTTGTGGGTGCTAACATCTGATGACCAAAACTTGACAGTGTCTTACCAGCGCCGTGGCGATGTTGACCACTTGACCCACTGCTAAGAGGGTCAGAAATGAGAACCACATTCTTCCTCTTACGGCGTATGATTGTCCGTCAATATTGTTGAGCCTCGTGCAGGTTCTAGGGACCTTTTCATCGGGTCTTTTATACACACGCCTTGACACGTCAACACCAATTCCATCTCTTACCCCCCCCCCATCTACATTTTATTTGACCTGGTGAGCGCGTGTGCCGCCCCTCCCTCAAAGTTTGTGTGTAAAGGCGTCAACAACGTGAGGCCTTCGATCTGAGCCATGCCTCCCCCCCCCTGTTATCCAGCCTTTTTGACGATTGTGCTGTATTTAATGTAAGCCTCTCCTGACATCTCCCCCCCCCCACTAATCAGAGGCCTAACAATGGGGTGGTGGGGAGCGTACCGCATCAGATGACACAATCACAAGGGGTGACACCAAAACGTTAAATTCATTACTGTCCCATTATTTGGCCCTGGCAGACTCGGAGGAGGTATTGGGGATAAATAGTGAGGGGGTGACACGTGAGCTACCAAACTGGGTGACACCAACCCTAGTGACGCCTCTGACCTCCATCCCCACCTGGTGCAGAGTAAACGCCACCCCACACCACCCCACACAACCCCACACCAACCAACACCACCCCACACCACCCCACACCATCCCACACCATCCCACACCAACCAACACCAACCCACACCACCCACACCAACCCACACCACCCCACACCAACCCACACCACCCACACCAACCCACACCACCCCACACCAACCCACACCACCCCACACCAACCCACACCACCCAACACCACCCCACACCATCCCACACCATCCCACACCAACCAACACCAACCCACACCACCCCACACCAACCCAAACCACCCCACACCAACCCACACCACCCACACCAACCCACACCAACCCACACCAACCCACACCACACCACCCCACACCACCCCACACCACCCCACACCAACAAACACCAAACCCACCTCCACCCACCATCCTCCAGGTGTCAACTACCTCAAAATGCAAGCCACCATCAAACACCACTAAACACCACCAAACAGCAACAAACAGCAACAAACATCAACAAACAGCAACAAACACCACCAAACATCAACAAACAGCACCAAACATCAACAAACCACCAAACGCCACCACACCTCACGCTCCGACGCCCCTGTCAGCGTATTTTCCACCTTCAAAAACACTTCAGCCGTCTGAAGAATAAATAAAACCCGTTTGCAAATCGTATCACAATTGTTTCGTTAACTACATCACACCAGATATTCCACTCTAAGATATTAACCTCTAATTGAACCTAATCATTCCCTGTATCTGGATCTCAGCGCCTTTAAAACCCTCGCAGCGACAAAGAACATATCTGCTTTGAGGGTGGCTCTTTGAGACACTGCAATGAATAGGTTTTGTCATTTGTAGAAATAACTGATTTCGAGTAATGGAGACACAAGTTTTGATGGAGATGAAATGGGATTCGCAAACACAAAATCGATCTAGGAGGAACAAATCGGAAACGATTGTATGGAATACCGGATAATTGTGTCCTATTACCAACCCAAATTGGGCTGTTATTGAACCTGGCGTTTTTCAATCTTTTTGAGCCAATCATAGACGGTGGCGCATAAAAGCATCTTTACCGCCCCTTACCCTCACAGTCTGGGGGTGAATATGGTGCAGACACAGTAGGAAGACATCTCAAGGCTTGTAATTTTTTATTGAGAATGAGACGGTTCCGGTGAAGAGACTGTTCCCCGTAAAGTGACGGTTCCATGTGCCAAAACTGTTCCCTGTAACGAAACAGTTCCCTGTGCAGAGACGGTTCTCTGTGAGCAAGTAGCTACTTTTTATTACCAGAACACCATGAGCGGATGTCGCAGACAGACGACCATTGCGTCTCTGTGTCGTCAGCCATCGGCAATTTCCGGGCTTTGAAAACGGAGGCTTTCTTCATTTAGATGTGTGCTATCATCCAGTTTTGTATGCTGCTTACAGGCTAGTTTGTGTGCGCGCGCCCATGAGTGTGTGTGTGAATATATATGTTGATGTGTACGTGTATGTGCCTACTTATGTGTATGTTTGTGTTGTGTGTGTGACTGCTCGGCAAATTAGACATGTAGCTTAGATCTATTATAATCTACCCTCGATTCTGACTGATTCAGTGCCTGACTCTGGAACGCTCTACTAATAACCAAACCGCAATTGGTGCGTAACATAACAAATATGACACATTAGCTCTGTTTGATAAACACGGGTACCCTTGTCGATATCTTTTCCCTGTATTGTGTGACAATTCATTTTTTTTAAATTTAAAACTAGTGTAAATCGAATTTTTCAAAATGTTTTTACGGGTCACGTGACCCATCCCCAATTTATCCTATCCCCTTCCCCCATCCCCAACCATCATCCCTTCACCTCTTCCCCCATCGCCTTCCTTCATACCCTCACCTATTCCCTCTATCACCATCCTTCATTCCCTCACCTCTTCCTTCCATCACCTTCCTTCATACCCTCACCTATTCCCTCTATCACCTTCCCCTATCCACTTCCTTCATTCACTCACCCCAACCCCCTCCCCACTCATCAATTCGTAAATTTCCATCACCTTCCCTGGTCCATTTCCCCGACTTTTTAAAAAAAACTTTTGAGCCTTCTGACAAAAAACTGACCGACCCACCAGAATACTTACAAAACTTGGGTACAACAAATTCACATCTTTGCGTCATATCGTTTTAATGACGCAATGAAATCAAGAAATTCACCCTGGCCTTCATTTATTTGATAAACTCAAATAATCTCTTACTGCGTGCACGTGACTAAAGGGCCGAGTAAAACCTGTTAAAATACTCAATAAAGTAATACATCCACATATTTATTTATCTAACGTTATTTTCGTCCGCATTTGATTTAATTAGTTTACAGTCTGACATACCTACTGTGAACATCTATATCATTGGATCACAAACTTTAACATTAGGTCACGTTGTTTAACAACGGTTCACAGTAGATCACTGTCTGTGATTTTTGGTCACATTGTTTTAATTTTAGGTCACGTTGTTTTACAATGGTTCACATTCTTTAATAGTAGGTCAATTCTTCTACATTCTGTCACATTCATATATTTTAGGTCACATTCTGTAACATAAGGTCACATTCATATATTTAGGTCACATTCTTTAACATAAGTTCCCATTCATATATATTTAGGTCACATTTAGTAAACATAAGGTCACATGCATATATTTTAGGTCACATTCTGTAACATAAGGTCACATTCATATATTTAGGTCACATTCTGTAACATAAGTTCACATTCATATATTTAGGTCACATTCTGTAACATAAGGTCACATTCATATATTTTAGGTCACATTCTGTAACATAAGGTCACTTTAGTCGTGCTGGTGAGCTATCACCACGTGACCACTCCACGGGGCCATAACGCATGGGTGTATAGAGTTGCCCCACCCACGGTATCATGGTAACTCATTGTCTGCCAGTCTAATCATAATTTATCTTTGAATTTTTGTGGAAATGATCTACATAGGGTACCGATGTACGGATAAAACTAAAACAATCTGTATAACAAACACGCATTGTTATCTTTGGTCAGGATAAAACGATAACAATCTGTATAACAAACACGCATTGTTATCTTTGGTCAGGATAAAACGATAACAATCTGTATAACAAACACGCATTGTTATCTTTGGTCAGGATAAAACGATAACAATCTGTATAACAAACACGCATTGTTATCTTTGGTCAGGATAAAACTAAAACAATCTGTATAACAAACACACATTGTTATCTTTGGTCAGGAAAAAACGATAACAATCTGTATAACAAGCCTCCTCGTAATTTGTCTTTTATTTTGAAAGCAAGTAATTGTTGTTTTCCCCTTGGTCCACTAAACCAGTGCTTCTCAAACTTTTTCGTATGACGGACCGGCATGATTTTTTTCCCATTGCACCACGGACCGGTACTCTATTTTCCCGTACTGAGGTGATTTTCCCTGTACTGGCGTGATATAAAAAATAAGCCCCTGAATGGCCTAAAGCCCTACAAGATTAAGCATGAATTCGGCTTGTTAAATGACATGTCATGTCATCGAACAATTAAGAAAAAGAATTAACTTAAGCTTTGATTGCTTGATGCTCATTTACGATATGCGTTTTTAAGTTGATAGTTCTTTAATAACTTTTATCCCGACTTAAGACTACGTTTCATTAAAACGAACATAAGATTTAATATAAAAATTCATGCATATTAATTTTTAAAATAATGTAGTAAATATAGTAAGTACATGTGTAAGTTTATGATCAAAGTTTAACTTAAACAAATGGCTCTGGTGAGCCTGCTTGTTGTTGTTCGTCCGTCGTGGTCGACGATGACCACTCTCATATTTGCTGGGCCGCCACATGTGTCCTCTGGTGACATATTAACCCTATTTTGGCACGAAAAAGGCATCCGCATGTCGGACAAGAGATGGATGAGATCCCTTCAGGAGGGTTTTGGATACGTTCCTGTCTGGCTTGACGTTTTAACTTGGCAGCCTGTTGTCTATTAGCCTCACAGACAGCTGCGCCATTCCATATTGTAGAGCGCCAGTCGGCTCGGTTACTGGCTGCTGCTTCCCAGGAGTCGTGTCCGATGTCGAAGGCCTTCAGAGCAGTTTTAAGTGCATCCTTGTAGCACTTACGTGGACCTCCGCGTGCTCTATGCCCTTCTGTGAGCTCACCATAGAAGAGCCTCTTGGTGAGGCGATGGTCGGGCATGCGCACTAGATGCCCCGCCCAGCGTAGTTGGCTTTGCATGAGGCTAGTGTGGATGCTGGGGAGTCCTGACCTGGCTAATATTTCGGTGTCTGGAACTTTTTCCTGCCATTTTATATTGAGAATTTTTCTAAGGCTTTTGGTGCGGAAGTGATTCAGCAACCTCGCATGGCGTTGGTATACAGTCAATGTTTCACATGCATATAATAAGGTGGGGAGCACTACAGCTCTGTATACTTTTAGTTTTGTTTGGGTGCTGATTCCC
The DNA here is from genome assembly GCA_944989445.1 of Ampullaceana balthica. Classification (NCBI taxonomy): domain Eukaryota; kingdom Metazoa; phylum Mollusca; class Gastropoda; family Lymnaeidae; genus Ampullaceana; species Ampullaceana balthica. The sequence goes on from CALYLW010001143.1 coordinate 76,264, forward strand.
CTTCTGTTCCAGACACTGTCATGCAATCTACCGAATGCTGCGCTGGCCTTTGAGATTCTTGAGTTCACCTCGTCATCAATATTGGCCTTCTGGGACAGTGTGCTCCCATGGTAGGTAAAGCGGCTCACTGTGTTGATTGTGTTGCCGTTGATGAATATGTATAGGATCTGCACGGGGCCGGCTGGTATAACACTTCTGTCTTCTTTGTGCTGATGGTGAGCCCAAAGCTAGAGCACGCATTGGAAAATTTATCAGCACTTAGTTGCAGTTGTGCTTCAGAGCCGGCGTTAAGGGCACAATCATCAGCAAAAAGAAGGTCCAGGATGCTGTCTGATTTGACCTTTGTCTTAGCTTTAAGCCGCCTGAGGTTGAACAGACGACCATCAGTGCGATACCTAAAGTCCATGCCTAAATTGCTATTCCTGAAGGCCTCTGTAAGCATGGCTGAGAAAATGAGGCTGAACAATGTTGGGGCCAGAACACAGCCTTGCTTAACGCCACTTGTGACGGGGAATGGTTTAGAGACCTCTCCGTTGTCCTGGACTCGAGCCTGCATGCCATCATGAAATTGCCTTACAATGGATATAACCTTATTTGGGCAGCCATACTTGGCCATAATCCTCCATAGGCCCTCTCTGCAGACTGTGTCAAAGGCTTTAGTAAGGTCTATGTAAATGGAAAATAGTTCCATATTCTGCTCTTGACACTTTTCCTGCAATTGCCTTGCTGCAAAAATCATGGCAAAGGTCCCACGTTCTTTCCGGAAACCACATTGGCTTTCTGGTAAAAGGCCCTGATCCAGATGTGCATTAAGCGATTTAGGAGAATTCTGGCGAGTATTTTTCCTGCAATTGATAGCAGTGAAATTCCACGATGATTATCGCAGGCTTGGCGGTTCCCTTTTCGCTTGTACAAGTGGACTATAGAGGCATCTTTAAAATCCTGGGGGACAGCCTCTTGCTGCCACATCATTAGGAAGAGTTCATGCAGCTTTTCGAGTAGAACCATGCCACCTTCTTTGTACATTTCTGCTGGAATTGAGTCTGCTCCAGGAGCCTTTCCACATGACAGAAGATGTATAGCTCTTTGCGTCTCAAGAAGTGTAGGCGGGTCATCCATTGCCAGGTTAATTGGTACTTGAGGGAGGCGACTGATAGCATCTTCATTAATACTTGAGTTGCTGTTTAGGACAGCATGAAAGTGTTTAGCCCAGCGCTCAAGAATCTTCTCCCCGTCAGTAATTAGATATGTCCCGTCAGCACTGAGAATTGGGGATGAATTAGACGTTGAGGGTCCGTACACTTCCTTAAGGGCGTTGTAAAAATTCTTCATATCATGCCTGTCTGCATATTGTTGAATCTCATCAGCTTTCTTGTTTAGCCATGAGTCTCGCATCCAGCGAAGTTTTTGTTGTATGATGCGGCGTATGCTATTATATGAGTCCGTTACGGTTGAAGACCTGGGATTGTTGATGTGTCTTTTGTGGAGTTGATGTTTCTCTGCCAACATTTGCTTGATTTCGTCGCAATTGTCATCGAACAAGTCTTGGTGCTTTCTCGTCGCGGCTCCAAGGATTTGGGAGGCTGTGCTGTAGATTAGATCTCTAAAGTTCGTCCAGACAGTCTCAATGTTCGTATTGTTTAGAGTGGTGGATCTCAGTTTGCCCTCCAGGGCTGTCTCCAGAGATTGTTTAGTACTTGCACAGTTTAGCTTTGTGATGTTTAGCCGTTTTAGGGTTTTCCTTCCTTGGGGCCGTCTTTTGGGCTGAATGCATATATTCAGTTTGGAGATGATGAGACGATGGTCTGTCCAGCATTCAGCACCGCAGAGTGATTTGGTCACACGAACGTCTTGTCTATCTTTCTTCCTTGTGATGACGTAGTCTTTTAGGTGCCAGTGCTTGGAGCGAGGGTGCATCCATGAGGTCCTGTTTCTTGTGGGAAGACTGAATACTGTGTTAGTAATCAACAAGTCATGTTCAACACACGTCTGAAGCAACAGGAGACCATTGCTATTACACCGGCCCACTCCATGTTTTCCTATCGCACCGTCCCAAAGAGCGTCATCGCAGCCCACTCTTGCATTGAAGTCTACTGCTTACTTGTTGCAAGTTTATCCTTGGCTCAATTGAGGACAACGCTACACGCAATGTAGAACAAACATCCAAACTGTTACTTTACTTTGTCTCAACAAGGCTCATCTTTGAAACATCACCCTCACATAGGTAAGATGAAGACGATGGAAGAAGAGACTTGCGAGCTATTTCAGCAAGTTCAGGATATTCTACACTCACGTGAATCCAAAAGAATGCAAGAGAGGTCAGAGGTCATAGTTCCAAAATTCATTTTTAAAACTTCTTCCACCGCTAACTCCAGCAATTTATCTTTCAAAGTTACAGACAGGTCAACGTTTGAATCAATAAATGGATTGCGTATCCATCCATTACCTTCATGGTTAATCTTCTGTTGGAAAGTAGAACTCAAAACTTTCAATTAATTTTGTCAAGTGCTCAATGATGACTTTTTGTAGAGATGATGCATAGAGTTTTTCATCTGAACTATCGAGAGTTGTTGCTAATCATATCGAAACAATCTGCTAATACTCGAGTATTCCTCAACTGTTCTAATAGCTGCGTATGAAGATCACAGGCCATGTCGTCGACGCGTCAAGTTATTGTGTCATTTAAGAATGGAACCTGTGTCACTTTTTTTTGTTAAAGTTTCACCTCACATTTCCAACCAAACAACTTAATGCATCCTACTACGAGCGCCTGATCAACTGTATACGGTTTTTTAGCCGTGGCAATTCGCAGTGCTTTCTTATACTATATGAATTTTAAGCTTGAAACGCACACGTTTTTATGTGTGAAGAATCAAAGATTACTTTCTGACTGCTTTTTAAATCAGCGCGCTTCCTTTCGAATAATTCTTTGAGCTTTAAACTTATGTCTTTATGTAGTTAAATGCCTCTGGGAATTTGAGGGCTTCATTACATCATTAGATAGAATTTCGCCGCAAATAGCACATTGAGGTGTTGGCATACCAGCATCATCTGAGCATTTAAACCCGAATCAAATGTGCGAAGGATAAAATTTTCGAGTGAAGCTAGTACGACTCCGTTTTCCTGATGAAGCTTCTGCTTCATGTATGTCTCCATTATCTAATTGTGAAGAAGAGTCCACAGTTGTTTTATGCTCAGCATCAAAACTTCTTATCTTTTCAAACATATCCATCAGTCCTTTGATGTCTCCATCAAACGACGCAGGGCGACAATTTGATAGATTCTATTGTTGGTTCTCAAACTTTAGAACAACTTATGTATTATAATAAGTTTTTTTTTAATATATTTCTTGATAACTTCCGCGGACCGGCGGCTGATGCCACACGGACCGGCAACGGTCCGCGGACCACCACTTTGAGAAGCACTGCACTAAACTAAGTCAAACTAATAAAGATAGAACAAAGATCTTTTGAGATAAGTCATAAAGAGACAACCCGGATATTTAATAAACATCTAAGTGAGGAAATTCTTCTAACTGAATACCCGTAAGTTATATTCATAGATCGTTCAATAACACAGCCCATCATCCATGTCCCGAATGTATTTAATTTTTGATACGACTGTCTGACAGTGGGTTCAAATATTGTTTGACTGCTGGACATTGAACGTTTAACTTTTGAATTTACCGTGACGTCACTGGGCTTTCCGTCTGCTTTAAAATGTGGTACAAGGGATGGACATATGCGGAACTTGACGTAAGTAATGTGGCAAATTGTTTCGTTTAGTCTCCTCCCAAGCAACAATCTTGCTTTTGGTTTTTTTTTCTTTATTATTATTGTGCATTCTCATGGCTGCTGTTACTACGATAAACACGTGATTGGGCCTCCGAAGGGTGAGGCAGCTCTTACCCCCGTGCCGGATTAAGATAACGTTCGTCGAAATTTTTTTATTACCATTGAAAAGTTTTTGGGGTTTTTTTCCGCATTAATATTAAATGCTTGTATATGGAACATTTTTGTTATATTAATAAATAAACGTTCTGTAGAAGATAAAACTAAGTCACCCAGAGCAGCTTTAAAACAAAACATCGTGTGAAGCAATGATAATGATATCATTTCAAACACTGCCCAAAGAACAGGTGGACCAGTGCTGGCTTCTGATGAGGCGGTGATACATAACACGCAGATAAATTGTGAGAGCGGGCGCTCGTTCTTTGGTTCCATCTTAGCACCCCCAATACCGATCGTCCTTTGGTTCCCTCTCAGCACCCTCCATAGCAATCATGCCGGGTTCCCCACTATGAAAACAACTTTGTCAACAGCTCCATCCCCAACCATGAGATTTATAGCACCATGTGGTTGTGTAGCACCATGAGATTTATAGCACAATGAGGTTGTGTAAAATCATGAGATTTATAGCACCATGAGGTTGTGTAGCACCATGAGATTTATAGCACAATGAGGTTGTGTAGCACCATAAGATTTATAGCACCATGATGTTCTGAAGCACCATGAGATTTATAGCACCATGACTTTGTGTAGCACCATGAGATTTATACCACCATGAGGTTCTGTAGTGACATGAGATTTAAAGCACCATGATATTTATAGCACCTGCAGGTTGTGTAGCACCTGAGATTGTGTAGCACCATGAGGTTGTGTAGCACCCTGAGGTTGTGTAGCACCAGGAGGTTGTGTAGCACCCTAAGATTCTGTAGCACCACGAGATTTATAGCACCATGAGGTTGTGTAGCACCATAAGATTTATAACACCCTGAGGTTGTGTAGCACCATGAGATTTATAGCACCAGGAGGTTGTGTAGCACCTTGACTATATAAGCTTACACTATTCCCTTCTTGCTACATTGACTCTTCGGATTTCACCGCAGCTAAGTTTTTTTATTTATTTATTTTATTTCTTTATATTCGTTTTATTTGTGTTCCTTTTTCTTCGTTGAGGAAGGCTCTTTGCCGAAACGTTCGCTGTTTTGTTACGTCCTGTCAGGCTAACTCATACCCTGTTTACATGTTACCCATTTACTAATCTATAAGCCTAATTGCAGTCTCGACTACTCTCGACCCCATTATGAGGATCTTAAAGTACCCCGTAGTTGAATGTTTAAGATCCACTGGCACCAACGACTGTAAAATAAATTCACATTTGATGAATCGGTAAAACTTTTTTTAAAAATTATTCTCCAATCCGTCCTATTTTAGCAAAGAGTAATTTAACAATTTGTTTTCATTTAGTATTTTATTTGTATTACTCCTTTCAACATTTTATTCTTTTAAAGGCTTGATACACGTATTTAAATATGTGTATTCTTATATTTTGTTTCATATATTTTTTTCTTGTGGTTTTAGTTTGGAAGACATGTTTGTTTGTTGTTGTTTTTAATGTTTCCATGTCCATTCCACATTCACTAACGACTCCAAGATGCGTAAGGGCCTGGTCAGACATCGGTCAAAGCATTGGTCGTCCGATCTAGCACAAGTTTTCACACATCTGTTGTGTACAGAATCGTTTTCCTCTTCTTCGTCCTTCTCTTTATAAATATACTGCCTGCATCCTATTGTAAGGATAAGAAGTAATAGCGAATTTAAAATAATTTTTCAACAAAAAATTTAGCTGGAAAGAACAAAAAGACTTTTAATATGAGATACATTTGTTTATCATTTTGCTAACAATGTATAATAAGAATATCTCTATTATTATTAAAAGAATTCGTTGTTTTATTTTAACTAGAAAAGTTTAACAATAATTTCTCCCTCACACTCACACACCAACACATATATATTTAAATTATACCATTATAGTTTTAGTAATATTATTCTATCGATCGATCTGTCTATCCGTCTGTCCGTCTGTCCGTCCGTCCGTCCGTCCGTCCATCCATCCGTCCATCCGTCCGTCCATCCATCCATCCATCCATCAATCCATCCATCCATCCATCCATCCATCCATCCATCCATCGATCTATCTATCTATCTATCTATCTATCTATCTGTCTATCTATCTATCTATCTATCTATCTATCTATCTATCTATCTATCTATCTATCTATCTATCTATCTATCTATCTATCTGTCCATGTGTCTATCTTCTATATTTCTATCTACTTACTTACCCACCTACATATCTAACAACCTTTCTACCCACCCATCTACCCATCTATATGTATGTCCATCCATCAATCTATATATTCTAGGGCTGTTAACGATTCATTTAAATTTAATCGTTAAATTTTGAAAAATAAACGATTAATTAATCCTTAATTTCGATTAAAGCCAACAATTAAAATTCATAAGTAACACTTATTAAACGTTCTTGTTGAAAATCTAAATAAGACTGAATGTCTCCGTCATATGCCTTCTTTTAACCAACTACGCAAAAAGACAAGTGTGTTGACATCATTTGGTTCAAGTGATGAGCGGGTCTAATTTACAATATAACCAGCCGAGCTGAACAACCATTCACATGGAACTGAGGTAACTGGTATGCACAAAACTGTCTTGGCAAGGAATGACATTATCGGATATCGGTGCTCATTAAGTATCCACCATTGTTGAGGGTTAATGGATTCGGGAACTTTCATCTCCATTTTGTAACGCAGTAGTTCATCAACAGCTTCCACTTACGATGCTTGCGCAGGATTCTGCACATCAAGTGGCAGGATAAGATCACGAATGTCGAGGTACTCAGAAGGAGTAATATGCTGAGCATGCACTCAATCCTGAGTGAGAGGCGCCTGCGGTGGTTGGGACATGTCCGCAGGATGAGCCCGGAGCGCATTCCAATAGCCTTGCTTTACGGCGAGCTGGCAACTGGTATGCAGAAGAGAGGACGCCCCTGCTTGCGCTTCAAGGATGTCTGCAAGAAAGACATGACTCTGGCGCAGATTGACCATAAAACGTGGGAGACCATTGCTGTGGAGCGCACCTCCTGGCGGGCAAAAGTGCGCGAGGGCATTCAAGTCGCGGAAGCTTCCCTTACAGCCAGGAGCGAGGAGAAAAGGGCCAGGGGAAGGGGGGTAGAGGAGCAGGAGGAAACGCCATCATCCCATGAGGATGGTCGAATGCCATAGAATTCACCAGAAGAGCTGTCGTCATTTACTGCCATTAGCTTAATACGCTTTTCATTTGGTTTGATAAGTAGGCGAAGTGTTAGAACCATGGTAGGCAAACTTTATCAACATTTTGAACAATCCCGTCAGTCAATAATTTTAAACCAAAATGTTCGTGTAATCGTCAGGGAATTTATTATTTATCAGCCGCTATTTTTAATATATTTTTTTTACTTTTTGTCTTCCAATAATTTGTAAAGTGATGGGACGATTAATCGTTAAAAAATAATTTAATCGTTAAAATTTTTAACGCTTAATCGAGAAATTAATCGTTAATTTCCGCAGCCCTTTTATATTCATATCTCTTTATATTCATCTATCTATATACCTACCTATCTCCATATCTACCTTCTATACTCTTTCGCAAGCCGACCTTTTTTGCACAAAATCTAGGGGGGAAAGTTGGGGGGGGGGTCGGCTTACGAGCGGTTCATTAACGTATTTCTGCATGGATATTGAATATCGGTGTTGTTTTTGTAGATCATCAATGTCCTTTTCTATATTCTACAAGATTCGACTGCTCTATCAGAAGCTATGTTATATTATTAAACATCTGCACTTACCTTATTTAATCATTTTAGTTTTTTTTATTTTACAAATTTTGTTTTCAACAACGAATTTTAATGTACGCGCTTTCATCAATGTTTAACAAAGATTTTTTTTTAAATACCGGTAACTCATGCCTAACAAAGAACACAAAGACAAAGATAGGCAGTACAAAGTAAACAATCATAATGATTGATTTAGCTTGTAGTTGTTTTTTTTAAATGTGTACCATTTTGTTTAAGCCAGTGGCGTCACTAGGGGTGCGGTGGGGGTGGGCCGCCCCGGTTGACACCCACCCCCACAGGCATGGGCGTAGGGAAGGGGGGCAAGGGGGCATTTGCCCCCCCCTACATTTGAGGGAAAAAAATTAATTTATTAAATGCATTTATAAATGTTGTATTTTAACTATTACAGCACTAATTTGTAAGTCTTATTAATTTCTAAGGCTTTTTTCAACCCTTTTTTATACTGAACTTGAATTTAATTGAAAATTGTACCTGTATGGCATTGCCAGTTAAAATATAAAAAAAGGGGGATTTTTTGCCCCCCCCTGGAAAAATTCCTAGCGACGCCCATGCGCCCACAGGGGGGTGTCACCAAAATCTAAAATTTTATTGTGTACGATTTTATGTCCAAAAAAAAAGAGACGACAAATTTTTTTCACCTCGAAAAAAATACGAAATACAATGAAATACTTTAAATGCGAAAACTTATTAAGAAAAAAATATCATTTAATATGCAACAATAAAACAGTCTCAACAAATTACGATAAAATAATTAGGAAAAAAAAGAAAAGGAACAGCCGCACATGAGAAAGTATTAAAAAGACTGGACATGATAGAGACGGTGGCGTTTGTTTGAAATGATATAAAGCCAACTGGAATTCGACATACTGACACCATGGACGCACCCCACCTCACTACTCATGTCTCAGAATTCCAAAATTGATGACGAGGTGAACCGTCTCGAAATTAATTAGTAAGTTACACTAAGCGGTGGCGTCACTAGCGGGGTGCGAGGAGTGCTTACCGAAACGAGGGACACAATCACAAGTGGTGACGCCAAAATGTAAAATTCTGTATGTTCCCGTTATTTGGCACGGGAAAACTCGGAGGAGTTCTATGGGGTAAGTTGTGAGGGGGTGACACCATGAGCTACCGCCCCGGGTGACACCAACCCTAGTGACGCCTCTGGTTTAAGCTGTCATATTATTTATTTATTTGAGTCGGCTTATGAACGAACGGGCTATAGAACGAGCATACACGGTATCTATCTACTTACTTATCTATATTTCTATCTCTTTTTATCTATCCATTCATCAGTTCATGTATCTATCTACATATCTATCTGTGTGTGTCTGTCTTTCTATTCATCTGTCTATCCATTCATCTAACCATAATTTCATCTAGTCATCCATATATCTTACCTTCAACACAGGGATCGAAGCCATTACGACAGATTTTATCACATTCGGTATAGCAAAGTCTGGGTGAAATCATTGCCAAAGTCATGAACGCAACAATGAGATATTTCATTCTGGAGACAATCCACTCGTGCTAATGTTCTCTGAGAAAAATGTTAACTAATGAACAGTTTATGTGTGGAGAGTAGAAAATGTTAACTAATGAACAGTTTATGTGTGGAGAGTAGAAAATGTTAACTAATGAACAGGTTAGGTGTGGAGAGTAGAAAATGTTAACTAATGAACAGTTTATGTGTGGAGAGTAGAAAATGTTAACTAATGAACAGGTTTTGTGTGGAGAGTAGAAAATGTTAACTAATGAACAGGTTTAGGCGCGGAGAGTAGAAAATGTTACGTATTAAAAATGGTAAAGGTAACTTGAAAATATTAACTGAAACTTAAGAGGAAAAAAAATTAAGGTTTCTTGTGAGCAAAACTACTTTTGTTCAATGATGTTATACTACAGACGCTCAATGACGTCATATCACAGACGATAGTGATGTTATACTACACACGCTCAATGACGTCATACCACAGACGAGTGTGATGTTATACTACAGACGCTCAATGACGTCATACCACAGACGATAGTGACGGCATACCACAGACGATAGTGGTGTTATACTACACACGCTCAATGACGTCATACTACAGACGATAGTGATGTTATACTACACACGCTCAATGACGTCATACCACAGACGAGTGTGATGTTATACTACAGACGCTCAATGACGTCATACCACAGACGATAGTGACGTCATACCACAGACGAAAGTGATGTTATACTACACACGCTCAATGACGTCATAACACAGACGATAGTGATGTTATACCACAGACGATAGTGATGTTATACTAAAGATCTTGAACGTTACAAAATAGAAAGTTGATAGCACAGGTGTTATATCTAAATAAAATTCCAAGTTATTTGTCTCTACTAACGGTGAAAGCTAAATACTGTTTACCATTTAAAAACAGTGATTGTAGAATAACTGTAGAAGCTACTGCTAGTATGGATGAATCTTACCCAAATTCGTCAGATACCTTCATATTCCCATCTGTAACAGGATCTCAAAGAAGAGCAGCATGCAAACCGAGAAGTGGTTAAAAGAAAGCTAGATTAAGAAATGAGATGCTACAAGGGGGCAGTCCATTAATGACGTCACGCTTCTATTTTTAAAGGGGGGGTGTGGGTTGGGGGCACAAATTTGGGACGATGCGTGACGAGGGGGAGGGGGTGTTTAAGAACTATGACGTCAAATCCAAACCCGCAACTTTAAATAAAAGTTCCACTTAAATAATTGACTGCTTGCAATTTATTTAATGACGTTTTAAATGGTTTCACGCTTGTTACGATATTAGAGCGTAGCCTTAAACTAAATACATATTTAAATGAAAATAAATTGATTTGAAACATACTCATTTTTATATAGGAAATGCGGCTTTTATGGGGGGGGGAGCTTTGTGACGTCATATTTGGGGGGGGGCCTAACTTATTGTGACGAGGGGAGGGGGAATGGGCCAAAATCGCGTGACATCGTTTATGGACGGCCCCAAAGATTGGTACCCACTAAGCAGTGAGATTGTGCTAGTAAAGTGAATCTTATCAGAGGACGTAATCCCTTTGTGAACTAAGATCATTTTCTGGTGCGGGTGAATGGCGTCGTATAGGAATAGAAGCGGATCATTTCGGGGAACGACTTTTTTATTGAAATACTTATATGTGCTTGAAATGTTATCATTTCTTCATCTCGTTTCATTTTGCGATGTGACGTTGCGTGGTGAATAGAAAGCTGAGTGCACAGTTTGGTCACATTACAATGGACTGAAAACATCGGACAATAATAATAATTACATATTCTACATATCGTGTGCCCCAGCTACCGGCTAGACAGCGCTTTACCTAAAAGTAGCAGCACATATATTTATAAACTAGCTAAATACCCGCGCTTTGCAGCGGAAATTTAGGATTCCAGCTGGCGTTGAGAACCCGCGTAACACCAATTCAAAAAACCAATAGATTTCAATCTGGATAATGATGGATATACTGCTGTGTCAATATTGGTCAAGATCGTGCAAAATCAAATGGGGAATAAAATTACATTAAGCGCCCCAGTGGAAAATGGGTGCAGGATGTGCATATCTCTTAGGAGTGAATATTTCAATCTAGGTCATTATTGAGAAACGTATTGATATTTATTTAAATTTTCAAAAATCTAATCGGAAATGAAGCTTTAAAAGTTTACTAAAAAATTATTTTGGGCCCCGGCCCCAAAGGAGCAGACGTTAAGAGTTCATTATACAATAGAATTTTACTTTTTTAAATATTAAATTTGGTCAAAAATTCATCCATACCCTAGTAGCCAGCGGCGTAGCTAGGAATTTGTAGGGGTTTGGGGGCCCGGGACGCTTAACCTCTTTTTGGGACATTTATTTTGTGGCCCCCTGAAAGGGACCGCCGAGGGATTTCGATTTTGGACCCCTCCCATAGATACACCATTGAAAATAGCTAATGTTTAAAATACCTTTGATATAACTCATGTTTTAAAATGGCATTACGGGCCCCCGACCCCTAATAAGTGGTCTTTTTTTTAAAAAAAATAATTACAGAAATCTTCATGGGAGCGTACTTCTTAAAGTTTAATGGCCGTGGGATGAATAAAATACTATTTATTCGGCTTTAAAAAACTAAAATAAGGGCTTTAGGGCCCTATCGGTGTAAGATGTAAAGTTCAAAACAACATATTGTTTCAGTCTGGATCATGATAAAATATATTTGTTTGTCAATATTTGGAAAAAAATGTCAAATGCTAAAATTTCTTAAACGTTTACAAATTTGAGATCAGGGTCTCTCTGCCCGAAAAGAATGATATTGCCCTATTTTAATATTGGCCACAAGTTTTTTTTATTCCAAGTTTTGTCAAAATACATTTACATAGTATTCAAAGTTAAAACAAATTTTTATTTAAATCATATAAGGTGAAAAAGCTACAAATTGGCCCCTGGTTCCAGTGTATGATAATTTAAATATTTTGATTTGCATGTTACCATCGCGGGAGTGTTTTCTCAACAACTACCCAAAGTTTCATGCTTCTACTTCTACCTACACGGAATTATTGATTTTCAGTTTTTATAAAGCTCATAAAAGGAAAAAAACTTCATTTGAGCCCCCGGCCATCCATGAGTCGGAATTTTTAAATTCTTTTTCGCCATTTATCGTCGGGAGGGTGTGCTCAACGCTTTCCCAAAGTTTCATGCTTTTACCTACACGGAAAACTGGAGAATTAGTGATGAGTAAGTTTTTAATATAAGAAAAAACTACATTTGGGCCCCCGGCCCCCAGCAAGTGATAATTTAAATATTGTTTCCACCTGTAACCATCGTGGAAGTGTACTTAACAACTACCCTAAGCTACATGCTTCTACCTACACGGTAAATAGGACAATTAGGGATTTTCATTTTTTATATAGCTCATATAAGGTAGAAAAATTCATTTCGGCCCCCGGCCCCCAGGAAGTGATAATTTAAATATTGTTTTCACCTGTTACCATCGCGGGATTGTACTCAACAACTTCTCAAAGTTTCATGCTTCTACCTACTCGGGAAATGGGAGAATTAGTGATCTTCATATTTTATATAGTCCATATTAGGAAAAAAACGTTTTTGGGCCCCCGGCCCCCATGAGTGTGAATTTTAAAATTCTTTTATGCCAATTATCGTTGCGTGAGGCCACTCAACAACTTCCCAAAGTTTCAAGCTTCTACCTACAAGGGAAGTTGGATTAGTGATGAGTCAGTGAGTGAGTGAGTGAGTGAGGGCTTTGGCTTTTATTCGTATAATAGATGCATTTGATTTATAAAGCTTTCATATCTTATTTTTAAAAAAAACATATAATGACATAAGGGTGCACTTTAGTTTCATGATTCAGACAGATAAATGTTTGAAAATTAATTTAAAAATTCAAGTTTGAAAAGATGACAATGTGTTTTTAGTGCTGACTTGGATGCCTTAGTATTAGAAAAACTAAGAATATGTAATAGATCTATTAGTGAATTCCATTGTTTGTGGGAACAAAATAGAAAAGCCTTTCACCAAATGTTTTAGTACAGAAAGAATATGTGTGTTTGTAGAAAAGCGTAAATGACGAATGGGTGAGTATAGAGAACTTTAATATAATAGGAAGAGCATGGGTCAGAAAAGAAGTTGTGACAGAGAACGGACAGCTTGTATTCAATCCGTGCTTGTATAGCGAGCCAATGAAATGGAAGAAGTAGTGGAGTAATATGATCTTGTTTCTTTGCCTTAAGAACTAGCCTGGCAGCTGAATGTTTAACTTTATGTAGTTTTTCAATGTATTATTTTAGCGAACCTGCAAGAAGAGATTTACAATAATTAAGACAAGAGAGAACAAGAGCACAGACTAGACTTGTCGTTAGATAGTGACGGATTGAGCTGATCTGATGGATTGAGCTGATCTGATGGATTGAGCTGATCTGATGGATTGAGCTGATCTGATGGATTGAGCTGATCTGATGGATTGAGCTGATCTGACGGATTGAGCTGATCTGATGGATTGAGCTGATCTGATGGATTGAGCTGATCTGATGGATTGAGCTGATCTGATGGATTGAGCTGATCTGATGGATTGAGCTGATCTGATGGATTGAGCTGATCTGATGGATTGAGCTGATCTGATGGATTGAGCTGATCTGATGGATTGAGCTGATCTGATGGATTGAGCTGATCTGATGGATTGAGCTGATCTGATGGATTGAGCTGATCTGATGGATTGAGCTGATCTGATGGATTGAGCTGATCTGATGGATTGAGCTGATCTGATGGATTGAGCTGATCTGATGGATTGAGCTGATCTGATGGATTGAGCTGATCTGACGGATTGAGCTGATCTGACGGATTGAGCTGATCTGACGGATTGAGCTGATCTGACGGATTGAGCTGATCTGACGGATTGAGCTGATCTGATGGATTGAGCTGATCTGATGGATTGAGCTGATCTGATGGATTGAGCTGATCTGATGGATTGAGCTGATCTGATGGATTGAGCTGATCTGATGGATTGAGCTGATCTGATGGATTGAGCTGATCTGACGGATTGAGCTGATCTGATGGATTGAGCTGATCTGATGGATTGAGCTGATCTGATGGATTGAGCTGATCTGACGGATGGCGGTGTAGGCAGAGCGACAGATGCGAGTGATGAGGTCATTAGTAGACATGTTCTCAGAAATAGTGAAGCCAAGATTCCCAGCTGATGTTATGAACCGTATACCACAACTAGCTACCAGCTGTGCTACCTGAATAGAAGAGGGAAGAGACCAAGTGTTGCGTGATTTAGTATTGCAAATGTTGAGTCCTTCGGTCTTGTCATCATTCAGCTTCAGCTTGCTGAAAGTCATCCAAGATTTGACCTCGCCAGTGCACTACTGTCAAGATTGGATAGTGGAGTAAATGACAGAGGGATGAGAATGCGTGTGTGTACAGCTGCGTATCATCTGCGAATGATTGACCTTTTAGCTGCTTGCTTTTGAGCAGTAGAAGAAGTGGCCTGGTGTACACTGAAAAGGACGGCACCCACAACGGATCCCTGCGACCAAGTCAGTTCTGTCAGAGAAACAGCCATCCACTGATACCGCCTGAGAACATGACGTTGGTTTCGATTTGTGAATAACAATTTTGACCTCATGCACTGAAAGTGGCTGAAACGTGTCAAACTTGAGCTCACAGCCAAAGAATGAAATAAATCAATTATTGGTAACGCGATGTTCCATCTTAGGTTCGTTGGTCCGTGTGTAACGTTGCAGAGCAGTCATTTTTTTGTGCATAATTTTTCATAACACAATAATGATATGAGGTAATCTCTTCAACATCCAAAGTGGCTTCCCTAAAATTTGACATCGAGAAACCAAAAAGGAAGATTTCCTTATCTATCACTATCATATGATGTTTCCGCAAAGGATTAATAAAAACATGGCAACACCAAGCCGAATAAATATGTAACTGTCTCGGAAGATGTCGCCATGATAGCAGACGCAAAGAATTTGTTTTATTTACCAACTGTTGGTGGTCTTTGCTGTTGGTGGGCTCTGTCCACTGTTGGTCTCTGCTGTTGGTGGTCTCTGTCCACTGTTGGTCTCTGCTGTTGGTGGTCTCTCTTCGTGTCTCGTGTTGATCTCTGCAAGCCAAACTTAGTGCCCTAGGTCCTCCCTTTACACTATCTTTTCGATCTTTCAGTGTGGTTCAGCTGGTGGTGTCATGTAATCAATTAATGATATTAGCTCTAATTAAATATTTCTTTGTTTTTATGCACGGGAATAATAAAAAAAATTTGTAGACAATTATTTTTTTATTGACTAGCTGGAATGAAAGATGTTAAAGGACTAATGGAATGAAATTAACGGCAAACAAGATCGAGTTGGACAAAGACGTTTTAATGAGAAGCTATTCGTGAACATTCTGTAAGTGGAAGGCCATCTGCTGCCTAACGTTGTTCTGGTTGGGACATGTTAAAATATTTGATTGCTTCAATCTGTTGTTAACATAGATGATACCAAACAAAGAAAAGAAAACTGTTTGCTAATGATAACGATAAGAGGGGCTTGCTCTACAGGCAGTTCGGAATTTATCTAATCCATTTCCATTGCTCCATCCATCCATTTCTACGCCCCTCCATTCCTCCATCCATCCATTCCTCCTTTCCTCCATCTCTCCATCCATCCATTTCTACGCACCTCCATTCCTCCATCCATCCATTCCTCCTGTCCTCCATCTCTCCATCCATATATTCCTCCATTCCTCCATCTCGCCATCCATCAATTCCTCCATCCATTCCTCAAATTATTCCTCCATCCACCCATCCCTCCATCCACCCATCCCTCCATCCGCCCATTCCTTATTGAATATAACTGCAGAGATTCCTTTGCCCCCCAACAGTATCATCCTGACAAACCCATCAACCCATCAACCCATGAACCCATTTACCAATTGTTCTTCCTAATAGGATCCAGACTGTGACATAACATCCTACGCAAGCAATTGGCGTGAAATTATCCTCAGTTTTCACACATTAAAAGTAAAATAATGTTCGTGATTATTCGTTCTTGAAATGTGATTTGTTGTGGTTCACAGTTTTAAAATTGTGTAGTTCATTGTAAAATGCAATCATATTTGTAAGTCACCTAAAATGTAATTAACGTGTTGTTTTTTGTTAGGGGATGGAATCAAAGTTACGAGTGCATGTTGAGAGAAAACCAATGAATTCCGTCCCTTTCAAAAAAAATTAAATGAAGTTTTTAAAAAACATGGCCGTGTAATGCAATTTAAGTTAGTGAAAATAAGATATTATTAGTATTATTATTAAATATATTTTTTATTATTAATTTAATCATTTTCTCACTTAGTGTATATTTTAATACAAATTTATATACTTAATTATATTGGATAGATGCAATATAACTGTGACAATAAAAGTCATGTTACATTTTAAATATTAATTATTATTTGAGTTGTTGCTTATGAGTGAGACATCGTACCGGAGCTTGTGTAGCACATTCGTTTTATGTAGGATCCTGAAGTTGTGTAGCACCCCAAAGCTTATGTAGCACACTGAGGTCTGGTAGCACTCTGTCTAGCTTTCTAAGGTTGTGTAGCACAATAGTGCTGGGAGCACAATGATGTAGTGTAACACAATAGTTCTAGGTAGCATCCCGAGGTTGTGTAGCACTTTAAGTTTGTCTAGTACACAATATGAGGTTGTATAACAAAACACTGCATTTGTTTAAAGAGTTTTTCATCCGTCAAAAGTGTTTTGGTTTTTGTTTTGTAAATTAAGTCACACTTTTGTAAAGACTAGATTTGAAATGGGTTTTCGTTAACTAAATTTTGTTTTCATTATATATCGGACTGACATTTCGTTTCGGTAATGCACATTTTTGACGTCATTTTCTATCATTATTATTATTCTCAATTTGTTTTATTTGATAAATTTATTAATTAAAAATTGCAAGACAAGACATAAACCATTGAAGAGCGTAGGACCCAATAACCTTCTGGATAGTAAGAGCGTCTGTAACAGATCAATTAACCGTCAATATTCTACTGATGTAACCTTCGACCCCCGCTCATCACTCCCTCCTTCTAACTCTAATCCCATATCTGATATATCAAATTTGTGCTGTTATTGTTGTTGTTTTTAATTTAATTCATTGTTTCGTTTCTTTCAACATGTCTCGAAAATTTCATTCTAGCGTGACACAACGTAGTGCAGGGGTCGGGAAACCATAGCTCGCGAGCTAGATGTGGCTCTAACGATGGCTGCATCTGGTTCTCAGACAAATGTTAGATATTTTTTTAAACACGTTTATTCAGACTCCTTTGATCTACATATTAATTGCAGATTTTTTTTTAAAAACAGCATAACAATGTTATTAAAAAGAATTCAGAGACATAATCATTGTACTTTCAGTGTTGCAATTACACAAAATGCACACATTTAATTAAATTTGTAGTTATAAATATAATGTATGGCTCACAGAATTGCTTCTCAAAATATTTGGTGTTATGGCTCTCTCAGACAAAAAGTTTCCCGACCCCTGACGTAGTGGAAATAAAACTGTCACGAAGAGTGGAAAATGAAACAAAACGAATGTGTCCGTGGAAAAGGAGATCTGTTCAAAATGCTTTCAAAAGTTTTAAAGAGCAGACAATTTTTCTTTGGAATAGCTGAATATTACTTCCTGCAGTTGGCGTGCCTTACTTTGAATGAAAACACTTAATTTGCAGAGAACTGCACTTTTACTAATAAATTAATGACAAAACTGTATTACTGCTTTTTTAATAAATAAAAATTAGCAGAAATTACTATTATATATTTTTTTACCTTTGGTACGTTAAAAAATCACTTGAGCGGTGAAAAATTTTAAGAAAAATGTTTCCCACACATTAAATAATGGTTTCCTTAAGCTATGAACTTAACAAATTGAAATTAAATGAGGCTGTGAAGATTTGGTAAGAGGAAAACGAATAAGTATTTTAATTGGTCCTTATGGGAAACTAAAGGTAATTTATATTTAAATGTTAAATAATTTTTAAAAATTAAAGTTTTAAAAATGATCAGCTTGTGAGGTTAAAAGTTAATATTGTCACATTCCATTTCCTGTAGTCACTTAAGGTTATGTAGAATAATATATTATGCAGATTTAATTTTAAATATTATTAAACATGTGATCTTAGGACGTCAGTTGCTAAAACGTTTACACATGTGGCCTGTATGTTGTCTGCTATTAAAGGTTTGTTGTTTTGTGTCTCTTTTAATAATTTGATCTCACTCCTATTCGTCTAAATTCTTACAGCTAGTCACCAAAGTAGCACACACACCCCCCCCCCAGGCCCCAGACAGCGTCGCTACCATTCGAGCTACCCCCATTAGGACTTCCAATCACCAGTTTAACCTGGTCACCAGCTGACACCTCTTTTCCCTGCTAGTTTAATAGCCCAATTACCGTATATTACCGTATATTACCGTATATTACCGTATATTCCGGTGTATCAGACGATTTTTTAGCCCCTAAAAATCATCTCAAAAGTTCGGGGTCGTCTTCTACGGCAGTGCTTCTCAAACTTTTTAGTATTGCGGACCGGCAGGAATTTTTTCCATTGCACCAGGGACCTTTTGAACTATTTTCCCTGTACTGATGTAGTAGTGAAATATCCTTTCTTGGTAACTTCTGCGGACCGGCATCGGATGGCCCACGGACCGGCACCGGTCCGCAGACCACCACTTTGAGAAACACTGTTCTACGGCAGATGATCTTATATGGTGAAAATAGCTTAAAACCTATAGTTTAACAGGAAAATTAAGGGGGGTCGTCTTATACGCCCACTGGTCTTAAACGCCGGAATATACGGTACTTTATTCGATCTACCAACTATTTTGCCGCCACTTTCCCAATCCTAGGCCACCATTTCTAGCTTCTCATTTAGAAGCTACATCCCAGCTAACACATTGCGTCTACATGTCCATCTTGATTGTTCCTGGCCACGGCCTACGCCCAACCTTCTCAAATACCAGCTACCATCCGAGCTGCCATTCCAGCTTCCAAACTTGGCTACCATCAGAAATTCTAGATTCCAATTTCCGGACACCCCATTACCATCCCAGCTACTTTCCCCATCACGGCTACAAGCTAAAAGTGTTAAGCTCTTACATCACGGCTACTAGCTAAAAGTGTTAAGCTCTTACATCACGGCTACTAGCTAAAAGTGTTAAGCTCTTACATCACGGCTACTAGCTAAAAGTGTTAAGCTCTTACATCACGGCTACTAGCTAAAAGTGTTAAGCTCTTACATCACGGCTACTAGCTAAAAGTGTTCAGCTCTTACATCACGGCTACTAGCTAAAAGTGTTAAGCTCTTACATCACGGCTACTAGCTAAAAGTGTTCAGCTCTTACATCACGGCTACTAGCTAAAAGTGTTAAGCTCTTACATCACGGCTACTAGCTAAAAGTGTTCAGCTCTTACATCACGGCTACTAGCTAAAAGTGTTAAGCTCTTACATCACGGCTACTAGCTGCCACCGCTCAACTACGCCAGCTGAAATACATTCTGGACAAAACTTGGCCACTCTCCCAAATACATTACTACCATCCCGGCGTCTATCTCCTCCACCCCCACAACAATCCTGTCCTATCCGGGCTTCTATCCTTACCATCCCGGAAACCCTACCAGAGACTTTACTTCCATCCTTATTGCCATCCAGACTATAGCTAGACACAGCGACGAATGTCTCCGTAAGTAAAAGTCTGTCTGATGTTGTCAGATAGCGACAACGACGAATGTCTCCGTAAGTAAAAGTCTGTCTGATGTTGTCAGATAGCGACAACGACGAATGTCTCCGTAAGTAAAAGTATGTCTGATGTTGTCAGATAGCGACAACGACGAATGTCTCCGTAAGTAAAAGTCTGTCTGATGTTGTCAGATAGCGACAATGACGAATGTCTCCGTAAGTAAAAGTATGTCTGATGTTGTCAGATAGCGACAACGACGAATGTCTCCGTAAGTAAAAGTATGTCTGATGTTGTCAGATAGCGACAACGACGAATGTCTCCGTAAGTAAAAGTCTGTCTGATGTTGTCAGATAGCTCCAATAACGAATGTCTCCGTAAGTAAAAGTCTGTCTGATGTTGTCAGATAGCGACAATAACGAATGTCTCCGTAAGTAAATGTCTGTCTGATGTTGTCAGATAGCGACAATAACGAATGTCTCCGTAAGTAAATGTCTGTCTGATGTTGTCAGATAGCGACAACGACGAATGTCTCCGTAAGTAAAAGTCTGTCTGATGTTGTCAGATAGCGACAACGACGAATGTCTCCGTAAGTAAAAGTCTGTGTGATGTTGTCAGATAGCGACAATAACGAATGTCTCCGTAAGTAAAAGTCTGTGTGATGTTGTCAGATAGCGACAATAACGAATGTCTCCGTAAGTAAAAGTATGTGTGATGTTGTCAGATAGCTCCAATAACGAATGTCTCCGTAAGTAAAAGTCTGTCTGATGTTGTCAGATAGCGACAATGACGAATGTCTCCGTAAGTAAAAGTCTGTCTCATGTTGTCAGATAGCGACAATGACGAATGTCTCCGTAAGTAAAAAAAAATCTGTCTGATGTTGTCACACTGACTGGGGTCATGGCTTAACATTCCCAGTTACATCCATTTAATTCACGTCCTTCTACATACGGCCACACCCACACCAATAGAACCACACCCACACACCTCCACACCAACAGACCCACACCCACACACCTCCGCACACCCACCGATGCACAGCCACGCAGACCCACACAGACCTGTCTAAGTGTCTCGTAATAAAGACAATCGTGTCTGAGACCAGGAAGTAAGAAGCGGACTTGTGTTGACAAAACTTTGAAATTGGGACACACGTTGAAAGGAAGAGGGGAGGGGAGGCGAGGTGGGATTTTAACCAATGACAGAAGAGTTGAAAAACCAACACATTTATGTTCGGCGAAAACTCGTAACTTACTCTGTTCTCTCCGTGTAGAGAAAGTTTGACGAAGTGACTTGGTGTCCAAACAACCAAACTACTTGATATGTTCTAGTCAGCCGTCTTCGCGTGGACTTTAACCGTGTGGTCGGAGCATAACAAGAAAACTTACAAGAATTTGGGGGGAAAGACGGCCTGTGACCTTTGAACCTAGTAGACAGTACTGCGACTGTGCTAAATATGGAGTCCGTAGCCCCAGCATAATGTGTTCAGTGTATTCTAAATAGGGAGTACACACTACACACTAATCAGCCAAGCACAGCGATGTACAAGGCTAGGACTAGAGCCATGTCTAAGCCATGAGAACACAACCCTCGTATCAGCACCGGTAAGTTAAACCAGATATCGAATTTTTTACCTGTTTTAAACTATATACCGAATTTTGATACCTGCGTTAAACTGGTTCCATGACAAAACGACAAGGTCTTATAGAAACAACGTAGATAACTGTAGAACCCCTTAATGAGTCCCCGTGACTATGTCACTTTGAACTTAGACTAAGGGTGTCAGCAGAGCCGTCTTTACACCAGTTTGGGCCCCCGGGCAAAGAAATAGTGTTGGGCCCCTCCCCCGCAGGAATAAAAAATAAATATACATAATATATATAAATAAACATATTCCCATGGGGCCCCTATGCTCTTGGGCCCCCGGGCAAATGCCCAACGGGCATATGCGTTAAGACGGCCCTGGGTGTCAGACTCAATAGCTCAGCGGCCAAAACTATCTTCAGTCAAAATCATGTGCCTTGTGTTTTTTTGTTGTCCCATTTTGACCTATTTTTGTCACTTTGTCTTTTTGTCACCATGTCGTTTTGTCACTTTGTCGTTTTGTCGTGTTCTCACTTGTCGTTTTGTCACCTTGTCGTTTCATCACTTGTCGTTTTCTCTGGTTACCCGTTAAACTATATACCGAATTATAATAAATGCGTTAAACTAAAAATCAAATTATGATACATGTGTTAAACTGGATACCAAATTATGATAACTTCGTTAAACCAAATACCAAATTATGATACCTGTGCTAAACTAGATACCAAATTATGATACCTGTTTAAACTACCAGTAGATACTAAATTAAATATACACGTGTTAAGCCAGATACCACGTGATATGGTTGAACCAAGACAATTATATAATTACATTGGTTAAACCAGGGACGGAAAGATATAGGTCAGATCACGTGGAAACCAAATAAAGCTTACACTACCGGAGTGGGGGGGTGCAATTTTCATCAACACAAACGTAAAGATTACCTCCACATATTTATTTTGTCCCTGTGATGCAATTGACCAATTGACTAGCACTACATTGCCAGATTTACGTCATAAAATAGTTTGTTTCGTAATAATTGAAAGTTTTTTTGAAATATTTGTAAATTAGTTTAGTAATGATTAAAAGTTAGTTTGGTAATAATTAAAAGTTAGTTTTGTAAATAATTAAAAGTTATTTTTGTATTAATTAAAAGTTAGTATTGTAATAATAATATTACTTACTAAAGGATTTATTTAAAATTTAAATAAATATTTTTCAAGGGAGAGAAAAGTGACATTTGAAGGGAGATAAGAATATACATTTCTTGGACATTCGTGTAACTAATATTTATAATTAAAATTAGGTCTGTTAACGATTAATATAAATTTAATCGTTAACTTTTGAAAAATTAACGATTAATTAATCGTTAATTTCGATTAAAGCCAAAAATTAAATTTTATAATGTCAAAAGTAACACTTATTAAACGTTATTGTTGAAAATCTAAATAAAACTGGAATGTCTCCCTTAAATGTCATCTGTACACAGAATGCGTTAATAATTCAATTGAAATACATCATTCGTTCCAAGGGGCCGTCAATAAATGACGTCACGCGATTTTGGCCGATTTTATTACGCCCTCCCCTCGTCACGCGTCGTCACAAAAACTTATACCCCCCCCCCTTCTAAAAATACGTCACAAATCTTTGAACCCCCCTCCCACCCCTCCACCCCCCCCCCAAAAAAAAGTTTATTCTCTATTTGAAAATAAGTATGTTTCAAATCACTTTTATTGTCATTAAAGTATTTATTATTTATTTAGTGAAGATCTACATTGTAATATCGTAGCCCGCGTGAAGCTTTTTGTTTATAAACGTTTAACCGGCCTTCAGAAAACGAACTGTGTTAACATCCTTAGATTATATTTTATTTTAATGCATACAAATTAAACATTGACTATTATTCATCACACGGTTAACGTATTTGTTTAGGAAAAAAAAGTTATTTAAAAAAAAATATTTAAATCCCTCAATTGGCTGACGGGTTCCCGTAAGAAAGAGGTAGGCGAACAGAGGTAAATAACCTCATCTGGGGTCAAAAAGGGAATTCTTGGGGGTAATGCAGACTCATTTTGGACATATAACATCCACTACAATCCACTAGATATATTAAAATACGTCATGTGTACGTGTACGCTTGGAACATATGCCCATTATTGAACCGGTTCCTTCCAGAAAATGCATTTTTAAAAATTTGACAACTATGTAGATTTTTTACCTACGTACTACACGAAGACACCTAAATCTACCCTAATTTCATTTATATTGACACGAGTGACAATAATCTTAATTCACGTGACTTGTCTGTAGCACGTATCCTTTCTGTGATATTTAAAACTAGGTTGTGCTGCGGCGCCCGCTTTTTTTAGGACGCCTACGGCGCTCACTTTTTCAAAAGCCCAACTAACTTGTCCTTGTACTTGTATGATAAATACATAATATTAAACTTCCTGAAATGTACACAAAGTATTTTATAATAGGGGCTGTAGGGCGCCTACGATGCCCACTTTTGTGTTGTCAAAAGCCCAAGTGACTTATCCTTGTTTGATAAATACGAAATATTAAACTTCCTGAAATGTACACAGGGTATTTTTTTATTAACAATCCTCAAATCCTCTTTTTACATCTTTCCTTTTCCAAAATTAAAATATGAGCTAAAAAAATGACGCAATATAATATCTTTTTACGGCGAGAAATTTTAGAAAGCAGCGCACTAAATTATTGCACCAAAAAATAACTCTTTTCGAGCGTCCGCATGAACTTGTATATTTTGGGGTAACGGGCAAAAAAGTTCGACGACTCCTGCCGTGAGAGAACCAAACGGAGCTGCGGTTACATCACAAATGCTTTGATGTCAACATCAAACGACGCAGTGTAACAATTTCATACGTTATCTTGTGGATTCTCAAACTTAAGGATTATAATTAGATTTAATTTTCGTGTCTTGATAGCTTACGCCAACCAGCGTCTGATGGCCTACAGACTGGCACATTGAGAAGCACTGATTAAAAAAAAAGTCATTAAATAAATTGTAAGCCACCAATATTTCAGTGCAAGTTTTATTTAAAGTCACCCTTTTGATGTGGCGTCACATTTCTTCAACCCCCTCCCCCCCCCCGTCACGCATCGTCACAAAAGTGTGACCCCCCTCCCCCCTAGATGCGTGACGTCATTTATGGACGGCCCCCAAGTGATTAGTGGGTCTAATTGACAATATAACCAGCCGAGCTGAACAATCATTCACATGGAACCGAGGCAACTGGTATGCACAAAACGTTCTTGGCAAGAAATGACGTTATCGGATATCGGTGGTCATTAAGTTTCCACCATTGTAGAGGGTTAATGGATTCTTGAACTTTAACCTCCATTTTGTAACGCAGTAATTCATCAGAAGAGCTGTCATCATTTTCTGTGTAAGACTCCAATACTGCCATTTGCTTAATACGCTTTTCATTTTGTTTGATAAGTAGGCGAAGTGTTAGAACCATCAGACATCATGACCTCCATCAGACATCATGACCTCCATCAGACATCATGACCTCCATCAGACATCATGAACTCCATCAGACATCATGACCTCCATCAGACATCATGACCTCCATCAGACATCATGACCTCCATCAGACATCATGACCTCCATCAGACATCATGACCTCCATCAGACATCATGACCTCCATCAGACATCATGACCTCCATCAGACATCATGACCTTCATCAGACATCATGACCTCCATCAGACATCATGACCTCCATCAGACATCATGACCTCCATCAGACATCATGAACTCAATCAGACATCATGAACTCCATCAGACATCATGACCTCCATCAGACATCATGACCTCCATCAGACATCATGACCTCCATCAGACATCATGACCTCCATCAGACATCATGACCTCCATCAGACATCATGACCTCCATCAGACATCATGACCTCCATCAGACATCATGACCTCTATCAGACATCATGACCTCCATCAGACATCATGACCTCCATCAGACATCATGACCTCCATCAGACATCATGAACTCCATCAGACATCTTGACCTACATCAGACATCATGACCTACATCAGACATCATGACCTCCATCAGACATCATGACCTCCATCAGGCATCATGACCTCCATCAGACATGACCTCCATCAGACATCATGACCTCCATCAGACATCATGACCTCCATCAGACATCATGACCTCCATCAGACATCATGACCTCCATCAGACATCATGAACTCCATCAGACATCATGACCTCCATGAGACATCATGACCTCCATCAGACATCATGACCTCCATCAGACATCATGACCTCCATCAGACATCATGACCTCCATCAGACATCATGACCTCCATCAGACAGCATGACCTCCATCAGACATCATGACCTCCATCAGACATCATGAACTCCATCAGACATCATGAACTCCATCAGACATCATGACACCTCTCAGACATGATGGGCTTTATGAGCCTCTGTGAACAACCCTTTAAACGCTTCGTAGCTTTGGCTAGTGGAATTGATTTCTTTTAAAATCCCTTATATTAACTTCACTGTCTGGTCTGTAGTGATCTCTTTCTTGGTCGGTCTTGCAGAAAAACAAAAGTCAAAAATGTCCCCTTTCCCGTGATGCTATCGAGCTGAAATTTTGCACATAGACTTGTGTCACCTAACAATGCACTGTATCAAAATTTCAGATCAATCGAATGTACCGTAATTAAATTTATGAATTTTTAGTTTATCTCTATGTATCTCTATAAGCATTTGAAGCCGTCTGCTATAGCTGACCTCACGTGTCACTGAGGGTTCATTCCAGCCCTCGATGACCACATCCCCGTGTTTTACAGCATCGGGGAGTTCAGTCACGTTCAGTCTGTAAATTTTTATGCTAGTCTGTTGCGCGGTGCGTATTATATTGAACATAATCAATACTTTTAGTTAATTCTCATATATAAGGGATTTATAATCAAAAACATTGTTTTTAGGGTCTGTTTAATTAGTTGAATAGGTTAAGGCAGGGGTGTACAAAATGTTTGTAAAGAGGGCCATATTACATGAAGTAAAAGTATGTGGGGATAGGATTAAAATAAAAAATATATTTTTAAACGACATCCGTCGAGACTAAATGACCGGCTTTTGTAATTAATTAGTCATTTAGTCTCACGGGTGGGTTTTTTTAACTGGTAAGAGTGTTATGTTGGGTGGGGTAAAAAGAGAACAATGCTATAGCCATTGTAGAGACTGTAAAAATATCTTATCCCATCGTTGGTAATTGGTAAAAATTGATAAATAATGTCAAAGTTGTAGGGGGAAGATGTATGTTTGTACTACGTAACTTACAATAAATAAAATATGTTGAAATATGGAGCCGTCCATAAATGACTTCACGCACCGATGGGGGTCTACACATTTGTGACGACGCGTGACGAGGGGAGAGGGGAGGCAAAATCGACCATAATCGCGTGACGTCATTTATGGTCGGCCCCTATAACTATGACCAAATAGTTTGTGTAAAAAATTGTGATGTAAAAAAGTGCCTTAAAACTTCAAGTACACCTGTGCCACATCCAGGTCTTTTTCCAATCTGGTCCAAAAAATATTACATCAATGATTGGCCATCGGACGTCATTGATTTCGTACACATAACAGCACATAACGTTCTGGGCTTTTAAAATCAATTTCCAGTTGCGCGACAATACAAGGTCATCGTATTTTGTAATCAAAAAGGGCATAATTTCGGCTTTTATATAAATTCAATATAGTCGTTCACGAAAAAATCAGTAAGTCAATTAATTATTTATGATAAGGCCGCGGACCAGTCAAAATTTTAATGCAGGCCGCATATTGCCCGCGGGCCAGACTTATGACACCACTGGGCTGGGGGGAAATATATATAAGTTGCCCCAGCCCCAAATGTTCATGATGCATCTGTACTAATGTGTTTATATTATGCTTATATTGTGTTTATGTTGTGTTTATATTGTGTTTATAGTGTGTTTCTTTGTCTGCTCCCATTCCATCCAACCTATAGTCTGTACTGTGACAAAGCTATTGTCTCTACTGCGACCATTCTATTGTGAGTTTTCCCTCTATGACCAGTGAGTTATCCCCCTACTCAGGGGCGTCATTAAGGGGGTGTGGTGGGGGCGGGCCGCCCCAGATGACACCATCGGGGGGGGGGTGACACCAAGATGTAAAATTCTGTATGTTCCCATAATTTTGCACTGGAAAACTCGGAGGATTTCTATGGGTTAACTCGTGAGGGGGTGACACCATGGTCTGCCGCCCCGGGTGACACCAATCCTAGTGACGCCTCTGCCCCTACTACAAGTGAGTTATCCCCCTATGACCAGTGAATTATCCCCCCTATGACTAGCGAGTTAAGCCCCCTATGATCAATGAGTTATCCCTCTATGACCAGCGAGTTATCCCCTATTACCAGTGAGTTCTGCCCCCTATGATCAGTGAGTTATCCCTCTATGACCAGCAAGTTATCGCCCTATGACCAGTGAGTTATCCCCCCTATTACCCATGAGTAATCCCCTCTTGTGACCAGTCCGTCCTATGTCTCCTGACACCTCATATGTTACGGAAACAGGAACTGTTACGGGAATCGTCTCCTCCGCCCCCACCCCTCACTTGACCTTTCCATTCCTAGAAGGCCGCCAGTCGAATGGCTGAAAAAACAGGAAGTACAACCAAGGAAATTATATCACGGGCGGAGCGCAGGTGTCAACAACACACCAACACGGAAGTAAACAGAAGGACGAGATTCACGTCCATGTAATCGTATACGGATATGAACAGTGTATATGTAATGACAGTCAGAACTGTCAAAGTAATGGCAGACAGAACTGTCAAAGTAATGGCAGACAGAACTGTCAAAGTAATAGCAGACAGAACTGTCGAAGTAATGGCAGGCAGAACTGTCAAAGTAATGGCAGACAGAAATGTCAAAGTAATGGCAGACAGAACTGTCAAAGTAATGGCAGAACTTTCAAAGTAGTGGCAGACAGAACTGTCAAAGTAATGGCAGACAGAACTGTCAAAGTAATGGCAGACAGAATGGTCAAAGTAATGACAACCACTTAATTTGATGTATTGGAATAATATATATGTATATGTATATGGAATGGTTTAAAGATGTACTTGAAATTGCATACGTAAAGGTGCATGGAAAAACAAAGATATTCTCGTGCAATTTGATACAGATATGTACATGCAATGGCACATATCTATGTGCATGTAACTGCATTGGATATGTACATGATGGGAGATATGTATATGTACACGAAACTTCAAAGCTGTGTGTACATGTAACCACAGACATAAACTCGTGCAATGACCAAAAAGTATGTTCAAGTGATTGCAGTAATAATTGTACATACAGAAAGGTACAAGGCATCTAGGCCATTAATCTGTGTGTAACGTGTAATTTGTGCCTAGCAATGTAAGTGAATTGAGAATGTAGGAAAACAATGAGTCCACAGTTTATCTGCCACAAATTATCTTAGGCTACAACTGAGGATCATGGGGCCCTCTGATTATGGCTGGAAGTATAACACCTCATGATCTTGTGTGACTCTCACCTCGACTAAAGGGACCAAATAAGACAACTTTAAGATATTGTGTATTAAGGTATTCTCACCTTATCGAAATGAACAACAAGAGATCAACAAGACCCCACATCACACACTTTCCATCACACACTCTCCATCTCATGCTACCACGCACATATTTCCTACTTCTCACTCTGACCCGCACACTACCACACACTACCACACACAATCCTGCCCGTCTCTCACAATGCAATACCCCCCCCACACACACACACACAATTTTACACCTGAGTTAATGTTAGGTGTTGAAAAAACGGGGAAACTTTTAAATTAAACAGTATTTTTCCAGGAAACAATTTTTGCGGGGAAAATTACTTCTAAAGTAATCCACGTCATTGGCTGGCTTCCAATCTGCCAGCCAGCCTCCCGGACACATACAGATAATCGATTTGATCACAGTACTCGTCATGCGAGATTTAGCTGAAAGACAGTTTCAACCGAATTCGATTACATCATTAGTTATATGGGAAAACCCTTAAATTTAATTGCTCATCGTTCATGCGTGTAATCGATTTCATAGCTATTCAATCAAAAAAGCGTGAAAGAGCGATTGAAAAGAATTACCTGTGCAATGGTAGGTATTTAGACTGAGGACGATATAACTTCAATGTTTGGTTAAATCAGCCCTACAATTTAATAGTAATTGCTAGATATCTTTTGCTTCATATATATATATATATATATATATATATATATATATATATATATATATATATATATATATATATATATATATACAATATATATTTATATATATATATATATATATATATATATTTATATATATATATTATTTCTTTATAATAATAGGCAATGTTCTGTGCGGTCATCGATAGCGATTGGTCCCTCAAACTCCTACATACTCCTACAGCCAATCACTGGCGGAGAAAAATTAAGTCTCACTTACATATTGAGCGACGTTCAAAACGAGTTATTTTTGGTTCAGATTTTTTTCCAAGAGCTTATTTTGCGCGATG
This sequence comes from Ampullaceana balthica, assembly GCA_944989445.1. Taxonomy (NCBI): domain Eukaryota; kingdom Metazoa; phylum Mollusca; class Gastropoda; family Lymnaeidae; genus Ampullaceana; species Ampullaceana balthica. The sequence continues at coordinate 106,383 of CALYLW010001143.1, forward strand.
CACTTTGGGATTTGTAATCAAAAACTTTGTATTTACGGATTATTTATTACAACTCGGGGTCTTGAAAGACCGCGGTGTTGGGGGAGGTAGGGTCTCTGGACAGACGGGGGCGGATAATGTTGTTATAACTATAATATATAGTATTTTTGACGTGATAGATACACATGTATGGCCGGTCGAGACGGCGGGTCTCTCGACTAACTGTGGTAGGATATCGCGACGGACGGCTTTTTGGGAAGGGGGGAGGGGGGTTCGGTCTCATGAAAGACCACGATGTGGGGGGTAGGGTCTCTATACAAACCACGGTGTGAGGGGGGAGGTAGGGTCTCTGGACAGACGGGGTGGGTAATGTAGTGATATCCATCCATGAACTTCACAGGTCACCCTACACTTATTCCCGTCCTTGGACGGGCTTTGTTGGTAATATATATATATATTAGGGCTGCGGAAATTAACGATTAATTTCTCGATTAATCGTTAAAAATGTTATAGATTAAATATCGATTAAAATATTTTTTTAATTTTAGTTGATAAAACTTCGATTAAAATTTAAGAAAATATTTATAATTTTTTTCTTTCTTCAATTTATTAAAAAATAATTAATTATTAATAATTAATAATAATAATTTTTTTGACGTACAAACTTCTCCCGCGTATTATTATAACTTATTAATTTATGTGACGTGGATTTAATATAACTCAATAAAACCAAAAAAAATTGTCAATTACCTGTTTTTGTTACTTCCCTTGAGATGTTCAGTTTAATGACGTCATAAATTTTAATTTTTGGCTTTAATCGAAATTAACGATTAATTCATGCAATTAATCTTTAATTTTTCAAAAGTTAACGATACAATTTAAATTAATCGTTACCCGCCCTAATATATATATATATACAGTGCTTTTTTTTTGTGACGGTACGCACCGGTACGGCGTACCGGCACTTTTTTTAATGTGGGAAAAACTTATTATTTTTCTTGTATTTTAACTAGGGCTGTTACCGATTAATTTAAATTTTAATCGTTAAGTTTTTAAAAATTAACGATTAATTAATCGTTAATTTCGATTAAAGCCAAAAATTGAAATATATGGTGTCTTACGTTACATTTATTAAACTTATTAAACGTACTTGTCGAAAATCGAAATAACACTGGAATGTCTTCTTCACATGACATCTTTTAACCAAGAATGCAAACAGACAAGTGTATTGACATTAGTTGGTTCAAGTGATAAGCGGGTCTTATTGACAATATAACCAGCCGAGCTGAACAATCGTTCACATCGCTTTAGATTGTCTCGGCTGAAGTGTCTGTTACTGTAGTGGCTGGAGGAAAGGGCTGACCTTTACGGGGTCCTCTGGATAAGTAGGGTACGCGAGACCCGAAACTAACAGCCCCGACGAGCAATGTCGAAGTCCCGCTGGGGTTAGCTAGGCAGGTAGACAGATGATTACAGTCACTGCAGAGGGACTTAGACGTGGGCCCCGTGCTGGAGAATGGCACCGTGCTGGAGAATGGCACCGTGCTGGAGAATGGCACCGTGCTGGAGAATGGCACCGTGCTGGAGAATGGCACCGTGCTGGAGAATGGCACCTTGCTGGAGAATGGCACCGTGCTGGAGAATGGCACCGTGCTGGAGAATGGCACCTTGCTGGAGAATGGCACCGTGCTGGAGAATGGCACCGTGCTGGAGAATGGCACCGTGCTGGAGAATGGCACCGTGCTGGAGAATGGCACCTTGCTGGAGAATGGCACCTTGCTGGAGAATGGCACCGTGCTGGAGAATGGCACCGTGCTGGAGAATGGCACCGTGCTGGAGAATGGCACCTTGCTGGAGAATGGCACCGTGCTGGAGAATGGCACCGTGCTGGAGAATGGCACCGTGCTGGAGAATGGCACCGTGCTGGAGAATGGCACCGTGCTGGAGAATGGCACCGTGCTGGAGAATGCACCCGTATGACGAAAAACATTGTACCCGTTGAGGGTTGGGTCATCCGAAGCGACCGTTTAGTCCCCCTTTCTAGATATTATCAGTGAACGGGACTGTTTAGGGCCAGGTGGGCCAGTACAATACTAGAAAAAGTGCCGTGAGGAACTTTGGTCGGACATCAGCTCTGGGGAGACTTACCCAATGGGGATGCCCTTATCCAACATTATTTGTTTGGCTATTGCGGTTGCCCGCACCTCCATGGGTGGTCTACAATGATGTTTCCCCCATATCTTGCGACAGTCCTTGGTAATTTAGACCCGTATTCTGTGCCGTGGTGGCGCCGCAGCTATGGCGGGTCGAAGTAGGAAAAAAATCCACATCCACCCTTTGGGGTGGTAACTCCCATTGAGAGGCAGACTAGGTCGACTTTGTGCGGCTGCCATCTGCCCAGACGACCCCCTCTTCTAGGGGATCGTCTCGGGGATGTCCCCGTCGGCTAGCTCCCCTCGGGCGAAGGGAGAAAGTTGCCGGGGAATTCCCCAAGGGGTTCTATAAGAGTCTTAGTGACTCAGGCCCTTTTGAAGCCATCTCAAATGTCACATAATATTAGTTAATGTAGTGGATGTTTGGTTTGCAGTTGATATGTAAGTGAAGTTTTGGAACCATGATAGCAATGTTCCCTTTCAGCAGTGTGGCTGGGCAGATATTTGACAGACGCCACGTATGAGTTTAGAATCACCGCGCAGCAAATTTGGTAAAATATTGCACACAAAAATGGACGTTGTGCAACTTTGCACACAAGCTTTTTTAACTTTGCACACGGACCAACGAAGCTTAGACTTAGAGGGAACATTGCATGGTAGGCAAACGATTTCTCTCAAACGACACAATTGTCACATCTGATTAACATAATTTTGTGACGTAAGGTCACATGTATGGTGGACGCGGGAAGAAAGGAGCATTTCTATTGGTTGAAAGTGTTGGGCGAGGAGTTGTGTGTAGACTTCCGACAGGGAAGCATGGATAGTGAATAACTCAAGATTTCCACGTTATATTACCTCAAATGATTCTTATGTGTACAATATATATGTATATTAAAGTTGTTTTGGATAAACGAATTCTTCAGTGAATTATTGTGCACAAGATTAATTACTGTGAGAACGCCTACCTACATAGAAAGAGAAACATAAAGTTATATAGTTACATTGGTGTCGAAGTAAAAGTTCTATGTGAACACTGTACAAGAGATTTCAAGAAAGAGGTTTCGTGGAAATAAGTATTGGATATTTCCAAAAAAGGAAAGTATTCTTTAAAATAAGAAATAATAACAGCCATAGTATTTTTTGAATATTCAAGTTCGTAAGAAGCTGTGAATAAACTTTTGTGGTTCAATGAAAATACAAGAAGATTTCAAAATGGCGGCATAAACGGCAGATATCCGCAGTGTATAAAACTGGATCAGACTAGTTGGTTCTACGTCACATTCGACGACAGTACAAGCATACTACACAGTACTGGAATCTGGGTCGTGTAGGCTTACTGAATGGTGACACACGGTGAACATATATAGGTCGTGACGTCAACAGGCTTAATGCTAGTTGATTCCAGGAAATATTTGTAAACATAACATCGAACCGAGAAGCTATGGACTATTCAATGTGTTGGTGTGAATTATAAATAAAGGAACGGAATTCTTATCCATTCATTGTGTGAAGAGTTTGATTATCGCAATTTTGGATTAATGGAGTGAACTAAATTGTGTAAAAACTACTGGAAAATTGAAATTTTAACCAAGTGACTTTTATTCAAAACGATCGGACCATTTAATATATTTTGTCAATCTGAGGGAGCGTATATATAAAGTATACTAAAGATCCCGTGTGAGGATTCTTTTGTTGTCTCATCTTGTCAATAACTAGATTTCATGGTTTAGACGTGTCACTTATTTGAACTTAACATTTTTGAATTCAAGATTTTTCATTTGGACGATTTATAACTTTATCAATATATATACATACATTCCTTACCGAATTGCTAGATTCATATTATTCAATCAAACAAAACATGGATTACTACGAAAGATTCACCGCCATAGCTAAAGAGATGGGACTAAAAGGAAAAGAAATGAGAGATTTCATTGAAGAAAAAGTTGCTGAAGAAAAAGAAAATCAAAGAATAGCTGAAGAAAAAGAACAGCGAAGAAAAGCTGAAGAAGAAGAAAAAGCAAGAATAGCTGAAGAAAAAGCAAGAATAGCTGAAGAAAAAGAACAGCGAAGAAAAGCTGAAGAAAAAGAAAATCAAAGAGAAGCTGAAGAAAAAGCAAGAATTGCTGAAGAAAAAGAGAGGCAAAAACTCATAAGTGAAAGAGAACTTGAAAAAATGAAACAAGACACCTTAAAATTACAAATTGAGCTAGGGAGTAGAGGTCACAATCCTGGTGATGAAACAAATAGAAGGTCAGCACCAAGGGATACTATCAAAGTAAGAAAATATGATAGCCAAAAAGAAAAAATGGATGTTTATCTGGATTATTTCGAATCCATAATGGCTATGAAAGGCTATAATGAAGAAGATTGGCCAGCACAACTGATGACTCAATTAACTGGAGAAGCATTTGAAGCTTATAACAGTATAGCCAAAGAAGACAAAAGCATATATAAGAATGTCAAAAAGGCACTTCTATGTCATTTTGGAAAGTCAGAAAATGATTATAGAAGAGAATTTCATGAAATGAGAATCAAGATGGACAAAGATCCACAGATCATAGTACATGAAGCACAAGTCAAACTAACAAAATGGCTGGAACTGACAGCAATAGATACGAGCAATCCAAAGGCCATAATAGACATGGTGTTAATTGACAAGTTTTTAGAAAATGCAACACCAACCCTATTCACATATTTGACTGACAAGAAAGTTCGTACTCAAGCAGAGCTAACAAATGCATTACGAACATTCAAAGACTCTCATCCGAATGTGGAAATGGATAAGAGACAAGACATATTTGCAGCAATACAAATTAAAAGTCAAGAAAAAAGGCAAGGTATGAGAAACCAGAGTCTGCCAAACCAAGGCAACAGACAAACTATTTGTTGGTACTGTAACAAGCCAGGACATATGGCGAAGCAGTGTTACCACAATAAAGGACAACCAAATAGGGTGTCACCTAATGGCAGCCCTATAAGAAAGAAAACAGAAGAAAGGTCAAGACAAGGTCATTTTGAAAGCAAAGGTAGAAGATCATGGAGAGGCAGATACAATCATGACTCCAGATACAGAAATCATGATCAGCCCTGGAGAAGGAATGACTACCAAGAGGGAGATAATAAAGGAAAAATGAAACAAGAAGAATCACAATCTAGTAGTACTGTGGCCACTATCAAGGATCATGGCACACTGAAATGTTACCCAGTGTACATCAATGATCGAAAGTGTATGTGTCTTCGTGACACTGGATGCACAACAATTGTAGTCCGTGATAAGATGGTGAAAGAAGAAGAGTATGATGGGAAAAAAGACACACTGATAATGGCTGATGGCACAAAGAGAGAGTGTCCAACTGCAATTTTCACCATCAACTCACCCTGGTTTCATGGTAAAGTTAGAGCCAGAGTCTTACAAGACGCCATTTGTGATCTTATTATAGGGAACATTGAAGGTGTGGTGGACAATACTGATGAAGTATACAAGGCCTGGCATGACAACAACCATCAAGTATGTGCTACTGTACAAACAAGAGCCACCACAAAAAGAAAAGAGATCACAGACATTGAAGTTGATGAGAAACTTGAAATAGGAAGCCAACTGATGTCCAAACAAGAGTTCAAACAACTACAAGAAGAAGACAACACAATCAGAGAAATAAAAATGAAACTTATCAAAGACAATGAAACAGGCCACAACAAAAATTACAAACTAGATAAAGGCATATTAATAAACATTGCACAGGAAGGTACGTGCAAAAGAGTGGTTCTTCCCAAAAAGTTACAGGAAACCATTATCAAAATGACACATGACAGTCCTTTAGGTGGACATATGGGCGCCAAGAAAACAATTACTACAATAGCAGAAAACTTTTACTGGCCTAAAATGGCAAGGCAGATAAAAGAATACATCAAGGCATGTACAGTGTGTCTACGACATAATCCCAAAGATGGGAGGCACACAGCACCCATACAATCATCTGACAAGGCAAACTTCTTATTCGAGAAAATCGCTATAGACCTGATAGAACCATTCAAAAAGATGTCAAAGAAGAAACATATGTATGCTCTAACCATAGTGGACATAGCCACCAGATGGGGTGAAGCTATCCCACTGAAGCGAATAGATGCAGAAAATATATGCAACGCATTACTCAATGTTTTTAGCAGATATGGTTTCCCTCAAACACTTCTGTCGGACAATGGCAGCCAATTCAAGGGTCAGATGACACAAGCCATTATGAAAATGTTAAACATTACACATGTACACAGCACAGTGTACCATCCACAGTCAAATGGAGTGATTGAAAGACTAAACAAAACCATCAAGAATATGCTATTAAAGGTGACAGTGGACCATGAGGACAGATGGCATGAATATTTACCCTTAGTACTGTTTGCATACAACAGCAGCAAACATGAAAGCACTGGCTTTAGTCCTTTTGAGTTAATGTTTGGCCAAAACCCTGCAAGTCCCTTAAAGAATTTCAAAGAAAGGCTTATAAGTAAACAAGATGCCATTCAGGACAGATATCAGCTGATGTCAGACTCTAGAGATAAAATACTTTACAGTATTGAAGCAGCAAAGCAAAGACTAATCAAGCAAAGTACAAGACATAGAGAAATCAAAAATAGACACAGACATTTGAGAACATTTGAGCCTGAAAAACAAGTCCTAGTATGCTTACCAAACACAAAGAATGAAATCACATGGGAAGGTCCATACAAAATTGAAGAGAAACTTAGTGATGTCACATATAGTGTCAATATCAAAGGACATGTGAAAAAATTACATATTGACAAACTAAGAACATATGATGACAATAAAGAAGGAAAGCAAACTGTTAATGTCATCATCAAGGTAAATGATGAAAATGACAATGCAATGAAAATGAACAGTCTTGACAGTGAAAAAATATCATCTGACATACCAGATAATATGAAACACAGAGTGATCAAAATTTTTCAAAAATACTAAGGTGTCATAACAAAAGAAACAGGCAACACAAAAACTGTGACTCACAAGATACAAGTTTTGGAACATGAACCCTTCAAGACCAAAGTATACCCTATTCCAATGGCACATAGAGACACAGTAAGGCAAGAAATTGACTACCTACTTAAAGAAAACAAAATAAGAAAAGCAGTTGAAGCTAACTATACCTCACCAACTGTCATAGTAAAAAAGAAGAATGGAAAGATTCGACTGTGCTGTGACTACAGACAGTTGAATAATATTACAAAATTGGACCATTAACCTATTGGAGACCCAAGAGACATTATAGACATAATTGGTACTTCCAGAATATTCACTACATTTGACTTAAACAGAGGTTTTTGGCAGATTAACATGGATCCTGATTCTATAAAATACACTGCATTCATAGCCATGGATGAGGTGTATGAATGGTTAGTAATGCCATTTGGACTGGTCAACAGTACGGCCACTTTTAGCAGATTTATGAAAGTGATGCTAAAAGGAATTCCAAATGTAGTACATTATGTCGACGATATATGCATCCACACTAAAGATTGGGAATCACATATCCATACACTTGAAGCTGTACTGGATAGACTCAAGAAACATAATGTGACAATCTCACCAGAAAATATCAACATTGGAAAGAAGTATATAGATTTTTTGGGATACAGAATAGGAGGCGGTGCAGTCACTCCCACTGCAGAAAATGAAAACAAGATATTTAATCTGTCTGTCCCAAAATCTAAAAAACAAGTGCAAGCCCTGCTGGGACTATGTAACTTTTACAGACCTTTTATTGCAAATTATGCAGAAATAGTTCATCCACTAACAGAAGTTACAAAAACCAAAGATATTAGAAAATTTCAATTTCCAGGAGATTGCCTCAACGCATTAGAGAACATTCAGGAGGCATTCAGGAAGAAACCCATCTTAGTTACACTTCAATGGGACAAACCTTTCATTGTTTCTACCGATGCATCGTCCATTGCATTAGGAGCGTGCCTCATGCAAGAACATGATGGTATCCTACATCCTATACAGTATCTTAGCAGAAATTTGACCAAAACAGAGTGTAACTACAGCACCATAGAGAGAGAATGTCTAGCCATAGTGTGGGCTCTACAAAAACTTCAAAAATACCTTCTAGGTAGAACATTCACTCTTCTAACAGACCACAAACCACTTGTGGCATTCAACAAGAAGAAGATCAGCAACGCCAAAGTGAATCGTTGGGCTATGCTATTAGCCGACTACAAATTTGACATTAAACCTGTGAAGGGAAAGGACAATGTGGTTGCAGACATATTAAGTAGAATGACAATAAATAAAGACACTCTGTGAACTCCTAACTGATAAAACCAGAGACTATTAAAAAGACATTCTGTGAATTACTAAATGATAAAATAAGAAACTGTTTTAACATTAGTCTGTGAATTCCTAAAGGATACAAACAGAGACTGTAATTATATTAATATTTTTATTTGTTGAACAATGGACAAGGAACAGTGTTTGAATTCCACTGGATTATTAATTAATTTTAATAATATTGAGTGTTTAAATGTTTTAATTACACAAAATTACAGATGTGTTTAAAAGTCCATTTTCATTTTTTCAGCACAAGTAGACGGCTGCAGTCCTACAGATTTTTTCTCATTGATTCTATATCCAGAAGTTGTATGTAAGAAAATGAATGTTCATTGATGATAAATATTTGAAATTTGAATATAGATATAGATTGATTTGATTTATGAAGACCAAAAATGTTGTATTTCATAAACATTTTTTTTTGAAGGATGGGGGTGAATGTCACATCTGATTAACATAATTTTGTGACGTAAGGTCACATGTATGGTGGACGCGGGAAGAAAGGAGCATTTCTATTGGTTGAAAGTGTTGGGCGAGGAGTTGTGTGTAGACTTCCGACAGGGAAGCATGGATAGTGAATAACTCAAGATTTCCACGTTATATTACCTCAAATGATTCTTATGTGTACAATATATATGTATATTAAAGTTGTTTTGGATAAACGAATTCTTCAGTGAATTATTGTGCACAAGATTAATTACTGTGAGAACGCCTACCTACATAGAAAGAGAAACATAAAGTTATATAGTTACAACAATAACCTTTATCAACATTTTGAACGTTCACGTCAGTCAATAGTTTAAAACCAAAATGTTCATGTAATCGTCCGGAAATTAGTTTATATTTATCGGCCGAAGTAGTTTACTATTTAACTTCAAGTAGCCTACATTTATAAGTGGTGGGTCGATTAATCGTTTTAAAAAAAATAATCGTTACTAAAATTTTAACGATTAATCTAGTAATGAATCGTTAATTTCCACAGCCCTAATTTTAACGTTTATTATTATTTTATAATTATAAAATAAAATTGTTTTAGACATTCAGTATCTTTGCAGTTGTGATTTAGCTTGCATCGAGGTGCGAACTGGTAGATACAAGTTTGGCAATCCATCACTGAGTACCGGCACCTATTTTTTTACAAAAAAAGCACTGTATATATATATATATATAATATATATAATATATATTATATATATATATATATATATATATATATATATATATATATATATTAGGGCTGCGGAAATTATCGATTAATTTCTCGATTAATCGTTAAAAAATTTATCGATTAAATATCGATTAAAGTAATTTTAATCGATAAAAAATTCGATTAAAATTTAAGAAAATATTTATAATATTTAAAAAAAAATTTATTAATAAATTATTAATAATTAATAATAATTTATATATATATATATATTTTTTACGTACAAACAGCTCCCGCGTAATATTAAAATTTATTTTATTAATTTATGTTGACCGGCGAACGTCAGCTATAAAATGGCTGACAGCCAGAGCCGTCTTTACACCATTTTGGGCCCCCGGGCAAAGAAATAGTGTTGGGCCCTTCCCCCGCAGGAATAAAAAATGAATATACATAATATATATAAATAAACATATTCCCATGGGGCCCATATGCTCGTGGGGCCCCGGGCAAATGCCCAACGGGCCTATGCGTTAAGTTGGCCCTGCTGACAGCATCAGCGCAGTTAAATTTAAACATATAACTAGAAAGTTGAGCAAATATGTTGTTTTTAAGCTAACTGCGGATGGCAAAGTCGAAGATGGTGAAAACGTTTACTGTGTCCACTGCCATAAACAATTCTCTTTTAAAGGATCAAATACATCGCTGACGTACCACCTTCAGCACAAATCAAGTATCAACACATTGTCAAGAAATTTAGTTCAAAATATTCTTAATTTTCATTGTCCGTGAGAAATGTTCAGTTTAATGGCGTCATAAATTTCTATTTTTGGTTTTAATCGAAATTATCGATTAATTAATCGATAATTTTTCAAAAGTTAACGATTAAATTTAAATTAATCGATAACAGCCCTAATATATATATATATATATATATATATATATATATATATATATATATATATTATATGTACACATGTATGAGTATCATAATATAGTTGGAATTTTTAATTTGCGAGCCCACCCCCAGCCTCCTAAAATCAAAAAACTTGTACAGAAATAATGTCTTTTCAGTAAAAGATATATTCAGTGGCGTAGCTAGAACTTTTGCCGCCCGGGGCGGTCTCCACTTTGCCACCCTTTCTAAGTTAATCATATGACGGTTTTTATAAATTAATACACATGAAAAAAATAATTGTAATTGAAACACAGTAAAGGTGGAGAACATTTTTACCATATGATGCCATATTTAGGTTTAACCAGAAATAAACGAGGCTGCCTAAGATGATATACCTATAAATACATATGTTATACAAATAAATAATACTCTTTTTAAAGACCACAAGTAAGTTATTGAGGTCGCAAGTCCCCCCCCCCTTTATTAGACGAAACATTCCAAATTTACACCCCAAAAAACATTACCAATTAGTAAGTTTTTATTTATTGTATTTAAAAATATATGATTTAATAATCTATATATAGTTAAATAGTTAAGGGCACTGAAGTTCTAATGTCAATTTCTTTGGGGCCGTGGGCCCCAAATGTCTTTTTTTCGTATATGTTTAAGATATGTTTTCCCATTCACTTTTTAACGATCTTGAGAAATATATCCATGATGAAACTTAATTAAAATGGACATGTTTGTGAAAGTGACATCTTGCACCGAATGGGCCCGGGGCCCCTTAATGTCGTTTTTATTATTATATTATTAACTATATAAAAATTAGTTGAATTGTTAGATAATGAGAAAATAACTGGATTTTGACCAAACTTAGTATATAAAAACTTAAGAGCCTATATTAAATTACTGTAGAGCACTGAACTCCTTATGTCCATTCCCTCGGAGCTCCCCCAAAGCCCCAAATGTCTTCTGTACTGAACGTTAATAATTGTATTCCACATTCAATTGTACACGATATTGAGCAATACAGCTTGAGTACAATGGCAATAAAAAATTAAATTATCACACATTTTGATGATTTAAACATTATTGTAATTGGATAGGCGCAGAAAGGCACAGATAGGCGCAGATAGGCACAGGAAGGCGCAGATAGGCACAGATAGGCGCAGTAGGCACACATATGCACAGATAGGCGCAGTGCATTTTTTTAGCAGAACGCTCCTGTTACGGCGTTCCAGAACCTTTTTTTCCACAGATTATTTGATCTTTCTGCTTTTTTAAATTTAATTTGTATCAAATAAGCGTTCCGGTCCGGTACCTCTTATATATATATATATATATATATATATATATATATATATATATATATATATATATATATATATATATATATATATATATATATAAAGCACTGGATAGGAGTAACATTTTTTATGAATAACCGTATTTTTAATGAAAAACACAAATCGATACCTTTTTTAAAGCGATTTTAAATTTCTGAACGGTTATGTGTTAGTTATAACAAACAGTATTTAATCAAACAAATGTGCGAATCCGTTAATTAAGACTCGAAAGTACGTATATTTGTGTTTCACCCGGGTTTTACCCTTTCAAAAGAAAAAGGGCGGTTGTCGGAAATGGCTTTACTTTTCAAATGCTAACAAATGCCGCCTCCTAAATTTGTGCCGCCCGATGCGGGCCGCCCCACCGCCCCCTCCCCCAGCTCCGCCACTGGATACATTGTTTTTACAGTACATAGATTATATGTTTGCCCTACAAAGTACCGCCCTGGGTCGTGACAAGAGAAATTAGTTCAGCTCCTATTTGAAATTCAAGGGAACTTATTAAGAAATAGTCGCGAAAAAACGAAGTGTTGTTAGTCGTAAATATTTCAGTTATCTGTTGTTTCACCAAACTGGCCGTCCAATAACTGATCTTGTTACAACTCCCTTCTCTTTCCGTGTGGAAAAGCTCGCCTCATAGACAGTCAAGCACCCGTCACATCCAACACTTCAGTTCTAGTGCACTGCTGCAAGCCCACTAAGTGTATTGTGTATCCCCCCCCCTCTTCACTACATCTCGCCGGCTCTTTTTATAAATATATTTATATAGTTTTAAAATAGTCTGGGATTTTCCTTTGGATCGTTTCTGTCTGTGACGCATTGTCACGGGGCAATATGGCCGGCGGTGTTATTGTTTATATGGGGGGTTTTCTAAACCCTAATTGATTTATTTTTAACTTTTTAAAAATGACCTTTTCGAAGAATAGTTTAAATGTAGAAAGTAAATTTATTAAAATATTTTAAAATTCAGTACCGATAGGCTAGTTACTTTATGCATTAACCCAGAGGCGTCACTAGGATTAGTGTCAACCAGTGCGCTGGCTTATGGTGTCACCCCCTCACGACTTAACCCATAGACCTCCACCGAGTCTGCCATTGCCAAATAACGGGAATATACAGAATTTTACATTTTGGTGTCACCACTTGTGCGATCCGCACCAGTCGCACCCCCCTAGTGACGCCACTGCATCAATCTGATGACTTCATTATATGTATATGTTACATAGTAGAACTAGAAGATTTTTACTTCTTCTCTTATGACAACAAACATTTCTAAACGCACTTTATAAGAGTATTAATTAATTATTATTATTTTAAAATAACATTTATTAAGAAATCACATGAGAATGTTTTTTTCTACTTTAATTGATATTGAAGCCTATCTTTTAGCAACACAATTCGCAAAAAAAATAAATTATGTTTGGTGTTTTTCCCTCCAGTTTTTAATTATTTATTATGCTTTACATTCAAATTTTAATAAGAATATGAACATTCTCTCTAGACATTGTCCACAATAAGAATATGAACATTCTCTCTAGACATTGTCCACAATAAGAATATGAAAATTCTCTCTAGACATTGTCCACAATAAGAATATGAACCTTCTCTCTAGACATTGTCCACAATAAGAATATGAACATTCTCTCTAGACATTGTCCACAATAAGAATATGAACATTCTCTCTAGACATTGTCCACAATAAGAATATGAACATTCTCTCTTGACATTGTCCACAATAAGAATATGAACATTCTCTCTAGACATTGTCCACAATAAGAATATGAACATTCTCTCTAGACATTGTCCACAATAAGAATATGAACATTCTCTCTAGACATTGTCCACAATAAGAATATGAACATTCTCTCTAGACATTGTCCACAATAAGAATATGAACATTCTCTCTAGACATTGTCCACAATAAGAATATGAACATTCTCTCTTGACATTGTCCACAATAAGAATATGAACATTCTCTCTAGACATTGTCCACAATAAGAATATGAACATTCTCTCTAGACATTGTCCACAATAAGAATATGAACATTCTCTCTAGACATTGTCCACAATAAGAATATGAACATTCTCTCTAGACATTGTCCACAATAAGAATATGAACATTCTCTCTAGACATTGTCCACAATAAGAATATGAACATTCTCTCTAGACATTGTCCACAATAAGAATATGAACATTCTCTCTAGACATTGTCCACAATAAGAATATGAACATTCTCTCTAGACATTGTCCACAATAAGAATATGAACATTCTCTCTAGACATTGTCCACAATAAGAATATGAACATTCTCTCTAGACATTGTCCACAATAAGAATATGAACATTCTCTCTAGACATTGTCCACAATAAGAATATGAACATTCTCTCTAGACATTGTCCACAATAAGAATATGAACATTCTCTCTAGACATTGTCCACAATAAGAATATGAACATTCTCTCTAGACATTGTCCACAATAAGAATATGAACATTCTCTCTAGACATTGTCCACAATAAGAATATGAACATTCTCTCTAGACATTGTCCACAATAAGAATATGAACATTCTCTCTAGACATTGTCCACAATAAGAATATGAACATTCTCTCTAGACATTGTCCACAATAAGAATATGAACATTCTCTCTAGACATTGTCCACAATAAGAATATGAACATTCTCTCTAGACATTGTCCACAATAAGAATATGAACATTCTCTCTAGACATTGTCCACAATAAGAATATGAACATTCTCTCTAGACATTGTCCACAATAAGAATATGAACATTCTCTCTAGACATTGTCCACAATAAGAATATGAACATTCTCTCTAGACATTGTCCACAATAAGAATATGAACATTCTCTCTAGACATTGTCCACAATAAGAATATGAACATTCTCTCTAGACATTGTCCACAATAAGAATATGAACATTCTCTCTAGACATTGTCCACAATAAGAATATGAACATTCTCTCTAGACATTGTCCACAATAAGAATATGAACATTCTCTCTAGACATTGTCCACAATAAGAATATGAACATTCTCTCTAGACATTGTCCACAATAAGAATATGAACATTCTCTCTAGACATTGTCCACAATAAGAATATGAACATTCTCTCTAGACATTGTCCACAATAAGAATATGAACATTCTCTCTAGACATTGTCCACAATAAGAATATGAACATTCTCTCTAGACATTGTCCACAATAAGAATATGAACATTCTCTCTAGACATTGTCCACAATAAGAATATGAACATTCTCTCTAGACATTGTCCACAATAAGAATATGAACATTCTCTCTAGACATTGTCCACAATAAGAATATGAACATTCTCTCTAGACATTGTCCACAATAAGAATATGAACATTCTCTCTAGACATTGTCCACAATAAGAATATGAACATTCTCTCTAGACATTGTCCACAATAAGAATATGAACATTCTCTCTAGACATTGTCCACAATAAGAATATGAACATTCTCTCTTGACATTGTCCACAAAAGAAGTTTCATTATATTAGAACGAATTATTGCAAAATCAAAGATAATCGACTTAGATCTATACATCGGCATTAAGTAGTGCAAATAACTAAAAAGTAAAATATAAAGGTGCATAAAATTAAAAAGTAGAATTTAACAATGCATAAAACTAAAAAGTATAATTTAATGGTGCATAACACTAAAAAGTAGAATTCAACAGGGCATAAAATAAAAATTAGATTTTAACGGTACAGAATTTAAAAAGTAGAGTGTAACTACTAAAAACAAGCCTAAAACTGAAGATAAAGAAAGTCTCATACCAGAGTCCTAAATCCCCTGCCCCAAACATTTTGCCCATCCGATCTGAAACTGTTACTGCTACTGTACGTGATTATTGTAAGTAATTGGTGTGTTTGATTCCTTGTTTTAATGCCCTGTTTCTTATTATGTCCCTAATCACTCACACAGCCCCTCCTTTAGACCCGACATACCGGTAACTCGTCTCACTCGTCATCAACACACATATAACCTTGCAGGCTGAACAGTGGCGTTGCTAGAACTTTTGCCACCCGGGGCGGTCTCCAATGTGCCGCCCTTTTTAGGGACCGTCTATAAATGATGTCACGCACCTGGGGCTGGGAGGGAAGTCTATCACTTGTGACGATGCGTGACGAGGGGGGTGTTTAAGAAATGTGACGTAACGTCAAAACGCGCAACTTTAAATAAAATTTCCACTTGGATATTGATTACTGACACTTTATTTAATGACGTTCACGTAAAACGCGTGTTACCAATATTAGAGTGCAGCCTTGCACTAAAAACATACTTAATTGACAAACATTTGATTTGAAATGGTGCGGGGGGGGGGTTAAAAGCTTTATGACGTCATATTGAAGAAGGGTCTCAGTTTTCGTGACGACAAAAAATTAATTAATTATTATAAAAATTAATAAACATGAATAAATAATTGCAATTGAAACGAAGTAAAGGTGGGGAACATGTTTACCATTGCATGCCCTATTTATGTAAGCAGTAATAAAAGACGCCGCATAAGATGATATACCTATAAATACACATAATAAAAATACACTACACATTTTTAAAGGCCACAAGAAAGTTACTGAGGTCGCAGGTCCCCCCTCCCCCTTTCCATGAGATAAAAACATATTCCAAATTTGCACACAAAAAAATTATTAATTACTATTCTTTTATTTTATATAGATAAATAAATGATTATTTTTTTTACAAACTAAGAAATTGTATACAATAGTGTGTAATCATATTTATACATTTACTTTCCTAACTTTCATAGTAGAAAAATCGTGTATAATGCTATCAAAATTTAAATTATTTGTAATATCTTGTTCTATGGACAATATTGCAAGATTTTGTTGTCTTAAATCGCTCATTTTGGAACGAAGATAATTTATATCAACTTAACTTTGGAGAAGCTCCTTTCACAAATAGCGACACTGATAGCAATTGTTGGAAAAAATCATAGCAAAATTATAATGTTGGGTACAGAATTTTCCAATCTTACTGTTCAATAAATTTTAATAGATCAAGCGGGTCATTTTTCTGACATAATGCCTCTTCTTGTAGTGTAGGTACAGCCATAAAAACCTGGATCCTTTTTCTTTAAATATTGAACTGTTCTTTATCAATGTCAATAAAGTAAGTTATTTGATGTTCAAATGCTTCATTTAGTAGGTTACATGGTATTGTATACGAATATTTTCTTCCAAGGACTTGCAACTCATCAAAGCGTTCTCGTATAATCTTTTATAATTCCATCCATGTATAAAAACATTTCCCGTTGTACATCTCGTTCTGAATTTTCCCCTTTCGATTTTTTTCTAATTCTAACTCGGCGTTCAGTTGATATCTCCAACTCTTCACAAATTGTTTGGCTGATATAACAGCGTCCTGTATTAGCACATCTCTTTGTTCCATGCAATGTGTTTGCATTAATTTAAAAAATGGCGGTTCCAATGAATTGTTTCCATTAGAGCTTACTCGGGGCTTGTTTATACCTGGTGGGTGCCCCAACTCCCTTCCAGGGGTCAGCGGCGGACTTTCTTAGCGTATCATTTATAATGCGGCTTTGCGTGGGCTCGAGCCCACGCCCCTCAGTCCTCAGCTTTAAGAGGCGAGCGCACTACTGGCTTTACTATCCAGCCGCCCGATATCAATAGCGCATATTATTGGGCCCAGCGGTGATATGTTTTTTGTGTAGTTTTCTTATAAAGGCGTCATCTTGTCGTATACCTCTTAATTTTCCAAACAAATCGATACCTTTTTTTGAGTGATTTTACATTTTTGAACGGTTTTGCGTTAGTTATATCACCCAATATCAATATGCTTTATGTTATCAAACAAATGTTGTGGGGAATCCGTTAATTAGGACTATAAATTAAGAATATTTTTGTTTCACCTTGGTTTTCCCCCTTTAAAAGAAAAAGGCTGGTTGTCGGAATAGGTTGCACTTTTCGGATGCTCACAAATACCGCTCCTTAATGTGTGACGCCCGGGGCGGACTGCCCCCACCACCCCCCTCTAGCTACGCCACTGAGCCGGACGTTACTATGTGAATGTGATTAATGTCCAAGTCCACGTTTATGGGAGTCTAGTCTGAAGTGTTCTACAAATCAAATGCAAATGTTGCGTGTAGAAAAAAAGAAAAAGAAAAACTTTAAAAACTAAGATTTATTATAAATGAAGAGGTTTGTAACATTTATAGTAAATGTATGTGCAAATTCTTCCCTTTCTTTCCATATCAAAAGTTTTTGGCATTTTGCTTTTTTCGGTGTGGGATACGTT
Source organism: Ampullaceana balthica (assembly GCA_944989445.1). Lineage (NCBI taxonomy): Eukaryota > Metazoa > Mollusca > Gastropoda > Lymnaeidae > Ampullaceana > Ampullaceana balthica. The sequence goes on from CALYLW010001143.1 coordinate 124,560, forward strand.
TGCTATTAAATAGTTGTTTGTTTTTTTTTAGAATCAGTGAGTTTTTTTTTAAACTCTGGAATGCTTGTTCTAAATTTAGCCATCGGGAAAACCGAGAATGTCGTGATTCAATTTTCCGGTACAATGTTATGTGTTTGGCACTTTACCAATCTAGCAGCCTTACATACACATTGGGGGATAAAGAATTACGTAGCAGCTGACAGTGAGTACCAGTCACAGCAAGGATAGTTGATCCAAATCAGGAGCGTCGACAAGAAATGTGCGGGGACGGGGCGGCTGCAGTCTTATTAGGTCTTACTTTACACTTACAGTGTGTGTAGTACATTTGTTTAAATTGATCCACGTGTGAAAGTGGTTTGTCCTATTCCTAGGTAAGTGATTTCTCACATCATGATTTAATTGGCTACAAATATTTATATAGGGAGTGTGCAAATGTTGAATATTTTCATTTTTATGAACTGTAAGCACGCTTTTTTTTTAATTTCTTAAATCCATTATAACATTTTATTTACAATACCTATTCTTTTTTTAAATCTAAATTAAATTGATGTTTGTTTGTTTTTAATCTAAAAGAAATTACCGTAAATAACGTTTGCATTACATTTTTATGAACTTTTTTTATGTTGATTCGTTTAAAGTCATTTTGTTTAAAAAAATATTGCCTCAAAACGTTTTGAAATTCAATTACCTTTTACTGTTATGTCTTTTAATTACCCGTAAATTTTATGTGTATTTATTTATCTCTAAATATGTGTTCATACATTTGCCATAAATATCTTGTCATGTAGTTGTCGTAAATAGCTTGTCATACAGATGCCATACGTGATAGCTCATGTCGTCTACCTAAAATATATGGTGACGTACCGAAATATGGTGTCCTAGCCGTCTAGATATTTAGTCTGGTGTGTTTCACTGCATTTCCCAAGAGAGATATGTTTTCATTATACGTGATTTAAACATGACCCCCTGACCTAACTATCACACACTAGGAAGAGAGACAACTATTTTGAAGATCACGTCAAGTTGTCCCTCTTACTTGTAATGGATCTAAAAGTTGTAGAACATCTGCTCTTCATGGCACTGCGTCAGAATAATAGTACATGTATATGGTGGTTAACATAACTTAACATAGCTCAGAGTGGATGGAGGCAGGCTTACTTAGTAGGCCATAACACATCTATCTCAAAGTAGGTCATGACACACCTGCCTCAAAGTGAGCAATGACACACCTACCTCAAAGTGGACCATAACACATCTAACTCAAAGTGGGCCATGACACATAGACCCCAAAGTGGGCCATGACACATCTACCCCAAAGTGGACCATAACACATCTACCCCAAAGTGGACCATAACACATATACCACTATGTAGACCATAACACATATACCACTATGTGGACCATAACACATCTACCACTATGTGGACCATAACACATCTACCCCAAAGTGGGCCATAAACCATATACCCCAAAGTGGGCCATAACACATATACCCCTAAGTGGACCATAACACACCTACCACTATGTGGACCATAACACATCTACCACTATGTGGACCATAACACACCTACCACTATGTGGACCATAACACATCTACCACTATGTGGGCCATAACACATATACCACTATGTGGACCATAACACACCTACCACTATGTGGACCATAACACATATACCCCAAAGTGGGCCATAACACATCTACCACTATGTGGACCATAACACATCTAACCCAAAGTGGGCCATAACACATATACCCCAAAGTGGGCCATAACACATATACCACTATGTGGGCCATAACACATATACCCCAAAGTGGGCCATAACACATATACCACTATGTGGACCATAACACATATACCACTATGTGGACCATAACACATCTACCACTATGTGGACCATAACACATATACCACTATGTGGGCCATAACACATCTACCCCTATGTGGGCCATAACACATATACCACTATGTGGGCCATAACACACCTACCACTATGTGGGCCATAACACATATACCACTATGTGGGCCATAACACATCTACCACTATGTGGGCCATAACACACCTACCACTATGTGGGCCATAACACATCTACCACTATGTGGGCCATAACACATCTACCACTATGTGGGCCATAACACATCTACCACTATGTGGGCCATAACACATATACCACTATGTGGGCCATAACACATCTACCACTATGTGGACCATAACACATCTACCACTATGTGGGCCATAACACATCTACCACTATGTGGGCCATAACACATCTACCACTATGTGGGCCATAACACATCTACCACTATGTGGGCCATAACACATCTACCACTATGTGGGCCATAACACATATACCACTATGTGGGCCATAACACATCTACCACTATGTGGGCCATAACACATCTACCACTATGTGGACCATAACACATATACCAATATGTGGACCATAACACATCTACCACTATGTGGGCCATAACACATCTACCACTATGTGGGCCATAACACATCTACCACTATGTGGGCCATAACACATCTACCACTATGTGGGCCATAACACATCTACCCACTATGTGGGCCATAACACATCTACCACTATGTGGGCCATAACACATATACCACTATGTGGGCCATAACACATCTACCACTATGTGGGCCATAACACATCTACCACTATGTGGGCCATAACACATATACCACTATGTGGGACCATAACACATCTACCACTATGTGGGACCATAACACATATACCCCAAAGTGGGCCATAACACATATACCACTATGTGGGCCATAACACATCTACCACTATGTGGACCATAACACATATACCACTATGTGGGCCATAACACATATACCACTATGTGGGCCATAACACACCTACCACTATGTGGACCATAACACATATACCCCTATGTGGGCCATAACACATATACCACTATGTGGGCCATAACACACCTACCGCCTACCACTATGTGGACCATAACACATATACCACTATGTGGGCCATAACACACCTACCACTATGTGGGCCATAACACACCTACCACTATGTGGACCATAACACATATACCACTATGTGGGCCATAACACACCTACCACTATGTGGACCATAACACATATACCCCTATGTGGGCCATAACACATATACCACTATGTGGGCCATAACACATATACCACTATGTGGACCATAACACATATACCACTATGTGGGCCATAACACACCTACCACTATGTGGACCATAACACATATACCACTATGTGGGCCATAACACATATACCACTATGTGGACCATAACACACCTACCACTATGTGGGCCATAACACATATACCACTATGTGGGCCATAACACATCTACCACTATGTGGGCCATAACACATCTACCCCTATGTGGGCCATAACACATATACCACTATGTGGGCCATAACACATCTACCACTATGTGGGCCATAACACATATACCACTATGTGGGCCATAACACATCTACCACTATGTGGGCCATAACACATATACCACTATGTGGGCCATAACACACCTACCACTATGTGGGCCATAACACATCTACCACTATGTGGGCCATAACACATCTACCACTATGTGGGCCATAACACATATACCACTATGTGGGCCATAACACATCTACCCCTATGTGGACCATAACACACCTACCACTATGTGGGCCATAACACATCTACCACTATGTGGGCCATAACACACCTACCCCTATGTGGGCCATAACACACCTACCACTATGTGGACCATAACACATATACACTATGTGGACCATAACACACCTACCACTATGTGGGCCATAACACATCTACCCCTATGTGGGCCATAACAAACCTACCCCTATGTGGGCCATAACACATCTACCCCTATGTGGGCCATAACACATCTACCACTATGTGGACCATAACACATATACCACTATGTGGACCATAACACACCTACCACTATGTGGGCCATAACACATCTACCCCTATGTGGGCCATAACAAACCTACCCCTATGTGGGCCATAACACACCTACCACTATGTGGACCATAACACACCTACCACTATGTGGGCCATAACACATCTACCACTATGTGGGCCATAACACACCTACCCCTATGTGGGCCATAACACACCTACCACTATGTGGGCCATAACACATTACCACTAGGTGGGCCGTAACACATCTACCACTATGTGGGCCATAACACATCTACCACTATGTGGACCATAACACATCTACCACTATGTGGACCATAACACACCTACCACTATGTGGGCCATAACACATCTACCACTATGTGGGCCATAACACACCTACCCCTATGTGGGCCATAACACACCTACCACTATGTGGGCCATAACACATTACCACTAGGTGGGCCGTAACACATCTACCACTATGTGGGCCATAACACATCTACCACTATGTGGACCATAACACATCTACCACTATGTGGGCCATAACACATCTAATACTATGTGGGCCATAACACATCTACCACTATGTGGACCATAACACATCTACCACTATGTGGACCATAACACATCTACCACTATGTGGGCCATAACACATATACCACTATGTGGACCATAACACACCTACCACTATGTGGGCCATAACACATATACCACTATGTGGGCCATAACACATATACCACTATGTGGACCATAACACATCTACCACTATGTGGGCCATAACACATCTACCACTATGTGGGCTATAACACATCTACCACTATGTGGGCCATAACACATCTACCACTATGTGGGCCATAACACATGTACCACTATGTGGGCCATAACACATCTACCACTATGTGGGCCATAACACATCTACCACTATGTGGGCCATAACACATCTACCACTATGTGGGCCATAACACATCTACCACTATGTGGGCCATAACACATCTACCACTATGTGGGCCATAACACATCTACCACTATGTGGGCCATAACACATCTACCACTATGTGGGCCATAACACATCTACCACTATGTGGGCCATAACACATCTACCACTATGTGGGCCATAACACATCTACCACTATGTGGACCATAACACATCTACCACTATGTGGGCCATAACACATCTACCACTATGTGGGCCATAACACATCTACCACTATGTGGGCCATAACACATCTACCACTATGTGGGCCATAACACATATACCACTATGTGGGCCATAACACATGTACCACTATGTGGGCCATAACACATCTACCACTATGTGGGCCATAACACACCTACCACTATGTGGGCCATAACACATATACCACTATGTGGGCCATAACACACCTACCACTATGTGGGCCATAACACACCTACCACTATGTGGACCATAACACATCTACCACTATGTGGACCATAACAAATACAGCAGTAAGTAGTTTGTGACGAATTCACCCACATGCAATGCTTCCCAGCACACTACACAAAGGCCTGCAAACACACTTCACCTTAACAAACTAGGAACATACTGCCAGCCCTGCACATGCCGTACTCATTGATCGTGACCTGGCGTTTCGTTTAGGTAGACAGGAATGGGTTGTTGGGGCCCATGGTATTGGCGTGGGTTGCCGGAGTGCCCCAAAGTCTGTGTAGGCCAATGTTCGCCAAAGCATTACTAGTTAACAGGTGAACCCTTTACGGTGACGCCACCAGTTCACTAGTGAACCCTTTACGGTGACTCCACCGGTTCACTAGTGAACTCTTTACGGTGACTCCACCGGTTCCCTAGTGAACGCTTTACGGTGACTCCACCGGTTCCCTAGTGAACGCTTTACGGTGACTCCACCGGTTGCGTAGTGAACCCTTTAAGGTGACTCCAACAGTTCACTAGTGAACCCTTTGGCTCCATTGGCATCAAACATGTCCGGCTGTATTACAGTTGGTTGAAAGCCTCAGTCAAAGGGGCCATCACCACTAGTTTACATACCCAGTCAAGGGGGACTCTGACCATTGGCAATGTTCCTTTTAAGCTGCGCAACTTTGCACACGAATTTGTTATTTTGCACACGGACCAACGAAAGTTAGAGGGAACCGGGCTCATGGGGGGGGGCCTTGACCATTGGTTTACAGACCCAGTTGAGAGGGGCCCTTAGATATTTGTTTATAGACCCATTTATGAGGATCCCTTCAACTTTTGTCCACAGACCTAGTTAAAGTGGGTCATTCGATACATTTGAACAATCTCAACAGATACATTTTATTTTTAAATCCCTTATATTAACTTCACCGCCGTCTCTCTCTGTCTGTCGTCATCTCATGGGCGGGCGGAAAAACAAAAGTTGAAAATGACCCACTTCCCGTGATCCGATCGAGCTGAAATTTGGCACACGGACCCGTCTGACCTAACAATGCATCGCATATCAAAATTTCAGATCGATCGAACGTACCGTAATTAAATTAATGCATTTTTAGTTTATCCTTAAATGAGGTATGTAATTCAAATTCACGGTTTGTTATTGTTTTTTTCCCACGTGAAAGTTTGAGTTGACGCGTTGAGGCGACCCATCGAAGCACCGGGGCACTTTTGTTTACATTTTACGTGTCACGCTAAGCTCGGTCAAGCGAATCGGTGACCAGACTTTTCCCCTCTCTCTCCCTCAGGGTTATGAAGCAAACTTGAGTTAAGACAGATTCAGTCTGTAAATGTTTGAAAATAATCAATACTGTTAGTTATGTCTCATATATAAGGGATTTATAGTCAAAAACTTTGTTTTTACGGGTTTGTTTTATTCTTTCTTTCAGATTTTGGGCACGTACACGCGGTATCCTGATCAAATTGTCTGGACGATGACACAGGGGGTTATCCTTGACAGACTTTGACACCCGGTGTGTCCTTGATACACTGTATTGTCCTTGACACATGCAGTAGTCCTTGACCCGAGCTATGGCCTTGACATTTTACCTGCCGCATGTGAGATGAGAGAATGAACTTTGACAGACCAACGACCCATCGTTGTGGTACGCCCATGGCGGATCACTTGCCGCCGCCTCTGAGTGACGAGATGAACCAGCCCCCGCCCTACCCATGGGGCCACAGTGCCACTGGAGGTTACACTCAGACTCCGTCATCTCGACAGCCCCTGCTCTACAATCCACCACAACCACAGGCATATGTAGGGCATCATCCATGGCTACCGAATCAAGTGAGTGGAGCCTTGGGACCCTACCAACAATTGCACTCCAAGGCACCAAACCAAGGTTCTCAGGAATACCAGCAATTATATCGTGGGACCTTTCAGCAAGATATTCAGGAATGTGCTCTATACCCACAAGTTTACCCGCAGGCGTCAAGTCAAGTCGGACAGCACCCCTACACTCGGATCATGCACGGGACGTGCGCTCCACAGAACTGCCCACGCCATCAGCCCACCCCACAACAAGACCCACACCAGAGAGCAAGTTTTCAGTCCAACCCTAGAGTCATCACCTCCACCACCTCCGTGTCCCACCTCTCCGACGATGTCTTCTACCCCAAGTCCTTCAGCAGCTGCCCACCCAGCAGCTCGGCCCTGGACAGCCAAACGGACGCGTTCCGGGCAGCGCTTCCCCAGGGGGACTTTGGGGACCAGGGTTGCTACCACTATACACTCCCGCCCTTGCTTCACTGCCCTATAATGATGCTGAAGACAGACTATAACCACGGTGACCCCGGGCTGGCGGGTTCCAATCCCAAACAGGTTGGGCAGTTCACACCTGGCGCTGACAGGAGACAGAGGCATGCATGGGCCAATGTGAGACAGAAGGAGAAAGACCGAATCAGGGCTCTAATACACAATACATCTATAATACAAGTATGTGGGCCACCCATGGCGGGGAAATCTACCTTGGTTAAACAGGTGAGTCCAATTGTTGTAGGCAAATCTACCTGGGTTAAACAGGTGAGTCCAATTGTAGGCACATCTACCTGGGTTAAACAGGTGAGTCCAATTGTTGTAGGCAAATCTACCTGAGTTAAACAGGTGAGTCAAATTGTTGTAGGCAAATCTACCTGAGTTAAACAGGTGAGTCAACTTTATAGGCTTATCTTTTTTAGACAGGTGAGACATTTTACCAAGTATTAGATTGCCCAGGCGTGGCGCCCCAGTAATTCTTTTATTTTCTTCAGATAATAAATCTTTCAGCTTTCTTCCTTGTAACTGTTGATATAAATCTTTCCTCTTTCTTCCTTGTGATTGCTGATAATAAATTGCTGATACTAATCTTTAAGCTTTCTTCCTTGTGATTGTTTAAATAAACTGTTGACATAAATCTTTCCTCTTTCTTCCTTGTGACAGTTAATAATAAACTGTTTTTGTCTACCATCCAGGTCATCACTGAACTGACCGACAGCTCCGTATCATCCACCAGCAGCAGCAGTGACAGCGGCATCCTCCAGCACCACTTCGACTGCAAGGGACACCACACCTTCACGGACCTGGCCACCACGGTCATCAACAAACTCCGTCCCGGTGAAGTCTGCACGGGCGTTGTGGACAGCGACTACCTGGTCAGCATCTTCCAGGCGGTCCTGTCGGCGTTCAGCCGGTGCCACCACGTCATCGTCTTCCACAAATGTGAGGCCTTCCGGTCGACCGACGGCGGTCACTTCTTCTTGGACTTCCTGGCCCAGCTGCTCCACAACCTGTCCTTGTTCATCAAGGTCACGGTCATCTTCACCAGTTACAAGACGTACCCTCAGATGACCAATGTGATGTCAACGGTTGAGATCGGGGTGCTCACTGACATCTGGGACGTGGTGTCTATTCTACAGTTCTATGCCCCGGGGGTCGAGGTACTCAGCTATGCTCATGTCTGCATCAAAACTTTATGTCTCCCGGAGGCCGTGCGGTTTCTGGCGGAGAAGTTCATCGCCAAAGAGGAGTACAGGATCCCCGCAGATTTGCTGGAGAGAAAAATCAAGAGAGATGTGAGGTTCTTGTCTGAGGTGTTTGGCAGCAGGGTGAAGGAGGTGGCAGAGTGGATACCACAGTCAATTCTCTTGTCAATCGTTCACTTTTGTCATTCTGTTGACAGCTCTTTTGAGAAAGGTGAGACAATGGTGATCAATTTGGATTGGCATCTCATGTGTTTTTGTGTTTTCTTCATATGCTGTCTTCATGTTCTGCCTTCATATGATGTCTTTATATGCTGTCTTCATATGCTGCCTTCATATGCTGCCTTTATGTGCTGTTTCATGTGCTGCCTTCATATGCTGTCTTCATGTGCTGCCTTCATATGCTGTCTTCATGTTGTGCCTTCATGTGCTGCCTCCATGTTATGTATTGATGTACTTAGTTTGTTGGCTTTCAGCATTTTTTAATGTATAAAAAAAATTAAGAAAAGATTTTTCCTGGTTCTTAAGAATATTCTTAAATTATGCCAACCTCTGACATTCTGGAAAATTCCATTGAACTAGAGATGACCCACTTAAACAATGGAGGCTAACAATAGCCCCCTCCCCACCCCACTCGCTCCCCCCCCCCAATACAAAATAAAGCAAGGGCAGTGCACAAACTTCCAATCTACTATTTTAAGTTACTTGACAAAGTACTTTCAAGAAACTCACTTAAGCATTAGAATAATCTCAATTTGTTGGTACTAGTACCCCATTGCACACTTCTTCTAGAACCCCTGAACTATTTTAAAATGTTAACGAAACCCAGATTTGACACATCTATTTGAATATGTTAACAAATTCAGATTTGACAAAACTATATGACTATGCTACAAAATAAAGTTTTGATATATTTAAATGAATATGTTAACAAACCCCAGATTTGACACATCTATTTTTTTGAAGTCTCATAAAGCAAAATGAACAATGAACACAAAATGAACAATGAACACAAAATGAACAATGAACACAAAATGAACAATGAACACACCAAGAGCATTTGTGGTATCTCACAAGAATTATGTGTTTGAATTTGTGATACATACATTGGTAACAAGCATCTGACAAAACTACATACAAATATAATTTCTAATTATGATGCCACACTTATGCGTGTGTATGTCAGTGCACTGTAATTCATTGCACTGTAATTCATTGCACTGTATGTCATTGCACTGTATTTCATTGAACTGTATATCATTGCACTGTATATCATTGCACTGTATATCATTGCACTCTATGTCATTGCACTGTATATCATTGTACTGTATGTCCTTGTACTGTATGTCATTGCACTGTATGTAATTGCATTGTATGTTATTGCACTGTATGTCATTGCCCTGTATATCATTGCACTGTATGTCATTGCCCTGTATATCATTGCACTGTATGTCATTGCCCTGTATATCATTGCACTGTATGTCATTGCACTGTATGTCATTTCCCTGTATATCATTGCACTGTATGTCATTGCACTGTATGTCATTGCCCTGTATGTCATTGCCCTGTATGTCATTGCTCTGTATATCATTGCACTGTATGTCATTGCCCTGTAGATCATTGCACTGTATATCATTGCTCTGAATGTCATCGCACTGTTTCCACAGACACCAGACAGAAGTATTCTAATTTGACCTTATGAAAAACTAAAGGGATTTTTTTTTCTTCAGTAAAACTGATCACCAGTTTAAGTTAAAAGTTAATTTTTTGCTCATTCCATTTCCTGTGGCCGTTTTACTTGATTATGTAGATAATATATAATGTAGATTTAATTTAAAATAATTTTTTTTTAATTTGTCCTTAAGACGGTATTTTTTAAAACGTTTGGGACCTGTATACTGTATATCGTCTGGTATTAAAGGTGGGTTTTTTTAACGTATGTTGTGTCTCTTTAAATAAATTCAAAAGTTTAATCTCACTCTTATACCGTCTAACGGCTACCAGCTACAGTCAACAAGGTAGCATACACCCAACAATGTCGCTACCCTTTCAGCTACCCTATCAGGGCTACCACCTACCCCATTATCCTGCTTACCAGTGGCCATCTCGTTTCCCCATCCCTCTTACCAGCGGCCATCTCGTTTCCCCATCCCTCTTACCAGCTGCCATCTCGTTTCCCCATCCCTCTTACCAGCTGCCATCTCGTTTCCCCATCCCTCTTACCAGCTGCCATCTCGTTTCCCCATCCCTCTTACCAGCTGCCATCTCATTTCCCCATCCCTGTTACCAGCTGCCATCTCGTTTCCCCATCCCTGTTAACAGCTACAATCCCAGTTACTTTATTCAAGCTACCTTCTAATATCACACTTCCCCAAGCCTAGGCTACCATTTCTTGTAGCTTATTGACAAGCTAATTTGCGAGACTAATCAGGACCGCTATATAAAACAATTCAAGACACAATTTAAGAAACAGTTCAAGACACAGTTCAAAACTTGCATCTCTCAAGGCTAATCAATCATGGAATGATGTGGGTTATGTGTTGAAAAATTAAATGATTAACATGTTTTGAACACTAACATTATTAAATTGATTTGGATGTTAGAATTTTTTTAATGTTTACCTTGACTTGGGTTTTAAAACTGCCTGATACAATTGCTGTATTATAATACCCTAACTTGTCTTGTGACACTATTCAAATCACTCCTCGTTCATCTCGCCATCACAGCTCACCTGGAGCACGTGAGTTCCGAGCACGACACCCTGGAGTGGACTAGGACCATTCAGTACCTGAAGGAGAACTTTGTCATCCGGGAGGTCAGCGTCACAAGACGTCTTGTCATTCACCCCCTGGTCATCTACTACTGTCAGACCGCTGTCAACGATGGGAGGTTGGTGCTGCGTGGTCAGTGGTATGACCAGTCCTGTAACAAGTGAGTTCATTTACTTAGAACTTGATGGTATCTTGGCTTTGAGTTTGGTAGCTTCTCTTTGTCATGGGCTCCATTCTATTTCTTTCTCTCTTTTGTTTTGGTTGTTTCCCTTTGTGATTTGATATTATTTATTGTAGCTATATTATTTATTGTAGCTATATTTCTGTGCTTTTAGTAATTTCTTTTATCACATCATTTATTTTTTCTCTATAAGAGAGTCATTTTTTTATGTCATACCTCTTTGGAGAAATCTAATGACTCCACCCCATGACACCACCCCAAAATACCCCCCCCCCATGACACCACTATATGACAGCAGTCCATATCACCACCCCAAGACAGCACACCTTAAGATAATCACATGAAATTCCCCCCCATCACAGCACACCCCATATAACACATTCACATGACCCCATCCTCACGACACTTTTTTCGCCCCGTCCTCAGGTACACCAACTTCCTGTGTCGCCTCCTGATGAACACAGAGGCTAGCATGAGGCAGCAGGGCAGGAAAGGTCTTGTCTACAGCGGTTTGATCCTGGAATGGCCCAATGTCAAATACTTGATAGAGAGGGCGCTGCAATGCAACGGAAACACATATGGAGCATTTGTACAGGTGAGAGCATTCTTGACATCCCCAGATGTGCTCTCACCATGATAATTGCCTTTATTCATGGATTAAATTAAAATTAAGCTAATGAGATAATGTAACCTGGATATTGAGTCACATTGAAAGTGTAATATCACTGAGTAAATCATCAGAACTAAGTCGAGGACCCCAACTGAGTCATTCATTGTAAGACAGTCAAAAATAAGTCACAAAAATTAAATTAGTCAAAACTAAGTAACAATGGATAAGCTGGTCAAAATTAAGTCATTCATTAAAACTAAGTCATAATAGCTAAGATAGTCAAAACTATTGGGGGGAAAAAAGGAGCTAAATCAGTCATTATAACTAAGTCTCAATAGCTAAGTCAGTTAAAACTAAGTCATAAAAGCTAAGATTGTCAAAATTAATTAAAATTAGCTATATCAACCATCATATCTAATTGACAATAGCCGAGTCAGTCAAAACTAACCCATACATCATACTTCCCTGTCACTTTGTTCCTGCAGATTGCCGTCTCCAGTAATGGTCTCATCATGAAATGTTTTATGAAGGAGGCCAAAGATTTCTACCAGAGTCTTTACAACTGTGCCAGGGAGTATGGGAGCGCAAGAGAGGTGGCAGTGCTTCAGGCCTTCTTAGGCAATGCCATAGGGGCGAGCTCAGGTATTTCAAAAGGAAAGTATGGTTCAATATCTCTGGCATGTCCTATCTGCTACTACCATGCTTTACCCCATTGTTTTTTTTGACTGCTAGAAGAGTAAGCTCCTGGATTAAACTGATGCTTATGCCTAGAAGAAAATTTAATATATCTTTAGCATATAAAATTAAATTAAGGTTTAAATTGATGTCAAACAGTAAATTTTCTTATATAATCTCTATGCATATTTATTCATTAAATTACCTAATTTCAACGATTACAATAATCATTAAGACGATAAAAACATTACTGTAGCAACAAATTTATAATGAATCAAAATGAAAGAGAGACAGGAGAAATCATAACAATGATTCATGAATGTTATTTAGTAACCATTTATATGCAACTTTAATTTTTAAAAATGTATGTTTTAAACTAAAATATATAATGTTTATATGTGTAGTTCTATTTATTTATTTTAAGCTAAGATTTTTCAAACAATATTAAACATCCATGTCGAATATGAGACTTTGACTTTTGTTCTTGTACTACTTCAAGTTTTCAGCAGTTTAATCTTACACTTACACATATTTTTTACACACTAATAGCAGAAGATATATTATGTCATATTCTCAAATCTTGTAGCAAGCCATGCCATTAATTATGCTTTTTTTAAAACGTATACGTTTTTAATGAGATTTAAAGAAAACTAGAATTTATCTACAATTTGAGAGTTTGGTTAATAATTATTATTATTAATATCCACTGAAAAGTTAGTTCACTTTGTCATCACAGTTAGACCTTTATATCTGCTCCATATTTTCTTCTTGTCACATCCATTCCTGATTCTTTTCTTTTTTTTTAAACATAATTTATTTATATGTATGTCCCGTTCTTAAATGTCATACATTTACTAGAAGTATCAAATGCTATTAGATTTAATAAAATATCAAACAAATTGAAATAATATCTTTGAAAGGGAAATACAAATATGAATATTGGTTAAGTTTATGACCATATCTCAAAGTTATTTTATAATTAAGTCTTAAAGTCTGCTTTCATCCCTTTCGCTTGTCTACTTTTGAATTTAGAGCTTTAGTTGTTTTTTTTAAAGTACAGGCAGAAGGCTTCTTATTTTAAAATAAAAAAGTAAATCGATTTTTTTCATGAAAGAAAATGATTGGCTCTATAATTATTTAAATGTAAAAAAAAACATGAAAGTAATTATTTGAGTGCATCCAAATCAGCCAAATTTTGAATATGTACACAACAGGATTTAAAATTCATAGCTCCTTAGTGTTATTAAATTATAATTCCTAATTTATACTTTTTTAGCCCTTTGTTCTTTCTTGTGCTAAGTAGATAATAGCTTCAGCTTCAGTCATATAAAATGTAAAAATTAAAATTGATTTTATTTTTATATTTTCTGTCTCAGCTAAAAATTGCTAAAGGGGTCATCCATAAAGTACGTCACGCTATTTTTGACCATTTTTACCCCCCCCCTCCCTTCTGTCACAAACTGTCACAAATCTTGGAGAAAAAAGAAGAAAAAAACACCCCACCCCCCCAAAGTACGTCACACTTTCCAACAAAATTATTTTTTTATTAACAAAAGAATTAAAATTTAATATAAAACACTGTGACGTCACACACACCCCTTCCCCTTGTCACAAGCTGTCACACTTTCTTAAACCTTACACCACCCCCCTCATGTTGCTAGGCTATCATATTTTATAAATTGATAAAACCTTTTCCTCTGATGAAAAATTAAAGTTCATGATGTTGGCTCTTTTATTTAGTTGTGCTTTGAATTATTTTGTTGCAAACTATCAGATCACTTGATCAAATCTGAATTGAAAAACATTACTTTTTAAATGTAAACAATTTATATTTGCTTTTAAAATAATCTTTAAGAAGCCATAAAAAATACCAATGCATTTTTAATTTCTAATACAACATAAACATTGTAAATTGAAATGAAATTAAAATTTTTTATCATGTAAGATTTTTTAATCAACCAATTATTTATATCCAAAATTAAAAATCAAGCATTGGCTACTTTTAAGATTATGTAACAAATATTGTAATTAGATCTTTTAAAATTATAAATCTTACACCCCCTCCCAATAATGAGACTGCCCTGTGGTACAGGTACAACTTTCACATTCCCCATCACTCTTAATTTTGAACACATACATGTTGTTTATAACAGTTATCAGACAATTTATAATTTATTTAATTTTACTCTCTAGCTCTTTCGTTCTATCTCTCCCTCCATATCCACAGCTCTGACAGCGGAAATTGATGTACTAGACAGCTGTAAGTTGAGGCTTAATTAATTGCTGAAGAAATGATGATGGTTTTGGGCTGGGGGGAAGAAATTTATTTGTATTTCAATATTTGTAAATTTAATTGTGAAGTTCCAGAAAGTCTGATTGGAGTTAATTTCCCTTGAACACAGTGAAAAGTCTTAATAAGATAGTGTATGCTTTGTTAAACTGACACATGCCAGAGATTTTGAATCCATGATTTGTTCACATGTTAATATTTTGTACTGTAACTAATTGTCATTTGTGTTGGAGATTATTTCATTTTTTTAAAAATTTAATCAATAATTACAAGCTGCATACAATTCATTTTAAAAAATAACTTAATATTTATAATTTATAAATTAAATATATAAAATTTATGAAGTTTATGTCACATTTTATATGTGAAGAATACTACTTGTTGATTCATACAACTTAACATTGTTTACTGTTTCACACCATTAGTATTAAATATTAATCTGTTCACTAAATTGTACACATCTCTCAACATTTTTGTAACATAATTTACCTTAGCGATTTTCAATAATGATTCAAATCCTCTGACAAATTGATGCAGATGCATTGACATTGATGACATGTACACTCTTGGGAAAGCCAATAACACTTTTGTAAATTAGGCAATGATCAATGTCACTATATGCAAATATCATATCTAAAATTGATTGCATGTAAACCAGCCAGTGGTGTAACATTTTAATGGAGTTAAATAAATTGGCTTTAACATTTTTGCATTTACAAATATAAACGAATTTATTGTGCTGAAATTAGTTCATCCAAAGATCATTTAAGTCAAGACTTGTTTGTCAAATTGTAGAACAATTATTATTATTATATCTCATTGTTTTCATTGACTTAAACGATCAAGGGGGAGTATTCATGTTTTAAATTTAATAGGGGGGGGGTTGCCTTTCATTGAAAAAAATCTTAACCCCATGAAATAAAAAAGCAAGGGATAAAAATTTCTACTCTTCTTATTGGTTTTATTACAAATCTAGGTTTGGAGGACACCTAGCCCCATCATTTAACTAGAATACAATAACTATTTGGTTTTACTTTCTTGACAACACATCTTCATATCTCAGAATTAGTAAAGCATTGTGATCAATATTTTAAATTAGAATAAAAATTAAAACATACATGTGATACTTTTTACCTTACACTACTCGACTACTGATTTACACTTAAACTACCCCAAGTCTATCCTTGCCATCCCCTATCCTAGTTCTTCCTTATCATATCCTTAGCTTCCTTATACTATCCTTAGCCTATCCTAGCCAATCCTTATCCTATCTTAACCCCTCTTGTCCTATCCTTAGCGTCCTTATCCTATCCTAACCCCTCTTGTCCTATCCTTAGCGTCCTTATCCTATCCTAACCCCTCTTGTCCTATCCTTAGCGTCCTTACCCTATCTTACCCCTTACTTTACCTATCCTATCCAAGCCCTATCTTATCCTTTCCTACCTCTAACTTGTCATATATAATCCTATCCTAGGATTATCTTATCACATCTTATCTTATTCTTTTCCTATCTTATCCCAACCTTACCTATCACTCTCAAACTTTTAATTTTCCACCCCTACCTATCATTTTCTAGCCCAACCTTATTTATTCTATCCCTGACATTCAATCAAACCACCACTGTATCCTATCCTACCTCTACCTTATCCTACTCTAACTGAAACTATCCTACCCAAACTTTATCATAACATGACACTGCCTTATGCTATCCTACCTTAACTTTATCCTAAACTAGTCCTAATGTATCCTGTCCTACACTTATCTTATCTTACACAAGTCATAACTTATCCTATTCCTATTACTACCACACTCTAACAGCATTAACATATCCCAGCCCTAACTCATCCCTATCTGATCCCATCCCGCCCTTAATCCATTCTATCCTACCTTGTAGTGTTGATGTTTAAGGTCAGTTTGTTCATTTAGTAGCTGACTTGTCCCCTCCTATCTATTTGACCAACAGGCCATGAGTGGCATCAAGCCATCTCCTACCTGAATGGAGCCATTGAGATGTTATCAAAGGAGGCTCCGTCGTATCACTTGATGTGGGCATTGGACAAGAAGGCAACCATTTTACACAGACAAGGAAAATACAAAGAGTCCATGCAGTAAGTTGTCAAAAACTTAAGCACATTTCAATGATGACCAATGGAGATGGTCCTATGATGTTTTGAAAGGTACATAACAGAATCTACAGTAGAAGGTACGATCAAGATCAACCATGCAGTAATGGAAAATTAATTTTTTTCCATAGTGAAATTGAAAGAGCTGCGCTATCCAAAATTGTATCAATTCTATTTTTTAAAATTCAAAAACAGCAAATCTGCTTCTTTGTTTTAGACAACAAAGAACTGGCCTAAACTTCAATGTTGCTTTCTTCAAAATAAATGTAACTTGAAGTGGCAATTAAAATGATGTGCCTATCCCACAATGCATTTCAAAGGGATTAACTTGTTCTACTTTAAACCCCATGAACATACAGTATGAATAGCTGCAATAACTGAAAAAAATATTAATTTACTTTATAGTTTGGTGCATTTTAATTATACTTTGTAGCTGTCGAATAAATCTGTGCTCTCAAAGAAACAAGTTTTAACTTGAATAAATCTGTACACTTGTAAATGAATCTATAAAACGTATAAAACATTTTAAAATTTTGTATTTTATCACATTTTTCAAGCAAATGTTTTTCATCATATGTTTCAAGAAAATGTTGTATTTCATCAGTTGTTTCTTTGCAAATGTTGTATTTCATCAGATGTTTCAAGCAAATGTATTTCAGCAGATGTTTCAAGCAAATGTTGTATTTCATCATATGTTTTAAGCAAATTTTGTTTTTCATCAGATGTTTCAAGCAAGCGAAACAGATCTTCAAACAAGTCAACAGTCAGGCATTGGGAGAGCAGTTCTTTGTGTCAGATCTGCAGGTCTGGGAGGAGAGAATCACACAGGAAATTCAGGAGACAATCCCTATCATTTTTACTGGTGAGCCTACCCCAAAGCACAAAAACATATCAGATTCTCACTGCCTGATTGACAAGTCAGGTTATAAATAAATCAACAGATTCTAATGTCAAAACTGTGACATTGTGAGATTGAACTCTTGTCACATTTCCTAAAACACCTCCCTAAGCCTAACCAACAATTCAATTCTTATATTTTGTTTTTGTTTTGTTATGATTCAGTATAGATATATATAATGTTACTTCATAATTACGGAGGTTTCTGTACAGGCACAACCAAGCAAGGTTTCTGCATCAGTATGAGCTTTTTGTTAGGTAATGTATAACAAATAAACAGGGTATGAGTTAGCCTGACAGGATGTAACAAAACAGCGAACGACCTGTTACGTCCTGTCAGGCTAACTCATACCTTGTTTATATGTTATACATTTACTAATTTAAAAGCCTGGTTGCAGTCTCACCCCCATTATTATTTTTTTTTGTTAGGTATAATGTTTCTATCCCATTCATGTACAGATTGAACTCTGTGAATGATATAATGTTAATGTAAAGATACAACTACAGTGTTATATGACGTTTCTGTATAGACACAACTAAAGCAAATTTTTTGCATAGATATAAGATGTAAGGTATGAGGTTTCTGTATAGGATAGTTATAAAGTTAAATGTACAGATTCAACTCTCTGAATGATACAATTTTAATGTAAAGATACAATTAATACAAAGTTTAGGTATTGTGTTTATGCATAGGTAATTTACAGAACTGAAGAATAATACAACTCAATTTTCACTGAAGTATCCATATACATTTTGGGCATTTAGGTAATAACAAACTGGCTCGTAAGAGGCTAGATAAACTGTTGGAGATCATCAACTATAGGTGTGAGAACCATCCAGAGCTCTCCACTTTACTTAACCTTATAGGTCTGACCGAGGAAAGAGGTAGGAAAAAAAACGTACTTAACGACATTGCCAATACAGTATTTATTTTACCATATAAAATCAGCTCCTATATAAGATATGATATTACATCTTCTGTATAGAAGAAGCATCTGTAATAGATAAGATAAGGTAATAATAAATAATGATCTGGTCATTTATTTTACCATGAAAATAATCTGCAACCAGTGATGTCAACATTTTTAGCTTTCTTTAAATGTGTTGAAGGCAACAACAATCTGACGGATGCTTTCAAGTGGTACAAACTGAGCTACAACGAGAGGATGTACCTGGCCAAGATGTGCCCGGAGAACCTTCTGGTCTCTCTAAACAACATGGCCATGGTCCTTCTGCGGAAAGGAAAATTGGGTAAGAGCTTTAAGTTCTATGTTATGTTTTGTTGTGAGTAACTTTTCTTGTGTTTAGGGTCAGGGATATTATCACCCCTCCAAAAGTAAGAGAAATTTCTCAAAGTGCATAGTTAATGTGATTCGGGTCAAAGTTAACGTGAAAAAAAAATAAGTGGGATGTAATGTGCTGTGTTACGAAAAACAAGCCAATTTTTTTTAAAAAAGGCTAACCTGGCAGGCAAGATAATTCAAGTTAGCTATGTTTCAGATTGTAAAAGGAAATGATTTTCTTATGTCAATTTTGAAAGAAAAAAAAATTTCATGAATCTATTTATATCTTTCATAAAATCTTGCGATAAAACATGCTAGCTTTAGTGTTCCATTTTCTAAGCAAATCTTAGAATCTATTATAAGTAAACTGTGGCATCACTAGGGGGTTGTAGTTTGGGCGGGCAGCATCGGGTGACACCAAAATGTAAAATTCTGTATGTTTTCGTTATTTGGCAATGAAAGACTCGTAGGAGTTCTATGGGGTAAGTCGTGAGGGGGTGACACCATGAGCTACCGCCCCGGGTGACACCAACCTTAGTGACGCCTCTGTATGTAAATATATTTGATCTTTTTTTTAAATTTCACAGACGAGTGTTTGAAATATCTCTATGAAGCCCTGGACATCAGACGTGAATGTGGTTGGATGCACTATTCAACAGCCTTGACCCTGACTCATCTAAGTGAAGTCAACATTAAGTGGTAAATTTGTATACTATTAAATTTCTTTTGTTTTCTTTCCGTATTGGCTTACGGACTATTATGTAAGAATTCACAAGAGTAACAATATAGAAATAATGATGTAAATATTGTACATTTTTCTTCAAACTTATTTTCATCTTTATTTAACAAAACAAAAGTTTCAAATCGAATATTTTTGCCCTAGGTGACAATGCACATGATTTTGTAGAAGCAAGAAATTACTAATTCAAATCATTCTCATCATCACCTAATGCAGTGCTGTCCAACCTTTTTGACCCCGCGGGCCACATTTTTTTTCCTTATGAGGCCGGGGGCCGCAAGCAATTAATGTCTTAAGAAAATATTAAATGGATAAATACTTCCTACCTTATGTAACTTTGTCTCCTCATCAATACGAAAAATAACATGAATAAAAACTGTAACACATCTCTAATGTGATATTTGGCTTTGAACTGTACTTGCAATTTTCTTAATTTGCGGTTCGTATTCTGTAACTGCTGCTCTTATTAAGTTTTCCAAATGCTCATCAGTCAAAGCGTTTCGTTTTTTAGATTTTATATTATTCATGATGGAGAATCCAGCTTCACAGACGTAGGTACTCCCAAACATGGTTAATATTTTTCTACAACTTTTCGATAGTTGCGGAAATTCGTCTGCAGAAACATACGTCATCCAGAATACAGTTGGCGACAAATTCGTATGTTTATCACGAAGCGGCGTGTTATGCTGAATCTCGATGATTTCAAGCTGCACTGCACCTTCGTCTGCTCCTAATATGGTCATTTTCAGGCTATATTAGAGACATCACTAGTAAAAGGATTTTCTACAAAAAGCAAAACAGGTGTAAGATTTCGAATATCTTTAAATCGATCTGTGAAATCCAGCTTTAACTTTTCCAATAAATGATAGAATCCCTCATTTGTGACAAGCTCTGGAAGTTGTTGAGCAGCCTTGGCAAGAGCTGGGAAGTGAGTAAAATTTCACTGATTTAGTTGGGTGATGAAAAAATCGAGCTTGGATTAAAAAATACTGATTTCTCTCTTAGCGTTGGTAAGATTTGAAAACGTCCTTGCAATTTTAAATTTAATTTATTCAGGTCATCCTTGATGTCGGTTAGAAATGCTAATGTTATCAAAAAATCTGGTAGTTCTATATAATTTAACAAATCTTCCTTCTTTTTAGACCTGAGAAACAGTTTTACTTCGTCAATTAGGTTCCAGAATCATGACATAACCTTTCCTTTGCTCAGCCAACGAACATCAGTATGAAGAATAAAATCCCCAAAATTGTTACCATACTCTTCTAACAAAGTCTTAAACTGCCTGTGATTTAATGGATTAGCTCGAATAAAATTAACACTTTTCACCACAACATCCATAACATTTTGCAATTTGTCATCCTTCAACTTTGAGGAAAGAGATTGCTTGTGAATTATACAATGATAAGATTGAATGTCTGGAAAATCATTGTCAGCCTTCAGCAAACCAATGAGTCCAACTTTCCTTCCTATCAATGCTGGAGCACCATCCGTTGTAACAGAAATCATCTTCCTCAAATCAATGTTGTTGTTTAATAGAAATTCCTTCAGTGCTTTATATACATCCTCACCACGGGTTGTATTTTTTAATGGAATTAGTGTCAGTAATTCTTCTTTAAATGTCTGCGTTTTGTCAAACCTAACCCAAACTATAAGTTGGACTGTGTCAGTGATATCACATGATTCATCCAATGCCAGACTGAAACCAGAAGCGTTTTTTAAATTCGTAAGCAACTGTTCCAATATATTCCCGGACATACTTTCAACACGCTTTGCCACAGTCTGGTGGGAAAGCTAAAGATAAGATAGTTGTTTCTTTATTTCTTCCTTGTTTTTAAACTCAGAAAATAATGAATCAGCACATTCTTGAAAACAAAGTTTAACCTTTTCACCATCCCGATACGATTTTTGTTTCTTCGCTAACAACCAGCTAATTTTAAAAGGCGCTTCAGTAGCACAATCACTTGAACTCAAAATCCGGCGGAAAACATTTTGCTGGCCATTTAAATTCTTCTTTAAAGAACTAACTTTGTCTTCTCTTAGCTTTGTTCCTTTCGGATATTCGTTATCAAAATCGGTATGCACTGACTTGTGGTGTCTCTGCAGATTCGACTTTTTGATAACAGAAATATTAGCCTGACAAATCAAACACACTGGCTTTTCATTAAACAAAGAAAACAAAAATTCGAGTTCCCACGAAGAGTTAAAAGTACGATTCTCTTCTGTAACTTTTCGATTCCTACTCGCCATATTGGCTTTATCTTTTTAAAAATAAATGTCGTTTCAAAAATCGTTCCTGTTATCATTCAGATTTTTATCATAAGTGAATTGCACTGATACCACAAACACAGCTTTTATTCTGGTTTCTACTATCAGAATGGTTCACACTCTCGAAATGAATACCAGTTACTTGTCTTTTTCCTTTTAAAAATCCAGGATGGACATTTATTCAACCCCCCACCCCACCGCCCCCCCACAAACCCAGGCAGGTTTATTTCAACTTGTTCACATTCCTCTGCAGTGACCTGGGAATATCATATGTGTCATTTTGATTATCCTTGTTCTGACACTGACCAGGTAGCTACAAATAAAATCCGTCGGGCCACCACTGACCCCGCTATGACCCCGCCTTGACTGAAGCTACAGAAAGAATTTCTGGATTGCCGTATCCCCGTATCGGCGTATCGGATTTCAGCTAAGCCCAAGTTGCCCCATTGTTCACGTAAAACGCCATGATCATAAATCTATTAAACCAAAAACCTCTTTTGCGGCACCCCAACCCGTCTTATTAAAAATGCTACATTTCTCAGGTAGTCTCTAATAAATGATCAAAAATACTGAATCACTAATTATTTTATTTTTTTTAAAAAATTTTATAAAGATAAGAAGAATTTTACCAAGAACTGGTGGGCCATTTTAGACAGGGCCGCGGGCCGCGGGTTGGACAGCACTGACCTAATGGTTAGTTATCATCTTTACTAAGGTCATCAACTCTTCACCAGCCCCTCTGTAAATTTGATATAAATTACCTCCCATTTTTTTCAGTGACAATTTTCCTGAAGCCTTCAAAAATGCACTGGAGGCAGAAAAAATCCTTCGACTGACTGTAAAGGACCATGACATGCGGCTCCGCTTGAATTTCACTCTTGCTCACATCAGAGTCGTCCTTCGGCAAAAAATGGATCCTGAGAACTCAAGAGTGCACCAACAAAATAAACACTGTCAACAGGCACATACTGTTATAAACAATATTCCAAATCTTGGTGACGACACCAACAATGTGCCCAATCTCCATGAACTGTTTGATGACATCCCGTCAGCAGACAACCAAAGATCATCGGTCAACCACAGTCCTCCTTGGACTGGACCAGGTTCAAGGGAAAGTGACACAGCGGTCAAAGTCTGTCCAGGTTATCAAAGCTCTTCTGGTCATCCAGTTGTGACAACCATCCACATTGACCCGGTTGACCTTAGTATGTCGGCAAACAATTACTTTGACCGTGTGATCCAGATTGCTCACGAGATGACGGGGACGCTCAGCGATGATGGGCACAACAATTATCTGGCAACCCACATGCATGCCATGGTTTTGAACTGGAACGACAGAGGGAAATTTCTCGATCACCTTAATGCCATTAAAGACTACACCAATCAAAATCCGTGGATTGAGGAGACTGTGTTTGGTGATGAATCTGTTCCACTGGACTCAAGGTATAACCGCCTCAGAAAACATAAGTCATTGTTCTATTATATAGTGAACACGCCCGTTGGACTCATGGATTTAGATAGGTTCATACAACTTATGATCAGATCCTGTCACATTTGTGCCATTGCGGAAAGTGTCTACACGTGTGAGATGTGGGGCAGAGAGACCCACCAATTGATGTGTTTGAGGCGTGACCACGATTTACTGGATGGCCTTGAAACTGTTGACCTTGGCCTGGACGTCGAGACACAAGAAAATTCCTTAGACCATTGTAGTTATGGCACGGCTGCAGTGTGCAATAAAGGGGATGCAGGCGCACAATCCTGTTCACCCACAGCGTATTTCCAAGACTGTGACCACAAACTCAATAATAACATATATCCCCAGAGCAATTCAATAGATAACAACAACCTGTCCAGGCCAGTCGAGTCCCCCAAGATACTGCAGGACCAACAGGACATAATGAACAAGATCAAGAGCCAACGTCAACCCTGCACAGACGATATGAACATCACAAACCCTGAAGGTCACAACTTTGCTTGCACTGAACACCAGAAGAAGGGTTCTGGGGGCTCGAAGGTTATTCTGGATGTGAGAACTCGAGTTCCAGTGGAGCAGAGTGAAACATTTTTCAGTGGTTTAACATCTGACAACATTAAGTCTCATACGTCCAGAGGTAAACATGAAACATGTCGTGTAGGAGCGGGTGGTGGTGCAGACAAGCTGAGACTTAACCTGCAACCA
The DNA here is from genome assembly GCA_944989445.1 of Ampullaceana balthica. NCBI lineage: Eukaryota > Metazoa > Mollusca > Gastropoda > Lymnaeidae > Ampullaceana > Ampullaceana balthica. Next base: position 149,394 of record CALYLW010001143.1, read on the forward strand.
AACCCAAACAATTATCCACCAGGCAAACTGGATTTGCACGGAGCAAAATTATCAGAGCATGTTGACAACTCATGGGACAGCGAGCATATGGACAGCTCACGGGAAAATGAGCACCCACAAAAATTCTCAGTTCGTCATTACCTGCGTGAGGCATGGCCTGAAATAACATTTCAACTTTCACAGGCCGGCACTAACATCCAGCGGCCAGTCCAAACAGAGTCAACCCCTTCTCTATCTGACCAAAGAGGATCAAACCATCCCCAGAATGACTCACAGGCTACATCAGACCCTGGGCCTAAGGTTTTATGTATAGAAAGACAACTGGAACAGTCTGGGGTTAAAAACACTTCAACCTGCGCAGGTTCATGTGTATCAAATAGTTGTGTTCATAAAGGTGTTTCATCTAGGGACGGTGAGAAAACAAACTGCCGTGGCGGCGATGGCGGGCGGCTGTCGTTTGCAGAGAGCGGCTTTGTGGGATCGTCGCTGTCAAGTGAAGATGACCACCCAAGCCAGGCGCTGTTGCAAAGTGGACACACCACCGCCAATATCACCAGTGGATACAGCAGCAATTTAAATGCTGAAAGTGGTTTTCTTTCTCACGGAGCAAAGCCAAAAATACCTAAAACTGAAATATTGTCTCCATTGTCCTGCAGCAAACAAGAGAATTTCATGGACAGTCCGGTGCCAGGCCATTCAGGAGGCCCAGAATTAAGAACAGACCCTGAAGAAAGGAGGGAACCTGCAGAAAATTGTGAAGACTTTTTCGGCTGTTCACATTCAAGAAAGCCGGAGGAAGGTTTATGGTGTGATTACTCGGGGCATAATGGCTGCTATTCTGAGGAAGGTTTCCAGACTGTCATATCACCAGAAAACAAAGATGGGACAAACCACTAGAACATTCAAACCATGTAACATAGGGAAGATTAATATATCAGACAGAATGGGACTGCTATAAAGCTTTTAAGTAAAATAAAAAATACACAAACAAATTGTGCAATTAAAACAATAAATTTGAGCTTTATTTTAAACTAAAACAACAATAGACGTTTCGGCTAATGCCTTCATCAGTACAATAACATAAAATAGGTACTTACATATATTTAAATTCTTAAAACATATTATATCATAAAATAATTTAAAATATTCATGTAAAATAAAATGAAAGGAAAAACTAAAACAAACAAGGACACAGGATATAGGATAAAGGAGGAAGTATCTAAAGTTACAGTTAAAACCATGTAACATAGGGAAGTCTGATCAACTGATCAAACAAACATGTGGTTAGAGCTGTTACAGCTCCAGGAGACATGTGGTTAGAGCTGTTACAGCTCCAGGAGACATGTGGTTAGAGCTGTTACAGCTCCAGGAGACATGTGGTTAGAGCTGTTACAGCTCCAGGAGACATGTAGTTAGAGCTGTTACAGCTCCAGGAGACATGTGGTTAGAGCTGTTACAGCTCCAGGAGACATGTGGTTAGAGCTGTTACAGCTCCAGGAGACATGTGGTTAGAGCTGTTACAGCTCCAGGAGACATGTAGTTTGAGCTGCTACAGCTCCAGGAGACATGTCGTTAGAGCTGTTACAGCTCCAGGAGACATGTCGTTAGAGCTGTTACAGCTCCAGGAGACATGTAGTTTGAGCTGCTACAGCTCCAGGAGACATGTCGTTAGAGCAGTTTGTCTAGCAAGCAGATCATGAGCTGAAACTCAATGAATAAGAAATTCAAGATAAAGTCTGACAGTTAGTCTGATTTCTGTGGATCTTTTATTGGAAGATTCATTTGCCAACTTAAACCTGACAGCAAAAATGGTATCATTGTTCAGATGTAAATACATTTGCCAACTTAAACCTGACAGCAAAAATGGTATCATTGTTCAGATGTAAATACATTTGCCAACAAGCATTTTCTTGTTTGGAGATCAATGAGTATGAGCACACGTCCGATTATTATTATTATCATCTGACTGCAATTTACATCCTGTTACTGTTACGCTAATTTTAGTATGTAAACTTTCTCCAGATTTCAAGAATGTTATTTAAAATTGCAAGCAATTACATAAATCTTAGAATTAGTGGTGTTATTGAGCTAATGTGGTCGTTTTGTTTTTTTCCCCCAAAATAAAGGCATTGATAGACTTTTTTTTTAAATTTGTAATATCTTTCTTGAACAAATTAGCAAAAATTTTCTGTGCATGTTGAAAGTATCATTTTTATGTAAAAATTTAATTGGTCATTAATATTTTTTTTTACTAAACCTATAAATATCTCATAATTACTTATTGTTTTGCGATAGGTTCTGTGAACAGTGGGCTTTTATGAAGCCGCCCAATAGCATAATTTAAAATTTCTCAATGTTTCCCTTAGCACAAAAAATGTACCCAGCCCTGCTTTAGCAAGTTCAATCTTGTGCAGGTTGTGTAAGAAACAATGTATTTTTGTGTAATGTTCTCAATACATTTGTCATCTGAGCACCTGAAACTTGAGGGTTTTTATTTTGCATATTGTAACAATTTTAATTTTGTGCCATTTTGAATTGTCTTCCAACTGAAAATGTTTTACTGTATTTATTAGTGTGACTGAAGTTCAGATCTGCCTTACATACAACTTTTCAAACCAAAAACCATTCTTAAATTTAAATTGTCTTCCATCTTTTTAACATACTTTGGTGCTAATTAAAAGCCATTAGTTTTGTTTACTCAGATATTTCAATTATAAATTATTTGGCCACATAAAAGAGAGGTTTGCAGAGTTATTTTACAGAATCAGTTAATTATAATGATGAAGTTAACTAAGAAGTTGACTAACTTTGTGAACTACGCTACAGAAGCATATAGAAGTTGTATATCAAAGTAAATAAAATAGAATTTTTTTTACAAAAGATTAATTTATGAGTATGAGGGACATAATACTGACCACCACTTGTTTTCAAAATGTGTTTTTGTTACACACTATTGTTTCAAATTGATCACTTAATGGAAATTAACAGTTAGCATATTTATATTTTATATCATTAATGGTAACCTGTCAAAACGGCCCCGAAACTGAGATAACTTTTAGTTTATAAAAGGAGATTGGGGTTTTATGTGCAATTTTTTTTAGTATTTGGGGATATATTTTAACAAATTTTATATTTTCTAACCTAATACATGTATACATATTTAATTATATTTATACTAAAAAATTAAAAACTAAGATCGGTAATTTTCAAGAAACCATGATGAAGTATACGATAAGCACTTTATTGAAAATGTCACTAAATAAATTGAAAACAATCAAATATTTAAGTGGAACTTTAATTTAAAGTAGAGCATTGTGATGTGACATCACAACACCCCCTCATCACAAATGCTCAAACCCCTTCCCCCCCCCCTCCCAGGCACGTGATGTCATTTATGGACAGCCCCTTAATGTGACTTTTCTTTGTCACCCATTTGCCAAAGAAAACTAATATTAACTTTAACAAATTTAAAAAGGAGCAGCAAGTATTCATAATTACATCACTAACTCTAAAAACATTTAAGGGCAAAAGAACGAAGGGTGGAGTTGTAATAATACTTATGCCATTAAATTATAACTTGGAAATACAATAAAACAATTCAACCATATTCAACCCTCATAGACATAGGATAAATTACTATTTTAAAAAATGTTCCAATAAAAATATTTTTGAAAGTTCCATTGCTTCAAAATTCTGGTGTGTAATGGGAAAATTATAAAAATTTAAAACTTATTAATGGGGCCCTTTTGTCAGTGAATCATCATTGATGATCTTTTGATGTAATTGTTAAAAAGTAAATGGTAATATAAAGAGTTTGAGGAAGTCATATCAGTTTTTATAGTGTAGTGAATTTAGAAATTTTCTTTTAATATGTAATCATCCATAATAATTTAGCGTATTTTAGCTTAGCGTATTATGTGACAGATCTGTTTCCTTCTTTCATGTTTTCAATTTTTTTATGTGTATAAATACATGTAGTATTAAAATTACATCAGATTTCATATTTGTTTTAATATTAAATATATCTAGCAAGAAGTGAATGTAATATTTCCCTTGTTCAATTAATCAACATTTTAATTGCAACCATGAGCCTTTGTCACCTTTTTATCTCTTTCAATAGTAACAATCTGATTTCTAATTATCCTTATAACAACCCTAATTTAAACATACCTATTAGACTTTTAACTAAATAGTTTTAAAATGAAACAAATCAGACAAATGTGTTTTACATATAAATTTACTTTTGAAATATACATTTAAAACCAAAGAATCAATAACAATGTTTATTAATAGTAATCCAATGAGAAAAATGGACTGAATAACCAATACACACGTGATTACCAAGGCAAGTTAAGAATACAAAAAGTTAAATGTTGAAAAAACATTATCTTCTATTGAACACAAGAAAATAATACATACAAATATTTAATCAAGCAAAAAGGGAGAAGAGAATTAAAAGAAAAAACTAAAACTAATTTACAGCTGCTGTAAAATTCTATACCATATCAAAAGCATACAAACATTATTACAGTGTAACGATAACAAGACATTATAGATGAAATCTATTAGACAATTATTTTTGAGTAATCATTTCTTTTTATTGTATGCAAAAATAAACTAGAGGCAAAGTTAATGCTTTATGCAACAAGCTATGTAATATTTGATAGCTATAAGAAAAGAAAATGATGTACCAAAGAATTTTAGTTGACTGGAGTACTGTGTGGAAGTTATGGAACAAAGGTGAGGCTAATGGTAGCTCTATATACAGAACAGGCAATTACAAAAAATGGAACCACTCAATAACCACAAATAAGGGAGGAAAGATGACTCTTCCAGTACACTTTCGTACCCACCTTTAATAAGCCCATGGTTGCTAAATCCAAACCAACCAAAATTATGAATAATTCCTACAAGAAATTTTAGTTTCAAGCCTTGAAAATAATATACATGCTCGCTACATTTATTTTAATTTTCACACGTTTCATTAAAGTTAATTAGACAGGAGGGGTGCAGAAAAGACCACATGTACACACATATTTTCTCATTTAATCATCCAACATTCCATTCATATCTACTGATTTTTAAAAGTCATTTTATTATATAGCAAAAATATAAAATTAAATGCCTCAAAGTATTCCACTTTCGAAAAAAAGCATTTCTAACATTCTTAAACTTAAAGATAATTATGTGTGCCAATGATAATTTAATACAAATGATGCTCCTTACAATAATTCCATGTCTAAAACAGAAGAAATAAAAATATTTCTTTTTTTTTGTTGGTTAAATGACAAGACATGATAAAAACTATACAACTGTTTTACATACAATACGAAGAATTAAAAATGGTACCCAAGACTTTTGATCAAAACTTGTGTGAGATATCAAGCGCAGTCTCATGGTTTGTGCTACTTCAGAAAATAATTATCTAAGATAAAGATTAAGGGTTCATGTAAGTCAGAAAAAAGACATGTTTCATCATAATTATATTAGGACTGTGCTGCAGTAATTGAAAGTAATTATGAGTATAGAACATTGTACCAGTTGGAATCATAACATTAAAAGATATATCATGATTTTGGTTGCTTGTATTTGATAATGTTAAAACATAAATCCAAGAACAAGGGGAAGTTAACTACATGTGATAAATCACGTGTTTATGTGCAGCAAATATTAAAGTTAAACCAAGGAAGCACATGGTAAACATTACCTTTAAAAATCTATCAATATTGATGGCATAATACAATCATGAAAATTTACTCAATTCTATGGGGATAAGTTCAAATCAGATTACATATCAATGAGTATTAAAAGCATCAATTTGTAGCCATGAATTAAACAAAGTTCATCTTGAGGGAGGATTATTTATGCCATGAAAAGCTGAGCAAAGTTTCCAGAGATGATAATCGACATTATTTTCTCAAATAAATTCAACTACATGCCATTTAAAACATTCTATATTGACACGCTATTATAGTGATATACCTTACTTAAAAGTTAAGCATCAAAATGAGGCAGTAAGGCCATGTGCATTTAGGACCAAGTACTCTTAACCAAGTTATGCAAGGGTAGTGGGGGAAAAAAGACATGTTCGCAAAGTTAACAACATGATCACAGCTCGTTAACATCTTGCATGTTCACAAAAAAAAATAATTCATAATAACAATATTATCCATAGCAGCAATTACCTATATATTCAAACTTTAAATTTTTAAAATAAGATCAGAGACATTAAGGATGGGAAATTTCATACAACATAATATTATCATTTGTAAGCATTTCAATAAATAAAATAAACTTATGTCATCAGTGTGAAAACTACAAGGAATGCTTAGTACAGGCTCCATTTCTCAAATTTCAAAAATGGCACAATTGAATTGTGCAAAATCAAAGAAGCCAATGCATAATTATTATACAAATAATATATAACCTTAATCCTTTAAAAATTGAAGCCATATCAATCAAATCAATTATTTTTTAAAGTTATATCAAAAGCTTAGCACAGATGAAAGTATTTGCAAGTATTTTTATGTTCTACATGTGTATGTTCTATCGCAAAGAAATGGGAAAATGGATTCTTTATTGTCATAAAATTAATGTCTTAATTTATACCAATGGTTACTGAATATTAATTTGACTTAACCGCATATACTTTCCTATGTTTAAGAAAAGTATTTAGTGAAGAACTTAATATTTAACATAACTAGAGGCAAAAGGAGGAGAATAAAAGATAACATACATTAAATTGTCCACAAATTACATGATATTCCAATTGCTGCACATGAGACTGGACACACACACAAACAAAATATTGGTCAACTATTGATGGTTTAAAATCACTTCAAAGGAAATAAATCTTAGGTAATGTACAACACAAAGCAATGGTTAAAATAACTTTACATCAGTGATGGCATATTTAAAGGGGGAAAAAAAGATTATTTCAGTAGAAGTCAAGATACACTTAATTTTAAAAAATCTATCTATTCATTAAATTCTCCCTTTTACATGAAAACAAGTTAACAAATGTATGGCATGTTCAAATAAAAGACAATTATTTATTTTCCTTTTTTAAAAAATTAAACGAAATGGAGCATCATTATAAATATTAAAAAAGAAATATATAACTTTGGCATCTAATTTTCATAATTATTTGCATCAATTAATGACATCCTAAGTGCAGAAAAAGCAAAATACGATATGTTCCATTGTTTGTTTTCATACTGAGTTCCCATGGTCAAAATATTTATAAGTTAACAAAATGAGCATCATAAAAATTCAGATCATCATCATTGTCAACACTTTAAAAGGCATTTGAAATAATGATAATGTATTAATACTGTATCGTTTTCAATTTGCCATCACTAATTCAATTTTATTTTAAATATTATGGAAACAAGATTAGAAGGGGGAAATGTTCAATAACAGCATACATAATAATCTTTTATATTTGGAGGGAAAGACTTTTTGTTTCCTTATGTACAAATACAAGCATCGAAAACATTAGCTAATCATCATTGTTAATCTCTAACAAGGTTTAATTTGCATTTAAAACAAAAAAGTTTTAATTTTAAAAAAAAGAATAGGAAATTCAATTAATATCATCAATCATTACTTCTTTTTTGTTGATAAATTACTAAATAATATATATATATATAAATGAACGAGGGAAAATAAAATGAATAAAAACTATGTTCTTCATTAATTTCTATGCATCATATACACATAATTCATATTCTCAAACACACCTCACGCACATAAAACACATTGATTCAGCAACCATCTTCAGGTGTAAAGAGGGGGTTGGTTATATTAATAAGACAATTCCACCGTGTTAAAAAAATAAGTAAAAATACATTAAATCCATGCAAGGTGAATAGGGAGTAAGTGTTGTATACAAGACAAAAAACACAATGCTACAAAATATTTAAACTATGTATGCCTTTACCAAATAGTAATGTTCTTGATACAATGGGAAAGTGGCTAATACAAAATAGAGAAACACCCTTAAGTAATATTTTAACAATGAAATCAGTTAACTTTAAGCCAAATATTTTAAAAAGTGCACATCCAACCAGAGCTTTATTGGAATGGAGTGCATGCAAAATCTTGCCAGTTAATCTTGGTATAGCAGCACCTTAACTTTTATTATTTAAAAAAGCAATTAAGCTTAATCATTATCATAGAAGTGCAATGTGGTTATGTTCATCGTGACTATTCTAGAGTTTTAATGCAAAAAAATGTCAAAGATGAAACAATTGATGTCTGCCATGACTCAAGTACATCAAACTCATTTTATAAATAGTACTGAAATCTAAAGTGAATTTAAAATTAGTGAGTCGCCTTGGCAGTTAAAATATGCAATTTGAAAAGTTATTAAATAGAAATTAAAGTGATGAATTTTTAAAATAAAATGAAACTTTGCACAATTCAACAATTCATTAAAAATCCACACTGCACAACAATGAAATAACACCAGTTAGGTATGGGCAAAGCTTGATTAGATGAAAATACAATAAAATATACAGCCGCCATTCTTAAATCAACTCTGATCTTAATACAGTTGCAGTGACCACATTAGGTATTTCAACAAAATATATAATTAAAAATCTATAATACTCTTACAGCAATATTTCTTAGATCAAAAGTACAAAGCAATGCATAATTTCTTTATTCTTTTAAAAAAATTAACACTGTAATGAAAACACACTTCATAAAATTAATTTCATCTGCATTAAGTAATAAATTATAGGAAATAGATAACCCGTAAGAACAATAAGATATAACATTATTAGTCACAATGATACTGGCATGTTATCATTCTTCTTGAAAACTCTTTAAGAGCAATATATTCTATCTTGTTCAAACATTAAAATTATCATTGATTGCAGGAAATATAAAAATACAAAAATTTTTGTTAAAGAGGATTACCTCTCTTGTTAAAAACAAATGCATGGTATTACAACTTAGTGTGACAATCTAATCAAGAGTGATTTAATAATGGCATTACTAAAAAGAGAAATAATTACAAATATTAATCATCACCAATTATGTATTATATAAGTTTATATAAGACTGCTTACAAATTAAACAAGTTAATGATAATATGTAATGGTAACGATTAAATATTGCAAACACCAGCAAATACAACACAAATTTCTTAGGGAAATAGAGATAACAGAGACATATCCCATAAATCAAATAAAAGAAATCCTGAGGACTTAACCTTTGACACCAGAAAAGTTCTCTATAATTTAACAATTCAAATATTAAAATCTATCCTAAAAGCACACCTGTCAAAGCGTACTCTTGCAGCTTTACAAGTCTTCAAGCTTGAGTGCAGCAAAGTCCCACTGTCTCATACATAGAAACATATCCACTCAACTGGTAGAAAGCTGACCTAACAAATTTCCACTTTTAACTATAAAAAAGATGGGGAAAAAAATTGCAATTTAAAAATCAAGAGAAAACTATTCTATCAAATCAATCAGCATGTCAATGATAAAAAGGCTCATATTATAATTAACATAACTCAAGAATGTTATTTTCATACAAGTAACAGATAGGAAATGAATCTACTCACAATGTAACACTAAACACCACTCCATCCTTCCATTAGTCACTGTTGTCCCGGTTGACCACCTTGAGCAGCTGCCTGATTTGCAGCCACTTGTTGAAGGACCATTTGGGCCTCATGAATCATACCCTGAGACCTGTAGTATTCTATCCAAGCCTGACTGTAGTCTGGTTGACCAGTTTGAGGGTTGATGGCTGCAGAAGGAGAGGCAGAATCTTAAGAGAAGAGAAAAACAAGTGTATTCCAAGATATACAAAAATGTTAAACATTATAAAAATTAATACAATGTGATTGAGCAAGGTTTCATTTATTTACATTGAGACATAAACCATGCTTTAATCCATGAATAAATACTGTTGCAAAGTCTACTATCAAACTCAAACACTGTGACCAAGAGCATGGTCGTGTCTGTGTCAGCGATTCCTTGCTGAACATTATTGCAGATTTTTGACACCCAATGCCACAGAATCAAAGCACCTGGCTCTAATTATCTGCTTTGTTTTTTAAAATATGAAACATCACTAAAAGCGGCCATCCAAATTACAAGTAAAAGTTTATCCAATTTCTCTCCCTGTAACAAAATAACAAGTCCTAAATATGTCTAAACTATATTAAATACATTAAAATACCATTCCAGCTCTCGGCACAAAATTATGACACTGTGGCGAGAAGTGGGGGCACTAATTAAACCTACTGTGATTGACTCTACATTCGTTTGGTTGAGCATAGGAAGTCTGTGTAGGTTGCTGTTGTTGCATGGGTTGCTGTTGGGGAGCGGTAGGTTGTTGAGGAGCAGCAGGTTGCTGTCCAGGTTGACCCTGACCATAAGTGGCATAATAATATGCCGCCCAAGCTGCAGCATTGGCATCACTGGGTTGTTTATCTGTCACAAAAATGAATTATTAATATAATTGGAACAAACTATTTTTAACTAGGGGCAAGTACCCGGCTTCGCCCGGGTTTAACAACAACAGCAACAACAACAAAAACAACAACAGCAACAAAACAACAAAAACAAACAACAAAAACAAAACAACAACAACTACAACAACAAAGCAACAACAACAAAACAACAACTACAACAACAACAGCAACAACGACAAAACCAACAACAGAAACAGCAACAAAACAACAACAAAAAACAACAACAAAAACAACAACAAAACAACAACTACAACAACAACAACAACAAAACAACAACTACAAAGCAACAACAACAAAAACAACAACAGCAACAACTACAAAAACAAAACAACAACAAAAAACAACAAAAAAACAACAAAAAAACAACAACTACAACAACAACAAAGCAACAACAACAAAGCAACAACAACAAAACAACAACTACAAAGCAACAACAACAAAAACAACAACAGCAACAACTACAAAAACAAAACAACAACAACAAAATCAACAACAAAACAACAAAAAAATCAACAACAAAAAAACAACAAAACAACAACAAAACAACAACAAAACAACAACAAAGCAACAACAACAAAACAACTACAACAACAAAAGCAACAACAACAAAGCAACAAAAAAAAATTATTTTATGGCGATAATCGCCTTCTTGTTAATCTCGACACCAAAATGTTTATTATTTTGCGTCATTATTTTACGTCTTAATTTTCAATAATTGTGATTTTATATAGCTCATATAAGGAAAAATTACATTTTGGGCCCCCGGCATCTTATATATATGGAACGAAACCTGTTTAATAACCTTTTCGGTATAATTTTGTGTACGTGTACCAAATTGCACGTTATTTGGTTGTCTGGATCTTGAGTTATTAGGGAACAGACAGACAGACATCCAGACAACAAATGCGGCTTATATATATATAGAGATGTTGATTCAAAAAATTAGTAAACAAATCTAAACTAAATCTAACTTACTTGGCATATTCTGCTGTTGTGGATATTGATTGCCATAGGCATTCCAACCTTGGGGAGCTCCACCATACTGCTGCTGTGGAGGCTGGCTGTAAAGGTAAATAAGATAAAATTTACAAGCTGAACAAAATGTCTGTTAAATATATTATAAAATTTTACATGAACTGTGGCAAGGTCTACTATCAAACTCAAACAATGTGACCTAGAGCATGGCCATGTCTGTGTCAGCGAATCCTTGCAGTATAATGTTGCAGATTTTCGACACCCCTTGCTAGAATGGTCAAGCATTGGGTTCTAATAATCTGCATTTTAATGGTTAAGTACTTATGTCTTTTTCAAACGTTACTAAATCAGGTTTTAGGCAAGTTTTGAGCGAAATTTCTTGACCACATTCCCACAATTAATCCTGAACATACTTACTTGGGCTGACCAAACTGACCACCAAATTGATCATAGCCACCTGGGCCTTGAGGTCCAGGTCCACCTGGCCCCCCTTGTGGTCCTGGTCCTCCAGGTGGGCCACTGGGGCCACCAGGACCACCCATCATACCACCAGGGCCACCTCCAGGTCCATGTCCCTTAGGAAAGAATGACTAAAGAAATGAGACAAAAAGAGTAAACATAAGATAACTTAATTTATAATGAGACATACATTCAGAATTTGACAGTCAACAAGGAAATTCAGTCCGCCCGTCATATTTTCATCATATTTGTCTCAGTTTAACGCACTGATACTATAGAACAAATATTGACTGAAGACCTTAAAATGTTGACGCACCTCAGCCCAACCCACCTGATCATTGGGCCCTCCCTGTTGCCCAGTCTTCTCTTGAATAAGTTGAATTGCATGCTGAATTTGATTTGGGTTGCCTCTGATGTTGAACAGCTTTTCATTCATATTTGGTGGTGGATTGCGGTCTAACTCCACATGAGCACCAGACTGACGGTTAATTTCTCTAATTGTTTCACCACCTGTAAATTTTGTAAAAAGTTGGGTTTTTTTTATAATATAAATTTGATACTGGAATCAACAATTTTAAATAAAACAAAAGACTAATTTTTTCAAAATGCTCACCTTTGCCAATAACCAATCCACACTTATCAGCTGGAACACTGAAAGTAGTATGATCTTGGAAGTTAGGATCAAATCTACCTCCCATTCCACGAGGACCGGGTGGGGAGAATGGACCATTACCTGGACCACCTCTTCCCATGTCATTCCCTGGACCAGGTCCCATTGGACCACCAAAGTTATGAATGGGTTGACCCTGAAACAGCATCACATAATAATTGTTTTTAAACTTTTTTAGGAGGATTTAACTAGGGGTAAATTCCACACATCCGTTATTAAAAACATGTGTCCTAAGACTCCATTAATCAGAAGAAAATTTAAAATTATATAAACCACACCCAAATAAATATATCACGAGGTGAGAAATAATCCTTCAAAACTGACCTCCATTAATTTTTCAATGCCCAAGATTTTTTGTATATTTTTTGTATAGTCTGGCCAAAATTAAGGGCTGTGAAAATTAAGGTCTACAGTAAATGAAGGAATAATACAAACCCCCATTATATTTGCCTTGGCCAGCAGATCCTGAATCATCCTGACAGCTTGTTGTACCTTATCAGGGGGACCTGTTACAGAGCATATTCTGTCTTGACTCTGACCATCATCTGCAATAAAATATAAGTTTATAATTTTAACTTAAGAAATTTGAATATAGTGTGGGTTGAATATCTTTTTAATGCTTCTAAACTAAAACATGTAAGACCCTAAGGCATGACTAATTAATGTTGTTAATGCTTGACTGGTCTTATTAAATCAAGACCGGTTAACTATAACTTCAATTTGTCATTATTGGTGTATTTTATGCCATACTAGTTGTATTACCTGGAGTTTTTGGTGGGTTAAACCACTCAAGTCTTAAAACAACATGTCTCATCATAAAGTACATAACTATCACATTTTGATACTATCACATTTTTGATGTGTCAATACCAATAGCTAGCTCTTAACAACTAGTTTGTGCTGCGGCGCCGTGGCCCCCCCCCCTTTCCAAGGGCGCCTTCGGCGCCCACCTTTTTCAAAAGCTCAACTAACCTGTCCTTGTATGATAAATGCATAATATTAAACTTTCTTAAATGTACACAAAGTATTTAATAATAGATTATTTTTATTTTATTTTTTATGTCAAAAGCCCAAGTAACTTATCCTTGTATGATAAATACGAAATATTCCTGAAAATTGAACAAAGTATTTATATAATAATTTTTACAGTGCTAATCACCACACGATTTTTTAACTAGTTTTAGAAAGCAGCGCACCAAATTACTGCACCAAAAAATAACCATTTGAGTCAATCAGCACTGCTTACAACACAAAATTTAAAAAAGCAGAGTGATGTCCCTTAGCGTTAGGCTACATAATTGAGCGTAAATATATATATGATAGTTAAACAGGGTTCCCACTTTTTTCACCAAAAATATTTCAGGTCCGTTTCAAGAATGGAAAAGGAAAATTGAAGACTGACTACCATGACATGACATATATTTTTTAACATAGAAATTACTTATTTAACGTTTAATGCCCCAGAAGGTTTTCGCCAAACTTCCACCTCAGTCTCGTAAGGACTTCCCGTTTATTACTATCAACTGGTTATGAAATTTTAAAAAATTGCGTAAAATTTATTGATATTATTGTCATACTGACTTCATCCTTAAGGATAAGAATGGTTATTTTACGTATCCAAACGACAGTCTTGAGCTTAATACTATTTTTACCTGTAGTTTAATACTAATATTTTTACAATAACTTATAGCGAAATCAATTTTTTTTTAAACTGTAAAAACGACAAAAAAACATCGCGAATCGAGCGATAACTCTAGCGAGGTCAACGGCCGCCATTGCCGGAAGTCGACTGAAGCCTCTCTTGCTAAATGAAGAATTTCTGCTTTCTACAATTTCATTACCAAAGAGAGTGCTATTAAGGTGCGCATTACCGCGCTTTGGCATTAGAGACAAGGCGCGCATTACCGCGCTTTGGGCATTTAACGTTAACAAATTTGGAAATTAGCAATTGCAATACATTTTACTATCCTTGAAGTCACTAATGACTTGACTCTCATATTACAATACATACTGACAAAATAAGTGTATAAAAACTCCATATTATCATCATTGTTTACGCTGTAAGATCACGAGTTTTAACAAAATTAAAATTTTCAATAATTTTTCAGTCCACCAAAATAACATGCATCGAACAAGAGGTAAATACGATGTCAAAAACGGCTCTCAAAACATGAGAAATACAAACCGGGCAGTTCACCAGTCCTCAATATCGTCAAATAGTTTTAATGCATGCATAGACAATTATAAACTAGTAATAACCAAGGTTGTTAGCGGTAAACCGGTCCTCAGATCAGGACCAGTCCCGTTTATTAAGGACCGGTTAACAGCAACTTCAATAAGCCCGTATTAGCTTATTACCCGGAGTTCGTTTTTAATGTGTTACGGCTAAGATGCAGGGCAGCATACGAGACTGTGAAATCAAATCGCTTTCTCCATATTCCGGTATATAAATAATATACATGTCATCACTATTACAGTCGAACCCACTTAACTCTAGCTCAGTTAACTCACCCACCCCATTATGTCGACGTTTTTTATTGGAACCGCCAAATTCTCTCTTTGTCTTAGCATTTTCTCGTCGTTTAATTCGATTTTTTAAGTCGCCGAAACCTCATAACACGAGCACAAAAAAGGGTCAAATTTGCCACTTAATGTTGATTATCTCGATCCCCATGACCAATCGCAAGCTTTTGAAAATGTTAGCAATGATTTTTTTATAACCAAGGGAAGGGACCAATTTTCTGCCTCACCAGGGTCTGCTGGTGACATCACAGCCCGCTTGCTCAGCGCTGTTACTTCTGGTACTATGCTTCGGTAACTAAGCAAATAAATTATTTTTTTTAATCGGTCACTAACGAACTCCACAAACAGTGATGACGTGTATTTTTATATTTATAGACCAGAATATTATTATTATTAAGAAAACGCTTTGATTTTGATGCCACGTTCGCTCGCGTGTTGGCTCTGGTATTCTGCCGTAACACAACAAAAAATTAACTCCGGGTAATAAGCTAATATACCGAGTTAGTCCTGATAAAACGGAGTAAACAGTCATAATAAGATGGAATTTATTTAAATACCATATTATGTTTCACTCGTCAACTTGCCAGAACTATTTAATTTTGCCGCGCACACGACGACCCCACCCCCAGGGTGGGGTTTAGGTGGGGTTAAGCTACACTGGCCATTTACCAAGGCATGCTCTGACTCAATTTAAAAAGAAAAATGTTCCTTCCCCCAACCCACTGTAGATGTATAACAGGGGGGGAGGGGAGGGAAGGCGTCTCTTCTCGCGCGTCTTGTTTTGATTGGTATGTCAAAGCAAGAGGCTTCCTTTTATATAAACATCAAAGACCTGTCAAGCCTTCCCCCCCCCCACCACCCTCATTATCCCTAACTAGAAAACTCAGCAACTTGTCCCCCCCCCTTTGAGTTCACTTAGAGCGGACTACTGTAGTATAGCCGTGACCTTTGACCGTGGTTCACATGAAGCTCTCGTACAGTGCCGACAACTAAGCAAATTTAAATTTAATTATAAAAAAGCATTCCTTAGCCGTAGGCGAAGTAGACTACTAGAGATGACTTGTATATAATTTAGATAGCGGAATAGGGAGAAAGCGATTTGAAGTCACTGTCGCTTAACACAACAAAAACGAACTCCGGGTAAAAAGCTATTACGGCACTGGCTTATTTAAGTTGCAGCTGAATAAATTATTTAAATTCCGAAGACTTAATCTTAAATAAATAAGCCTAAACATTTTTAAAGACGAGTGTAAGCGGTCGTTCGATAGTCGTAACTACGGTAAACACTAGTCCTAGCGTAATAGTAGTCAATTATTAACAAATATAGTTATTTGAATATTAATTGTTTTCCTTGGTCCTTATACAAATAAATGCCTTGGTATTTATAAGTAATAAACTTACACTAAGATTATGACTTTAATTATGATTACATCATTAGTATTACAGTCGAACCCACTTATCTCGAGCTCGGTTATATCGACCACCCTATTATGTCGACGTTTTTTATTGGAACCGCCAAATTCTCTCTTTGTCTTAGCATTTTCTCATCGGTAATGTCGATTCTTTTATGTCGCCGAAACCTAGTATCTCGAGCACACAAGAGGGCCAAATTTGCAACTTAACTCGATTTTCGTCGGTTGAAATTAAAGGTTTGTATCGAGAATCGACGGTGGTTGTTATATAATTAAATAAAAAAATTAATAAATTATTATTCTTTTAAAAGTTTGTTGTTGTTGCTTTGTTACCAGTAAGATAAGTGACTGTGACACTAACACGCGCGTGACGATGAAACTGATTAACACAGTACTGTGTCAGTACACACAGCCCACAGCGTGCTGTGATCAACGGTCAAGGCCACAACAGTTTTATTTATATTACAAGTTTGATTGACTGAGGAAATTCGAGAGCGTTCTGATAGTAACAGATATCCTGCACGTCAAAAGCATTAAACTTAAAATTACCATATTGATATGTTTATTTTTTTTTATTTGCTGATTCGACGGGCATTGCAAACGCGATCGGCTGTGACACGCGCCATGGGACGACGCGAGGCGAAAACTTTGACCTTTTGACGCATGCGCAGACAATTATAAACTGGTAACTTTTTTTAAAATTATTAAATGGAATCGAAACATGACAGAGACGTTATCAAAGTCCTTTACTTCGGCATAAATATATATACATCAAAAGCATTAAACTTAAAATAACCATATTGATTTGTTATTTGTATTTTAAATTCGCTGATACGACGGCAAACGCGACTGTGACACGGCGAAGCGTAAACTTTAACCTTTTAGCGCATGCGCAGACAATTATAAACTGGTAACTTATTTTTCATTAAATAAATGGAATCGAAACATGACAGAGACGTAATCAAAGTCCTTTACTTCGGCATAAATATAGATACATGTGTATATATATGTATATATATATATATAAATTCCCGATTAGTCATAACTTTTCCCGACTTTCAAGGCCGAGAATTTATTTTTAAGAATTCCCGACTTTTTCCCGTTTTCCTGAGTGGGAACCATGGTTATAGTTATATTTAAATTTTAAACGGTCCTTAAAAACGAACGGTCATTACATTAATTACAACCTTAGACTTAGGAAAGAGTGAAGAAATATTAGGGTTCCGATACGATTCCGATAAATCATCCCATCACTAATTAACGCTAACTAATTAATCATGTACATAAAGAAATTTCAAGCACATGTTAATATTTTGCCGCCATATTGATTTTCCTTTATCTCGATCATCGGTTATGTCGACGCCATTTTTCATACCCCAACGCCATCGACATAAGCGGTTTCGACTGTAGTAGTAAATAGCATGAAATAATAAAGTTCAAGGACGAACGAGCAAATGAACTAGAACTAGTGAACTAGAGCATCAGTCAGAGCCGAGTCACTTATTCATTTACATAAATCATACTAGCAAGGACGTTCCATTTCGCATAATATAATATATCACATAATTTAACATTATATTGATATTTCGTATATTCCGATGCAATTCTGATTAATCGTCCCATCACTAATTAACGCACAACACGTATATAAAGAAATTTCAAGCGCATGTTAATATTTTGCCGCCATATTGGTTTTCGTTTTAACTCAATCATCGGTTATCTCGATGCAATTTTTCATACCCCAACGCCGTAGACTTTACCGGTTTCGACTGTAGTTTAGTTTCCCTACGGCTAAAGAATGATTTTTTTTTAATTTGCTTAGTTGTCGAGGCACTTTACGAGAGCTAACACTGTGCGTTTGATGTGAACAACGGTCAAGGTCTCGACTGTTTCTATTTATATTAATTAGTCTGTTTCTTAAAAAGACAAAGAAAGCTATAAAATCATATGACCCGTTGACCTATCTGCATTCTCTGGTCACCGGTTTATAGTCTCCTTTCTGCATCCAAAATATTAATCTGCGCGAGCTGCTTTGTGAAGTACCTACGAGTCATTTGATAGACATAGCAAAGATACCGGGCGATTAATCGGTTCTCAAATTCGAATTCGGTCTTTTAGTGACAGTTGTCCTGCAAGTCAAAGGCATTTGACGTAAGATTACCACATTAATATCAAAACTGATATTTTCTTATAAAAATAAAATTGTTATGCGTTGGAAGGGGAGTATGGTGAGTGTAGCTCAAACCCTATTGGAACAGAAACTCGGGAATTCTGGCGAGTTGACCATTGAAAAATAATAGGGTATTTAAATAAATTCCATTTTATTGTCACTGTTTACTCTGTAAGCTTTATAATTTTATTATTATTTTATTTTAATTCGCGACTGGCATAACACACAAGACACAAGAGAGGTAAACACGGCGTCCCACCGGACGAGGCGAGGCGTGGGTTTTTTAAACTAAGGAAAAATACCTTGCTAACTTTAACGAACGGTTTAACCGCTCCTCTTATTTATAACAGTTAATCAAGAGTCCTCAAAATTATAAAAAATATATATATTTTTTTTTAACTAATTAAAAATTGACTATAAATCATCACTGTTTACTTAATGCTTTGGAAGATTTGTTTAAATTACAGTCGAACCCACTTAACTCGAGCTCGGTTAACTCGCCCACCCCATTATGTCGACGTTTTTTATTGGAACCGCCAAATTCTCTCTTTGTCTTAGCGTTTTCTCGTCATTTAATTCGATTTTTTTAAGTCGCCGAAACCTCATAACACGAGCACAAAAAAGGGTCAAATTTGCCACTAAACGTTGTTATCTCAATCCCCATGACCAATCGTCAGCTTTTGAAAATGTTAGATGCGATTTTTTATAACCAAGTGAAGGCATACAATTTCTGCCTCGCTGGTGACGTCACAGCCCGCTCTCTCACAGCGCTGTGTTACTAAATTAAATCGCCAGCTGAACCGATCTGTTCGGCTACTCGGCATCGGCCGATTTTTGTATACTCTGAGATCCTCGACAATCGGCCGCGTAAGTGATGCCGAGTATTACGTAATTGCTCCAATAGCAAAGATGCACGCAGAATCGCATGTCTAAAACATTTAGTTGCATATGGAATAACAAAATGTACCGTGTGCAGACTTGTCATTGGCAACCATTCATCCTTCAACCTCATTTTGACTCTATTACTATTACTACTGCTTTGTTCTAATTGTTTCACGCATAAGAAGTGGCAGTGTGCAAAAGCCATTTAACTATTGGTTAGAATTAATTAAAATGTATCAAGTTGAAGGTTCAAAATGAGTTCCT
Organism: Ampullaceana balthica; assembly: GCA_944989445.1. NCBI lineage: Eukaryota > Metazoa > Mollusca > Gastropoda > Lymnaeidae > Ampullaceana > Ampullaceana balthica. The sequence goes on from CALYLW010001143.1 coordinate 169,244, forward strand.
AATTTATTTTTATACACTTTTATAGAGAAGAGTTCGCTTTGTTATGAGTCATATATAGGTCATGATAAACAAATAACGGCAACGCCTTTGTGTAAAAAAAACCTCGAAAATCATGTGCATGTACATTCTCATTTATTAACGCTAGTGATGGGATGAAAAATCATAAGGTGCTTACTGTAAACAAGGCTCCCCAGATTTTAAAATATATAATATAACAGACTACAGACAGTTTACCCACCCCCACTCTCAATCTCCCACACCATTGTGTGATTAGCATCAAGTTACCGAAGGAATTCTAAGTCCATTGTAAGCTGAGGGGACGGACCCAAAGAAGATTATTAGGAAGAGAATGGTTCGGAGACAATGAGGGGATGTGTAGGTTACTTATTTGTGTAGCTTGTAAGTGTAAGGAAAGTCCAAGGCACAGTATCGCTCAATCTGGGAATCACCGCAAGACGCAATAAAGGGTTATATTTAAACTTAAACAGACCTTAAAAAGAACGGTCTTAACAACCTTAGGAAAGAGTGAAGAAATAGGGTCCTGATATTCCGATACGATTCTGATTAATCGTCCCATTACAAATTAACGCACAACACGTACATAAAAAAATTTCAAGTTCATGTTAATATTTTGCCGCCATATTGATTTTCGTTTTAACTCGATCATCGGTTATCTCGATGCCATTTTTCATACCCCATCGCTGTCGACTTAACCGGTTTCGACTGTATTAAATTCGCTGAATTGAGGGTATCGCAAAAGAGCTGAACGCAAGCGGGGGAAGCGGGCCTTAATGCCACCATCAGGCGATGGAGGCGAAAACATTCTCTCGTTGGTTCTCAAAACAATAAGGCATATAGAAATTGACGGTTAACCGGTCCTCAAAAACTAGCGGTTTTAACAACCTTAGTAATAACTATTGCATGTAATCAAAACATGACCACAGAGCCATAATCGAAGCCATTTATTTCAGAAATTTTAAAATTCTCAGTAATCCCCGACTAGTCCTAACATTTCCCTACTTTCAAATCCATGAAAATTATTTAAAGAAGTCCATACTATTTCCAGTTTTCCTGACTGTGTGAACCTTTGTGAACAATTATCTGATAGGCCTTTTCCCTCTGGACTCAAGTGTGAAATGAATTGAAAAATATTTCTGCTGAACAGTTTTTGCACCAATTTTGTGGTTGGCCTAATTTTACTGAGACTTTCCTTGCGACCGCATTATTAAAAGTACCTGTTGACAACCCAAGCCAGGTTAATACTATTTAAAAATACAAATTTATAAAATGAACATCACACAGGAGAGATAAGCAACAGATGAGGTGAGGTTAATTTGTTACATTCTCTTAGTGGGCTTTAAAAAACTAATGAACATAGTGATGGGACGATTAATCGGAATTGTATCGGAATAATCGGAGTATCTGGATTTTTCCAAAGAATCGGGAATCGGTATCGGAGCTGAATAATTCAGACCCGATTCCGATACCAAAACGATTCTTTGCTGATATGAAAAAGAAAACCGATCAACAAGAAACTAGCAACTCAAATGCTACAACAACAAAGAGTGAATTTTCAGTAGCAAGTATTAAAATTAGAACAGAAATATCAATGTATCTAACATTTAAAGTGATTGCAAACAATGAGAATCCTCTTAGCTGGTGGAAAGCGAACAAAGAAGAACTTCCATGTTTGGCTCTCCTCTCAAAAGTATTTATGTGCACCGCCTTCTTCAGTAGAGACAGAATTTTTAGTGAAGGTGGCAATATATATATATATACTCACCAAAGAGAAACCGTTTAGAACAGAGCTGCCTTTACACCATTTTGGGCCCCCGGCAAAGGAACAGTGTTGGGCCCCTCCCCCGCAGAAATAAAAAATAAATTTTCATATTTATATAAATAAACATATTCCCATGGGGCCCCTATGCTCGTAGGCCCTCTGGCAAATGCCCAACGGGCCTATGCGTTAAGACGGCCCTGGTTTAGAACCAAAAACTGGAGAGACCCTTTGTTTTTTGCACTATAAATTGTGAGTGCTTCAAATTCAATTTAAATATGATTAAATGCATATTCATAACTGATTAAAAACTGAATGAAGTTTTTCTCATTAAAATGGAATTAGTCGAAACCAGTCAAGTCGACGGCGTTGGGGTATCAAAAATGGCGATGACATAACCGATGATCGAGTTAAAACGAAAACCAATATGGCGGCAAAATATTAACATGTGCTTGAAATTTCTTTATGCACGTGATTAATTAGTTAGCGTTAATTAGTGACGGGACGATTAATCGGAATCGTATCGGAACCCTAATATCTCTTCACTCTTTCCTAAGGTTGTAATGACCGTTCGTTTTTAAGGGCCGTTAAAAATTTAAATATAACCATCCATGGTTCCCACTCGGGAAAACTGGAAAAAGTCGGGAATTCTTTAAAAAAAAATTCTCGGCCTTGAAAGTCGGGAAAAGTTATGACACTAATCGAGAGTTTTATATATATATTTTATTATTTTTATATATATATTTCTGCCGAAGTAAAAACCTTTGATTACGTTTCTGTGGTATGTTTCGATTCCATTTAATTAAAAAATAGTTACCAGTTTATAATTGTCTGCGCATGCGTTAAAAGGTCAAAGTTTTCGCCTCGCGTCGTCTCATGGCGCGTGTCAAGCGTTTGAAATGCCCGTCGAATTGCGAATAAAAAATAAATAAAAATAAACATATCAATATGGTAATTTTAAGTTTAATGCTTTTGACGTGCAGGATATCTGTTACTATCAGAACGCTCACGAATTTCCTCAGTCAATCAAACTTGTAATATAAATCAAACTATCGTGGCCTTGACCGTTGATCACAGCACGCTGTGGGCTGTGTGTTAGACCTCGGCCGGCAACTACCTAAGTCTACGCGAATTTTTTTTAAAAATCATTCCTTATCAGAAATGATTTGATTTCATTGTCACGCTCGTGTTAGTCACAGTCACGTATCTTACTGGTAACAAAGCAACAACAAACTTTTAAAAGAATAATAATTCTTTTAAATTTATCTTAAAAAATAAAATGATTAATACATAAGAAAATGAATTAAGTTTAATAATAATATAACATGCACTGTGAAATAATGACGATTAAAGACCGATAACGCAATTGTCCAGTACCTCGGGTGAATACATACTCCATGGATACACATCGAACTAATAATTCACACACGCTAAACATCCGGTAATTTTTATTGAAATCTCGTAGAATCACACAAAAGCGGGAAGTCTCGAAGAAAAGCGAGATGTCAACACTGTTTTGAACTAAAAATGCCAGAGTGCATTGCTAGGCCAACCGACGAGGATCGAGCTAACCAAGTTAAGTTGCAAATTTGGCCCTCTTTTGTGCTCGAGGTACTAGGTTTCGGCGACTTAGAGAAATTGAATTAGCCGATGAAAAAATGCAAAGACAAAGAGAGAATTTGGCGGTTCCAATAAAAAATGTCGAGTTAGTGGGGTGGTCGAGCTAACCGAGCTCAAGGTAAGTGGGTTCGACTGTATTTATATTATTTTGAACTCAATACTACATCTTTGTATTATTAAAATGTAATTATTGCTAGATGTGTTTATATAAAACCTTTACAATACATTGTTATCTAACATATTGTAAAGCTTCAATAGCAAATTAAGAAACTTTTCTAATCAATTCTCAAATTTTATATTAACTGAATATGTTAATACCTGGGCACAGTAATACATATATGTAATAATGGCCAGGAATCGGAATCGTATCGGAATCGTTAAAAAATTTGGTATCGTCCCATCACTAGAACATATATGGTGGTGCCATCAAAACAGCTTTGATGACACAAACGGACGACAGTGAGGCGATCTCTCTGTTCTCAAATCTTTTACGGAAAAATATGGTCGGTTAACCCATCTTTTTTTAAACGGTTAGCCGGTCCTCAAAAAGGAGCGGTCTCAACAACCGTAATTCAAGCAATACAATTGTTAAAGACCACTATAAAAAATTGCTATATTGAAACTTAACGTTACTGATCTATTGAATCCTCACCTGGCTTGAACTGTACTTTAGCACCAGTTTCAGTCTGAATTTTCTTGATCATGTCTCCCCCTTTGCCAATGACCAAACCCACACCTTGTCGTGGAACGCCTATATCCATACCATTGGGACCTCCTCCATGTCCCATATGACCCATTGGAGAGCCAAAGTCATTATAGCCACCACCGCCTCCTCCACCTGGTCTTGGAATACCATCTTTCTCGGCAAGAAGATCAAGCACCATATCTTTAGCTCTCTGACATTTGCTTGGGTCACCACTAATACGAAGTGGCTTATCATGTGCAGATGGTGCATTACTATCTTGGATCATAACCATCTTGACTCCAGCTCTTTCCTAAGAATGAATTTTTTTTTAATTTTAAATGAAGAAAGGCACAAAAAGACCACACCAAAAAACATCTGTTTTCCTTTCAAATCATAAAAATAATATTAAAATTTTACCTGCAGCTGCCTTATAGTCTCGCCTCCTTTACCAATAATAAGCCCCACTTTAGATCCAGGAATATTCATCTCAACAACAGTTCCTCCTTCTCCCATTCCATCCATTCCTCCCATATGTGGACCGCCTCCACCACCACCACCACCACCTCCTCCTTGACCACGTTCAATAATTTGCTGCATGGCTTGCTTACAAAGCCTAAAAAAATATACATGATATAAAATTATTAACATACAATTCTATGCCACTATATTTAAAGCTATCTAAATTATGTGCAATATATTACTTACATAATAGCTTGCGGAGATCCAGTGAGTGTACATGGTCTCTCAGGCATCCCACCACTATCTGTAAGGATTGTAAGAGGAAGATTTAAATTTTACTTTGAAAATGTAAGCTTCATGCATAAAATACAATTACATATTCAGAAGTTGACAGTCAACAGGTAATTTCAGTCCGCCCGTCAACAACTTTCATCATATTGCATGATCTACTTAATTATACAATAAGGGTTTTAAGATAAAAACTAGATACAACTGCAATGGCCAAAATCATGGAGACTTCGATTTATTTAACTTGTCTGACAAAACATACATACATACATGAATGGCACCTTCTGTTTATATTATTTTTTTTTAAGTAAATGTGAGCCCGACAAGACACCACAAAATTATAAGCACAAAGCCATCAGTGAACAAACAAAAAAAGAAATAAGTGTATTAAAGTATGAAAATAAAACAATTTAGTTGCAGTGCCACGCTAGACAATAGCCGGGGAGGTTAGGGAGGCAAAAGAGTCCCATGTTAGGACAATGTTATATGGCACCAATCAGCAGGTCAAGCAGGTTGCCCAGGTATTAGCTAAGGCCTTAAGAGACTAGTCTCAGGCCAAAAGAATATGTAGAAGTTGCAGTGTCAGCTCCAAGAAGACATAAGCAAGAAAGAGAAAGAAAAGAGTAATACAAAGCTTTAAAAAGACTTGGGGAAAAGTGGACAGGGCAAGGTGTTAATGTCAATGAAAACCGATTTATCCTATGTGGTGTAAGGGTCCCATAATCCTGAATAAATTATTTACAATATTGAATCAGTCAGGGTTAGTGCAGTTTTTTCTACCCAACCGAATTGCAGTCTCACCAAATTAAATTAATTAGGTAATAGAAGGGTATAAAGAATTTGTCATCTATGTCTTAATAAAGCTACTACACAATAAATGCAATTGCTTATTTTCAGATATATGACAAAACAAGTTTATATAAAAAAAATCTATCTTGATTTTTTATATTTATTTTACAGCCCATACATCCACTTTCATTAGATTAGTCATTCATTTTTTTTAACAGTCAAAAAAGAGTCTGTACTCCTAAAATTATTACCATAAAAATAATTACATTAAAATCCTGAAAAATTAATAGGGGCTAAAGCAGTAAGCTAAACATAAAAACTGGGTTATTTGCGTATATGAATTCATAGATTTATAAATAATTTTAGTCTCTGAAAGTACCAGACTATTTGTCCAAAAATTGACTATACAAAGTATTTATAAAATACTGATTTTTTATAAATTTAAAAAAATTACCTGGAGCAATCTGGACCTTGCATCCAGTTTCTGCTTGTAATCTTGTGATCTGTTCACCACCTTTCCCAATAACTGGAAAAAATAAATAATCCAACATCCAGACCTTTCTCCATTAACTAACTACTCAAGGTTTGATGAAACCATAAATTGAAAAACAAAATACTATTTGGGATGACTTGGGGCATCGGTAAAATTGTAGCAGGGCATATTACTCAAACATTGATTAAGTGGGAATTACCCCCATCAATGCTAGTAAAAGCCTTGCAATATTTTTATAGCAGAACGAGGAATTCCAAGAGTTTAGCAAAACCCACGGCCAGTAAGTTCTGCACCAAAGTTTAGAGCAAAAAATTTAATGAGATCATTATCATTCAGAAAGTGGATGTGCTGTACAAATTAAAATTGTAATTGTATTATTATTTTTAAAATACTATTTGGAATTACTTTTTTTTTAAAGGGTGGAAACAAAATTAACAATATGCAAAAATACTTGTAAGTGTTATTTCTTTTAATGAACTATATATTTTAACAACTTACTTAATCCAACCATTTTATCTGGAACTCTGTGCTCTTCTGTGTTTATCATTCCTCCTAGGCCAGCATGGGGACCTGGTTTCTGTGGCTGCATGCTTGGGTCAGGTTGAATGCCCAACTGGCGATTAATTCTAGCAGCTGCTTCTTGAGCAGCACGGGCTGCGTCAGTACCTTGACCAAATCTGGAAAGAAGAATTATTATCAATTGAGTCTTTTTCAAATTAGAACAATTATTTTACATGATAAAGTAATTTACAATAAGACCCAAAGACAAAATAAAGATCTTAATTCAAAATAAAATACTACTCACCCTTGATTATCTGCAATAGCTCTCAACTGTGCACCTATCGCTGCTGTAAAACAATTTTATACTCAAAATGTACAAATGAACTTAATATTTGATATAAAAATAATTGATCTAACTAAGAAAGCAGTTAAGAAAACCCTAGGTTATTTATTGCCATCCCATATAACGAATCACTTACAATCACCAGCTATTTTCTTTGTTTCTGGCTCACCTGAAATGACACAAACATAAGATATTAATATCTAAATAAGAAGGCTGTAAGTATGGTCAAAGAGAACTACAAACAAAAATTATATTTTTACTTCCTCCATAATCCCAATTTTGATATCTGAAAGTCAATGCATTATTATGTTTATGTATTTTTCAAGCAATTGTTTTTAATTTGATTTAATTTCCTCATTTAATCAATTATTTTAATAATTGTTCAGAAAAGACGAGTCTTCACATTCATTTTCAGTCCGCCCGTCTAATTATCATCACAACACTAATAACTAAAATCCCATTTCTTCTTCGAAAATAAATAAAAATAGCTAAATAAAGAAATCCCAAAACAAGATATATAAAGAATTGAACTAGAATAAGGCAAAATGCATCATATAAGAATCAATGCATTACAAATGGAAACAAGAAATTCAAAAAATGTTATTTCTTTTGCTTCTATATAAATATATATACATATATTTTTAAAGAAGCTCCTTCACCCCTAAGTTCTGATGTGGAGAAAATAAACTGAGAGGATCATAATAATTTCATATGCAGCATTTAGAAAAATGGATGTGACAAATAAATAAATGGATGTAGTTATGCAAGTATAATCTCAATTTAAATAGATATAATTTTTTTAACAAATGTCTGGTCATGGTTTTTAAAACTTTGGCAAGCGCAAAACTGCAATAGCAGCCCATTTTTATTCTTGATACATAAAGAAAACATAACATTGTTCTCCATGCCTCTTTAAAAGCCCTTACAGGAACTCATGGGGGACAAATTACCAATTCAACAAAATTACAAATATATGCAAAGATATCAAATATTGCACATTTGAAAACCGTATAAGGAGGTTAACATAAATAGTGTAGTATACAGCGGATAAACAAACAAAACAAATATATAACAAAAATTCAACATTTAAAGAAAAGAACATGCAGATAATTTATAGTCGACCAATTTGTATCAGAAGTTAAAGTTGTCAAAAATCTTGTTGAAAGTATACAAACAATCTTGAGGATAGCAAGATAATTAAAAACGGTGTTGGTTAATAGCTTTATAAACAATTATGTACAACATTCCTAATGCTTCTACACAACTTTTTTGTTGCAAAGCTACTGATGTTTACAGAGACCATAAAATGTATAAGTGTAGGTCTGTATAGCATGACATAAAAGGCAATATATCAATGTCATCAGGAAAAATATTTATAATGCCTTTCTTTAATTTAAAAAAAAAGACATTAGAAGCATGCAATAATCCGAAACAATTATTTTATTTAAATAAATTACAGAACGACTGAATTCAAAAGTGGAAATTATAACGATAATTTTCTTTAAAGAAATGGAAATATTAAGCATTGAAATTACAAACAATACAAAAATTAAACTGACCAACTAGACAGATGATGCCCCCTTTTAGCTTAGAAAACATTTTATCTCAACTAAAAATGAAAACTAAGATGTGTTAATTTTTTTTAAGTATTTCGTAACAGACTTCTTAAAGCGATTTCGGCTTATTTTTTAAGGAATCGCGACTTTTCCCCGTTAGTTACGATTGAACTATTTTAAAATTGGTGTGAAAATTGTTATCTATAAATGGAATGAAAGAAAGGCCAAAACTACCTAAAAAATGAAGCAATGCAAGAAGGCTTGTGACAGGAACTTTAATGTTTTAAATCTAGTAAGAATTTTTTCACGACAGATTGAAAGCTCTGAATTTCACTCACTATAAGTAAATGGCTGGTAAAAGAAATTTAAAAGAAAAGGATGCACAATAAAGTGCCATGTATGATGTGAGTATGATCAATTAGCAATAATAAAATTAGTGTTTGCACAACAGTGAATACTAGGAAAAAAAAAGAGAAACTAACCGAACCCAGGGTTTAAGCATTTATACAGGCAACTAACAAAAGTTTTTTTTATTAAAAACTTGTTATAACTCCGGAAATTTAGACCAAAATAGGTCGAACGCACAATATTATTTTCTTACCTTACGTTTCTACTTTAATGGGGAAAAGTTTACTTGTTTTATTTTTTTTATATTTTTATTTTTTTGAGGATTTGGAATTTCTTTTAATTTGAGAAAAATGATCTAATTTACCAAAGGAGGCGCCATCATCCAAAGGTCTCTTGATACCTTGCACTTGTGCGTCCCCTGCTCCTGGTGTGATCTTGGCTGCTATCTACACAGGGCGAACACAGGCAAATGCACGAAACAGAGAAGAAAAATGGGAATTGGGGGTGGGAAGGGGGAAAAGAGAGAAAAACACATGGTTAGCATTAGGCTGAGGCCATATTTGTTGCCGCTGAATCACCTGTTGCAGTTTCTTTGTTTTACATTAAGAAGCCTCAATGAAAAGAAAAAAAATTCTGAAAACATAAGTCTAGGTATTTGCATAATAAAACAATTACCACAAATAAAATACATCCCAACATAGCAATCTACTTTAATTCCTTAAAATGCATGACAATAATCAGCATGTAAAATATTTTACCATTCTTCCCATTTTATATGTATTTGACTTGTATTTTAAAAAGGATATTTAAAAAAATTAACTGCAAAAATTTTGTTTTAAAAGGGTTATATGAATCGTTATCTAGTACAAAATATAAGAAAAACGTCAACTTGGTGATTCATCATAAGTATTGAATACATTAATAAAAATATAGAGACTAACATATCTAAGGCTTAATTTTCATCAAATAGTGTAATAAAACTATAATATCTTAAACATAAGCAAGGCTATATGTTACGTGGCATATTGTGAAACCTTACATCTAAAACAAGTTAGTGGGGAGATCAACTAACAATAACATAATAGAGTAAGCTGCGAGTCATTTTGTTAGGCAGCGCTGACTGGGAACGATTTGAATGAAAGAATCTTATTCACTAGTAAAATTTTGAAAAGGCAACAAACCTCACTAAAATTCAGGCAGATTACTACAAAAATATAAATAAAACATTATTCTTGAAACCTAAGGTTCCACATCATAGCAAGTAAAGCTAAATCGAAATGTAAAAATTAAGTCAACACTGACCAATACTGACTTTCCAAAAGCAATCAATGTCAAATAACATGTAGGCCTACAACCATTTTACAACAAAGCTAAAAGATGGGTAAAATTAGCCTACATGTTAAGTGCAAGGTCAGTCAAATAAATTGCCCATTTTTATTTTCAATCCTTCCAAAAGACTTGGGACATAAATACACCTGTGGGCTTCATTAGTCATTTGAATTTGATATGTAGATTAAGGATAAAGCAGTTGAATCATAGCAGGCCTTTTATTTTATTACAATTTGGATTAAGTTCAGAGTTTAAGAAAGTCACCTGAAACCTCACCTAAAAAAGGCATTAGAACAACCTTTAAAAATCAAAGTGACATAAAATGAAGACATTTTGCATTTAGCTTTTAAGCCTGTAAACATTTAAAAGCATTATTTTACATATTAAACAAGTCCTCAATCATGTCTCTCCCTTTTTCTTTAATAAAAAGGAGAACTATGATGATCCTGCTTTGACTATTCTGTCAATCAAATAGAGACAATATTGTCAAAGCATATTTAAAATTAAAATTCTTTTGAAATTCAATAGGAGCTTTTTCAAATGTAAATGTAACAGCTGTAAGCCTACTTTGGACACTTTGATATGTTTGGGACTCAAATAAAGAATAATAGATGCAATTCTGCTCTAGGGTTTCTTGCCCTTCATCAGGTCATGTCAATAATTAAAGCACATGATAAAATATAATTTATAGTAATAGACACCTAAAATGGTAATTATAATCTGCATATTGACATGTTCAAAAAAAAAGTACAGCTAATTCTGTAGTTTCTGCCACCCTCTGAAAAACAAAATGCAACCGTCATCTCAAGTTGTCCTTGGATTTGTTTAAAAAAAAATTAAACCAAAGGAGTTTATATTTATTAAAGAAAAAGCAATAAATAATCTTCAAGCATGCAATTTCTTTAATAGTAATACTATAGCATTTTTATATAGACCGACAAACAAAAACAATAAAACTTCATATCACGAGGGAAATGGAGAACAATGACGTGACTTTCCAAGTGAAGCCGTGAAAAATGACGGGCATTTTCTTTATACCACGTGTTCAGACCAGTCATTATATTTCTCATTGTGCACAAAAAACGATTTTTAATATCCTGCCAATTTCAAATTGTTGAAATTAAAATACTTATTTAGTATACCTGTCTTGCACGAGCTACAGCAGAAGCAAAAGCACTGGTTCCGTCAAATTGAGCAGAGCCGGGGTTATCAGCCATGTTCAGGAAAAATGGCGTTGAGAAAAAGGCGGAAGCTTGACCCTTAGTTGGAATAGTGCACGTTTTCTGGTTTGCCATTGGTTAAGGAAACTCTGCAGCGACATCTATATTGGAAAGAAAAGAATCTGCCCAGTTATGTCCCATTACTTTTAACTTTCCCCTAATCCGACTAATGGCAAATGGTGATCTACAGAACAACGGCACCCCGTCAGCATTAATGGCACTAGTTGTTAGGGCCACAATGTATGATTTAGATTCATATTCCAATATATATATAAATGGGGCCGTCCATAAATGACCTCACGCGATTTTGGCCGATTTTTCACCCCCCCCCCTTTCTCCCTCGTCAAGCGTCGTTACAAAAACTTAGTTAGACCCCCCCCCTCCAATATGTCGTCACAGAGGTTTGACCCCCCCCCCTAAAAGCTGTATTTTCTATTTGAAAAAGAGCATGTTTCAAAATCACTTTATTGTCATTTAAGTATTTTTGTATTTATTGTAAGGTTGCACTCTAATATCGTAACACGCGTGAAGCTATGTAAAACATCATCAAATAAATTGTAATAAATAAAATATTTCAGTGGAACTTTATTTAAAGTTGCGATTTTTGATGTGACGTCACATTCCTCAAACACCCCCCCCTCGTCATACATCGTCACAAATGTGTGGACACCCCCCCCCTTTTTTTTCCTAGATGCGTGAAGTCATTTATGGACGGCCCCTTTAGATATATATATATATGTATATAAGGGCTGCGAAAATTAATTATTAATTAATCGATTGATCGTTAAAAATTGATCGATTAAATTCAATTAAAATCTTAAGAAAATAATAATAACTAGATTGTTCCGGGGCGCCGTGGCGCCTTCGGCGCCCACTTCTTTTAGGGCGCCTACGGCGCCCACCTTATTCATAAGCAAAAATTAAACTTGCTGAAATGTTCACAAAGTATTTTTATAGGGGCCGTCCATAAAGTACGCCACTTTTTTTGTCAAAACCCCAAGTAACTTATCCTTGTTTGATAAATACGAAATATTAAACTTCCTGAAATGTACACAAAGTATTTTATAATTATAAATCATCAAATCCTATTTTTACATCGTTCCCTTTTTCCAAAATTAAGATATAAGCTAAAGCAATGACGTCATATAATATATTTTTTACAGCGCGTCTTTAATTTGTAATTAATTTGCACACCTTTTGATGCACACCTTGTGTTAAATATAAGATCAACCAATGACGTCATATTAAATATTTTTACAGCGCTAATCACCACACGATTTTTTAAAACTGCTATAGACTGTTGTACATCATCAGCGTTCCACATCCAATGAGTGAGCCACTTGGGCTTTTATATTATTTATATTTTTCCTCAATTTATCAATAATTTATATTTTTTGTTACTTACATACTTTTCCCTCGTATTATTATTATTATCTATTAAGACTTGCATACGTAATCAAAAAGTTTTTCTTCCTTATTTCTTGCATAGCAGAACCAATTTGCCCTGTTACTTCAAAAAATTTGGGAGCCATGGAATTACCGCGACTTAATTGGCGGGGCGTCCATAAATGACGTCACGCACCTAGGAGGGGGGAGGGGTCACACTTTTGTGTCGATGCGTGACAAAGGGGGGAGGGAGGTTGAAGAAATGTGACGTCACATCAATAGGGTAACTTTAAAACTTAAAATAAAACTTCCACTGAAATATTTGGTCACTTACAATTTATTTAATGACTTTTTTTTAAATCAGTGCTTCTCAAAGTGCCAGTCGGCAGGCCATCAGACGCCGGTTGGCGTAAGTTATCAAGAAATGAAAATTAAATCTAATGATAATCTTAAAGTTTGAGAACCCATGAGAAGGTATGAAATTGTTACCCTGCGTCGTTTGATGTTGACATCAAAGCATTTGTGATGTCACCGCCGCTTCGTTTGGTTCTCTCACGGCAGTAGTCGGCAAACTTTTTTGCCCGTTACCCCAAAATATACAAATATACAAGTTTCTGTGTGCGTTACACCCCCCCCCCAGACTTGAGGTCCTGCTCACATGACTTGGGGATTTGGGGGAGCGTCGTTAGCCCCCCCCCCTCGAAAATGCAACTGGTTAGTTTTACAAGCATGCAAGCATGACAATTGTCTAAATATGATCTGAATAGGATTATGTATAGATATTTAAGTCAAAACGAAACGGAATATCCCCCTTTTTTTTTGTTGTGGGAATCTATTTGACACAATTATAAACGTTTTAAGTTTGATATAATTGTTCGATTGGTTTTTGGTCAAATGCCAAGAGTTCCCTTTTTACCCCAAATGAGATAATTTACCGCTGTTCACAGACCCTTAGGTTAAACCGCCCGATAGCGGTAGCCATGTATTTTTCATTAGTTTATAAATTCCACAAGAGAATGCAACAATTTAAACACGCCTCGTCCATACAACCAAAACAAACAAACAAACAAAAAAAACCACCAAAAAAACTCGTGAGCTTCGGAGTAAAAAGTTATGATAATATTGGATATTTTATTAATGTCATAATATTTTTCAGTCTTCAACTTGCAGTATTACTGTATTTTGCGACGCACAAGATGACACCCTACTTTCCTGCACAAATGTGGGGTTCGTACAGTACTCGTTGTCTCACATCTGATTAACATAATTTTGTGACGTAAGGTCACGTGTACAAGAGACGCGGGAAGAAAGGAGCATTTCTATTGGTTGAAAGTGTTGGGCGAACAGTTGTGTGTAGACTTCCGACGAGGGAAGGTTGTATCGTGTATACTTAAGATTTCCACGTCATATTACCTCAAATGATTCTTATGTGTACAATATATATATATATTAAAGTTGTTTTGGATAAATGAATTCGTCAGTGAATTATTGTGCACAAGATTAATTACTGTGAGAACGCCTACATAAAAGAGAAATATATATAAAGTTATATAGTTACATTGGTGTCGAAGTAAAAGTTCCATGTGAACACTGTACAAGAGATTTCAAGAAAGACTTGAAAGAGGTTTCGTGGAAATAAGTATTGGATATTTCCAAAAAAAAAGGAAAGTATTCTTTAAAATAAGAAATAATACCAGCTATAGTATTTTTGAATATTCAAGTTCGTAAGAAGCTGTGAATAAACTTTTGTGGTTCAATGAAAATACAAGAAGATTTCAAAATGGCGGCAAACAGGCGCATGGTCACCACGGTGTACGGTATATACAACTAGGTCGCCTAGTTGGTTCTACGTCACATTAGACGACAGTACAAGCATACTACACAGTACTGGAATCTGGGTCGTGTAGGCTTACTGAATGGTGACACACGGTGAACATATATAGGTCGTGACGTCAACAGGCTTAATGCTAGTTGATTCCAGGAAATATTAGTAATAGTAAACATAACATCGAACCGAGAAGCTATGGACCATGGACTATTCAATGTGTTGGTGTGAATTATAAATAAAGAAACGGAATTTTTATCCATTCATTGTGTGAAGAGTTTGATTATCGCAATTTTGGATTAATGGAAAGAACTAAATTGTTTAAAAACTACTCGAAAATTGAAATTTTAACCAAGTGACTTTTATTCAAAACGATCGGACCATTTAATATATTTTGTCAATCTGAGGGAGCGTATATATAAAGTATACTAAAGATCCCGTGTGAGGATTCTTTTTGTTGTCTCATCTTGCCAATAACTAGATTTTATGGTTTAGACGTGTCACTTATTTGAACTTAACATTTTGAATTCAAGATTTTCCATTTGGACGATTTATAACTTTATCAATATATATCCATACATTCCTTACCGAATTGCTAGATTCATATTATTCAATCAAACAAAACATGGATTACTTAAATTGCTACGAAAGATTCACCGCCATAGCTAAAGAGATCGGACTAACAGGAAAAGAAATGAGAGATTTCGTTGAAGAAAAAGTAAATCAAGAATTTGCTAAAAAACTGCAAAGAATTGCTAAAGAAGAAGCAAGAATTGCTGAAGAAAAAGAACAGCTAAGAAAAGCTGAAGAAAAAGAAAATCAAAGAATAGCTGAAGAAAAAGAACAGCGAAGAAAAGCTGAAGAAAAAGAAAATCAAAGAATTGCTAAAGAAGAAGAAAAGCTAAGAATAGCTGAAAAAATAGAAAATCAAAGAATTGCTAAAGAAAAAGAAAAGCAAAGAATTGCTAAAGAAGAAGAAAAGCTAAGAATAGCTGAAAAAATAGAAAATCAAAGAATTGCTGAAGAAAAAGAAAAGCAAAGAATTGCTAAAGAAGAAGAAAAGCTAAGAATAGCTGAAAAAATAGAAAATCAAAGAATTGCTGAAGACAAAGAAAAGCTAAGAAAAGCTGAACAGAAAGAAAAAATGGATAAGAGACAAGACATATTTGCAGCAATACAAATTAAAAGTCAAGAAAAAAGGCAAGGTATGAGAAACCAGAGTCTGCCGAACCAAGGCAACAGACAAACTATTTGTTGGTACTGTAACAAGCCAGGACATACGGCTAAGCAGTGTTACCACAATAAAGGAAAACCAAATAGGGTGTCACCTAATGACAGCTCTATCAGAAAGAAAATAGAAGAAAGATCAAGACATAGAGATTATGATCAAGATCGACAATCATGGAGAGAAAAATATAATCATAATTCCAGACATAGAGATTATGATCAAGAAAGACCATCATGGAGAGAAAGAAATAATCATAATTCCAGACATAGAGATTATGATCAAGATAGACAATCATGGAGAGAAAAATATAATCATAATTCCGGACATAGAGATTATGATCAAGATAGACAATTATGGAGAGAAAAATATAATCATAATTCCAGACATAGAGATTATAATCAAGAAAGACAATCATGGAGAGAAAGAAATAATCATAATTCCATAAATATAGATTATAATCAAAGCAGAAGATCATGGAGAGGCAAATACAATTTTGACTCCAGAAAAAGAAATTATGATCAATCATGGAGAAAGAATGAAAACCAAGACATGAATGATAGAAAAATAATAAAGTTAAATCGAGCACAGACAGAAACTAGTGACATTTTAGCCACTATTAAAAATCAAATATATGATAAAAGAAATGAAGACCACAGTAGCAAAGAAAGAGATGGTACTAGTGAATCTGAAACCATTTGTGTGAAATCATCTGAATTAGGAAGAACAATTGGTTGTGTATTAAGCCAAATCAAAAACTTTACAGATAGAGACAATATTTTTCAGATAAAAGTTTCTGACAGTGACTCATCTGTTCCAAATTCTATTGAATTATCTGGAAGCAAAAATGACATCTCAAAAGCTAAGCAATTTATTCAAGATGCTGGAATTGAAATTATGAATGAACATAATCGAAGTCATGGTTGGTGAATTATTGAACATTTCACAGTCTGAAGAAACATTCAAAGCCCAGCGATTTGAATTCATACTCGTCAATTGAAGAATGACTATATTGAACTAGGCTATGCTATTAGCCGACTACAAATTTGACATTAAACCTGTGAAGGGAAAGGACAATGTGGTTGCAGACATATTAAGTAGAATGACAATAAATAAAGACACTCTGTGAACTCCTAACTGATAAAACCAGAGACTATTAAAAAGACATTCTGTGAATTACTAAATGATAAAATAAGAGACTGTTTTAACATTAGTCTGTGAATTCCTAAAGGATACAAACAGAGACTGTAATTATATTAATATTTTTATTTGTTGAACAATGGACAAGGAACAGTGTTTGAATTCCATTGGATTATTAGTTACTTTTAATAATATTGAGTGTTTAAATATTTTAGTTACACAAAATTACAGATGTGTTAAAATTTTCAGTTTCCATTTTTGCAGTTCTACAGATTTTTTCTCATTATTTCCTATGTTTAGACTGTTGCAGCTCTACAGATTTTTTCTCATTATTTCTTATGTTTAGACTGTTACAGACCTACAGATTTTTTCTTATTGATTCTATATCCAGAAGTTGAATGTAAGAAAATGAATATTCATTGATGATAAATATTTGAAACTTGAATATAGATAAAGATTGATTTGATTTTATGAAGACCAAAAATGTTGTATTTCATAAACATTTTTTTTTGAAGGATGGGGGTGAATGTCACATCTGATTAACATAATTTTGTGACGTAAGGTCACGTGTATAAGAGACGCGGGAAGAAAGGAGCATTTCTATTGGTTGAAAGTGTTGGGCGAACAGTTGTGTGTAGACTTCCGACGAGGGAAGGTTGTATCGTGTATACTTAAGATTTCCACGTCATATTACCTCAAATGATTCTTATGTGTACAATATATATATATATTAAAGTTGTTTTGGATAAATGAATTCGTCAGTGAATTATTGTGCACAAGATTAATTACTGTGAGAACGCCTACATAAAAAGAGTTACAAAGTAACATCGTTACA
>CALYLW010001144.1:0-186982 GCA_944989445.1 Ampullaceana balthica
ATCGTCCCTCTAGCACAGTGGTTCCTAACCTTTTGAGGTCCATGCACCCCTTCAGATGCCCAAAAAGGTTCATGCACCCCCTCATGAAACTTGCAGAAAATGCATAATAAACTATGTTTATTTTAGGAACACAACAGTTTTGACAATAGGCAACAGGGAATTTAGTGAGAGTATCTGCTGCTTCTTATGATCAATCAGCGATTTAAATCTGGGGACTGTTTTTGGAAAAAGCATCTCTCATGTCATCCTCTGCATTCAACTTATTCCTTGCCTTGGTTTTAATCGTCAAAAGTGTGGAGAATCCTGCTTCACAGAGATAGGTAGGGGCAAATAGAAAGGAGAGTCAGTACTGCCCTCAGTACTGGCTAGTTGTGGGTAGGAATCTAGCTGGGCGCACCAAATTTCAATCAAGGTATTGTCAACTGAAGGCACTCCTCAGTACTTCTCTGGTTCTCAAATCAATCAGGTCATCTTTAGCAAGGTCACTGTCATCAATGTTTTCCAAGTCACAGAGAAAATCATTGCGAATCCAAAGGTCTTTCCTAGCAATTTCTTGACAGAAATACCCACCAAAGGACCTTTGAAATGTTGAAAGATGCTCTGAAATTTCCCCTTTGATGTTGTCAGGCCGTGATCCCTCAGTGCTTCCTTCTGCAGCAGATATTACAACTTCATCCAAGAGTGTAAAGTTTGCCAAGTTGGACTTTTCTAGTCGTCGTTGGAATAATGGCAGTTTGTTAAGGAAGGCTTGCAATCTCTCAGTACCATCCATTACAGTCACAGCAGGTCCATGAAGAGATGTGTTAAACTCATTCAAGATGGAGAAGATGTCAGCCAGCTATGCCAAGTAATGAATGAAATTTGCAGAAAGATGTACCTTTCAAAAAGGTTGCGGCACTGCTTTGCTTATGGTTTACATTTTCAGATTATTAGTTTTACTTTCTTTTTTTCCTTCTTTTTTTTCTTCCTTTTTCTCTGAAGGATTCATGCACCCCCTGGAACCTGCTCATGCACCCCTTGGGGGTGCATGCACCCCTGGTTAGGAACCCCTGCTCTAGCATATCTCTCTATTGACGTCATCCCACACCAAACTACGTCACACCAAGCATGTGTCAAAATAGTGCGCACTGTGCAACAGTCAAACATTGACATTCCCAAAGCGGGAAAACCCCATCTAATATATAAAGATGAAAGTTTGTTTGTTTGTTTCTTTTGTTTGTTTTGTTACTCATAGAATGCCACACCGTTGGACCTAGGTGCTGAAATTTTGCATGGGACCCTCATTTGACCCGGGACAGGTCATAGGCTATGTAGTTTTTTTCTTATATAAAAAACTGACTCATCAATAATTGAATTCTCCAACTTCGCGTGTAGGTAGAAGCATGAAACTTTGGGAAGTTGTTGAGTAGCCTCTCACGACGATCATTTGTGTAAAAAAGTTGCAATTCAGTCATGGGGGCCGGGGGCACAAAGACGTTTTTTTCATTATATGGGCTATATGAAAATTGATATTTAAATATTTTTTTTGCTCGTTACCACCACGGAAGTGTACTTAACAACCACCCAGAGTTTTATGCTTCTAACTACACGGAATTAGTGATCTTTAGGTTCACTTGTGTTAAGTTTAATGACTTTCTTAATAAGTTCGTTAGCTAAAGTTTAAATAGTTAATTTGTTTAGCTTATGTAAACATAAAATTATGTAAACATGAAATGACAACATAGGTCCTAGGCCTTTATATGCATGTCAAGATCATTGATTCTTAACTTTAATAAGTAAGTTTATAGTAATGAGCAAGTTTTATTATGTTGTTGAAAATATTGAAATAGTTATTTGTTAAGTATGTATGTGTATGCACCGATTTACTTTCTTCTTATTTTTTTGTATTTCTCTTGATTAACTTCATTTAGTGCCCTCCCCTTTTCTATACTAATAAAAGCCTAAGCCCACTCTCACTAATGGTCCAACTTCCCATTTGACTAAAAGTCTTTAAAATTTACGAATCATACTAAAAACAATTAAGCACGACTGAACTCTGAACTAAAAGTAATGAGTAAAAATCGCCCTTTATCTAATTTCCAGAAACAAAAACAGGAAAATTGTTTTTACAAAATATAATGTCTTATCTGAAAACGGGAATCAAAAAAGAATTGAATCCCTTGGTGAAACAGCAACATATAAGATTTTGGAATCCATCGCTAAATGGGACCGTTTTGTAGAAAGGGACAAAAGTGAAAAAATTATAGTCAATTTTTAGTCAATGAAAGTTAATTTAAAGGCGGGCGCTTAAAATGAAGTCTTGTAATGCAGTACTGCTCCAAAAATAAATTGTATACTTTTTGATAGTCTTTATTTATTAGTGTTTTAATATGGAAATGATATATAATGCTTTTTTATATTTGTCTCTATGTTATACTATTTAAATTTACTGCTTTTATGTAATAGGTATAATTTTAAAAAGGAATTCAAGTATGTTTTTGACCATGTTTCCCGATGGGACATCATAGTTTGTAAATTATATTTCAAACACCAGATTTAGTTTCTGAAAAATAAATAAATTATTTACGAAATAGGAAAAAAAGATGCTATATTTGACTAAACATCTATTTTTAAAATGGCTTTTGTTATTCCGCTACAGCGTGATGACCATGGCATATTCAATACGCCGCCCAACTTAATTAATTGCTTATAGGTTCACTTGTATTGAGTTTAATATGCTTATGTTTATAAGTCCGATAGAAAGGTTTAAATTGTAAATTTATAGAGCTTATGTAATAAAAAAAACACAGCATTGGTCGTAGGCTTTTATATGCATGTAATAATCATTGATGATTAACTTTAATAATTAAATTTAAGGGATTGAGCAAGTAAAATAAGCAAGAAAAATTAATATAGAACACGCAACAAATTTTAAGAAAAACAAACGTTTAGTTCCTCTAAATTACGATTAAGCTTTTTTGACTTGGGCAATTTCTTTCCACATAAAATACCCTCACATAATTAGTATTTGTTTAAATTAAAATTTGAGTCATTAGAAACAACATAAAAAAAACTCTTAATTTAAAAATAAATACCATACATCGTGTGACAAATGTAATGAAATAGTTTTAACAGATCTATAATATATCAAGAAAGTATTTGTATAAAAGGCCACTGTTTTGTACCGCAAGGCCAAAACAAATATGAATGTTATTATAATAAAATTACACTGCTCACTTTTAGATGCGTACACGAAAAGGTGCGCACCGTAATTTGACAATAAAAGATTTTTGAAAGCTCACAGCTAAAAATAAAGTATTGTAAAAAATAACGCACCAAAATGAACTCGTTTTGAATGCCCGCATGAAGCTGTTCAATATCGAAATGAGAATTTATTTTGTCTTTATTTGGCTCTACATTTTCTGATTATGGGCTCCCTTACCCTAGGGGTGGTCACCTGGGGTTGAAACATAGCTTATGACCTGTCCCGGGTCAAATGAGAGTCCCATGCAAAATTTCAGCATCTTGGGTCCAACGGTGTGGAATTCCATTGGTAACAAACAAACAAACAAACACACAAACTTTCATCTTTATATATTAGATATCTGTAAAAGTTTCTCTCTATAAAGCCTAATATTTTTGTTTGATTTTTTAATTACTTCATTGACATGGGCATTCAATGATAATTTCTCACTTATTATTACGCATAAGTACTTAGCATCTTGAGTTTGGATTAAATGTTTTCCATGAATGAAATAGTTTGCATTTTTTTGTTTATAAAGTGATTATTCAAATAATCATTCAATTGATTAATTTAATAAAAATAAATTTTGATTTTGATAATAAAGAATAAAGATTTGAATAAAGACATTTTAAAAATCTATTTAATAAAAGGACACTACTTTAACATTCGAATAGAAATTAAGACATTTAATTTTTTTAAAGTTTAAACATTAACTAATAACATGGTCCATAATATATACAACATTTAGCACAATTAATTACTTACAGTAAAATTTAAACACTAATTACAACATAAAAATGACCCTTCTGGTTTTGAAGGTAAAGTCCATGTTCTGTCGTTGACTGAAGATCAAAACTTGCTGGATAGGTCAACCAATCCATCGAATCACCTACTTTGGTGTAGACAACAATGTCCAAACGTAAAAGTTTGGCTGTTGCCAGGATTTCTGCATCAGTTGCCCAGACTCCATCACGAGAAATACCAGAAATGTGTATATACTCCTCCACATTTTGATTCAAGTAGTCCTGTAGTTGTTTGTAATGCCAGTGTTCATATGTTGAACTACTTTATCTCTGAGAAGAATGTGGTTGTCCTCTGTTCCTGTCAGAATGTAACTTAGGGCCCTAAAGTAAGTTTCCATCCCCTTTTGTTTTATATGTACGCCTCGGTTGTTCGAGATCTCGAGTGCGACCATAAAATACGTTGTCAAAAGTAAGGCCAAGAGTTATGCAAAGACGCTTTCTTTTTGAAATTGTTAGTGGGTTAAAGGCCCTAATCTGCATTGGTTTAGAGACAGGTTGTATCGCAATGATGTCTGCTTCTTCGCTCATGCGAGTGGATATTGGTACTCACAGTTAGATGCAGATTTTTCTGAATGGCTGTAAGTGTGTTCAGCACATCAGGGTTGGCATTGTCCAAATACGTTGTTGGTAAAACTGTTCCATCTTCCACAGGCCTGAAATCCGTAGGTAGCTTGGCTTTCCGCCCATACATAATTTAAAAAGGAGTGCCCTTGGTTGAGCCATGAACAGATGTGTGGTATGCTAAAAGAACACCAGGGATAAATTGGTCCCAGTCGTTACCTTGTTCATTAACAAGCTTGCTAAGAGTCTCTTTAAGAGTTTTGTTGTCATGTTCTCGTTGACCATTTGTTTGTGGATGGTAGGATGATGCAATGCGGTGATCAGTTTGAAACTGTTTCATGAGGTTGTCAATAACTATGTTCACAAACTCACATCCCTGGTCACTAATTAGAATATCCATGCAGCCAAGGCGGCAAATAACAGAATAAAGAAATTTTGCAGTTGACTTTGCACTTTTATCAGGAACAGCAGTTGCTTCAGTCCACTTGGAAAAATGATCGGTTGCAGCTATTATATATCTATTTCCATTAGTTGTTTCCTGAAGAGGTCCGAACATATCAATACCGACTAAGCTCCATACTTTCACAGGCACTGGTATATTGATCAGTGGTGGTGCCTCCTTGCTGGTTTTTGGTTTTATGACAAAACGCGAAATCCGATTCGACGATTTTGTCAAGATTGGCCTAATCAAACAAGCTTGACGCCATTCGCAACTTTACGCTACTCATGTAGATTAACGCCTTTCAAAGGAAATACGGCTTGTTTAAAGTAAAATAATGGGTGCGACGAGGAGAGAGGTTCTTTTGACTACAGATTAAACGCCGCGTCACAGTACACCAACCGTACTTCTTAACAATAGATGAAAGCGGATAATCCAACTTTGGCGAAATCCAACAAGATTGACATTACTGTTTTAAGAGTAACATGGGTACAAATGAATTGCGATGATTTAAAAATAAAAATGATTAGCGCTTCAGGATGGGAGGTTTATTTTTAATGTCTTAAGACGCCGCGTCACCGAAGGCAAACCGATAAAGGTACGGAAATACGACGAGCAGCGTTGGGGAAGTCAAACGATGTTTAGTCTTGCCCTGTTCTTTTAAACAGCCCAAAATCAAAATAATGAAACGTAATGATTTGATAAATAAGCGAGGTCAAGGAATAATAAATGTTTGAAAGCGTTGAAAAGCAACAGCTATAGTTCCTTATCGTGCTTAAATTATTAGAAAATAATAATCAATTCATTTAGTGCTTGTATGAGTCAATTTTCAAATTACAACAACAAACAATAAAAAAAAATAAAACAAAAAAAACAAACGCCGATTTCATCTTACTTGTATTGACTGTAACTATAGATAAAAAGTGACCGTCCTATCAGACATTGTAATAAAATAAATCATTTAATTATTATTATTTTATTGTAAATAAAACATCTTTCCTACTTAAGAAATTAGTTTAACGTCTCTGACAAAGATAAAACACCAATAGAATTTCTAATTAGTCATTCATCTATTTTTTACTATATATCCTCATGTTGTCAAAGGGGTATATTCTGGCCTAGGCCAGTCTAACCCCGGGGGTTTAATCTGGCCTGTTACACCGGGCCTATTTTGTGGTTCTCGTTATCTTATCTCAAAAGGATACAACAGCCTAGTAGCCATTGATGTAAGCTCCATTGGAAAAGTGCTTTAATTGCCCGTCTACATTCCAATCAGGTCCCTTTCTGATTTGGGATACTATCAAATGTTAATAGACTTGTTTGGTGCCATTTAATTTTGATAAATAGGCCCTCTCCCTTTGCTTTCTATTCCGGTCACCATGGTGTTCTGGTGTCTCTTACATCCTTGATACGCTGCCCTGTTCTCTCCATTTGTGAAGTCGTAACTAACATTGTTCTGTTGTCTTTGACACCCTTGATTCATTTGCCCTCTCTCTGCTTTCGGATCTGGTCATCTTGGCGTTCTGGTGTGTCTGGCGCCCTTGATACATTGGCCCTTTCCCTCTGCTTTTGAATCCGGTCATCGTAGTGTTCTGGAGTCTCTGACACTTTTGATACACTGTCCTTTTCTCTTGATGTTCTCTTTCTTTCGTGCTCTATCTTAAGTCGCAGATGACATTGCTGAGGCGTCTCATGTAATTTTGGAAAGCTGTTTGAAAAAATGTTTCATAAAAATTGTTGTTTTAAAAAAGTAATTTAAAAAATTGGCCCTTTTAGTCTTAAGGGCATGTTAAACCCCAAAACCTCTTCCATATCCAATTCCTTACTTGATAATACAGACTTTTTAGCCCTTAAGCGAGGAGGATACACGCTTTTTATCGATTCTAGAAAATGTCTGAAAACGATCTTTTCCAAAATTTAAGCCCAAATTTTTGAATATGTACCCCTTTTTAATTCACCATTGTTATAAACTATTGTGGCATCATCTACAGCTATTTCCAGTCTCTTTCTCCCATCAAATGTTGTCTTAGGACAGCGATACCAAATTAAATTATGGAATGCTTCATTAGCGTTCTGAGTCCCTCCGTGAACACACTTTGCTAAAAGAGCATCTGATGAATAAAAGAGCATCTGATGAAAGCTCCTCAAATATAGGTTTAATAATTTTCATTACCAAGGTAGGAATGCAGTTCTTATTTGCAGCTTCTAAATCTTTATTTTTGGGGCACCAACTACCACAATCATTATGCTTACCCTCCCAATGGTTATATGTTGTCCAAATACTTTTTTTCATTTTACCCATGTCCCCTGAATTTTTTCTTATTGCTGCCCCATAATGTCCTTGAATACGCTTTATAGCACATTTTGTGAACCTTCCTGCCCCACCTATTCCTTTATAAGTTTTACCATCATGATCAAATGTTATACCTTTATGCTCATTTACTTAATGTATCAAGCGTTTTCCCATTCGCTTCTGAACATGGCCGCAACATTCTAATTTTAAAATTGATACCCTTTAATAAACTGGAGGAATTGCTTCAGCTACACTTTTAAAACTTTTAGAATCCCCATCCCCTAAATAACCAGTGTAAGTTAGACCATACATATGTAGCCGAGTGGTGGCTATATTGTTAGTTGAAATAAGACTAACTGTTCCTCTAATAAAACAAATAACACAATTCAGGTAAGTAGAGGACTATAGCTGTATATGTTTATTGAATTCTCGCTAAGCTAACATGACACAGTGTACAAGTATAATTAAGCTACTCATCCCTAACCGCTACGCTCTACACGACTCTCACTTAGGCCGTCGGGTGACTCTCTCTTTAACTAGGAGCCGGGGGACTCTCTCTGGCTAACATTTTCCTGCCCTTATATTGTCCCCGTTTCTTACCCTGTATTTAACCTTAACGTGTCTTCCCACGAAGTGATAAATGACTGCGCCAGTTTCTGATTGGTTAAAAGTTACTTAGTTTATGCTAATCTACAAACTTTCCCACTAAGTTATTTAGGTCGCTGAAATACAATATTTGTTTCTACCCCGACTGAGACCCTGGGTCACTCAAAGGACAACTCCCCCCACCCCTTGTGAATTTCCGCCATCCTGTACATCTCTGTCACTTCCGGTTATTCCACTGTCTTGCCTGCAAAGTTGAAATACAATCCCTGTGCTTGCCATGACGTCTCGGTCGGGAAATAGCAACCCACATTCCCATGTTCTGCCTACCTAAAATGCCTTTAGGTTCCATCTGACCAGAAGTACCTTGGTGATTTGATTCACATTCACCGGCACCTGAATGGTTTGTAAACCAATCTTGATCAACTACCTTGGAAGGCCCTTTGTTGGAATTTACTGACAAAACAGTAGCTACTCCGTTCTTCGAAACAAAGCATCGGCGCTGTCAGATCCCATCGCAGGAAACAGTAACATTACTACCCTGGGCTTCTTTTAATTCTAATGCTGCCTCAGACATGCACTCTTTTGCTACTTTATTAGTAGCACTATGAATTCTATCCTTATATTTAGTAACTATGGGAGCACTAACAGGGTAGGCATGTCCATGTTTCCTAGAAATCTTTTAGTTTTTTCTTGATGACAGCCAATGCTGTTCATTGCTAATTGTAATCTAAGATTGACATTCTCAGTACATGTCTTAAAGTCTATTTCATCCCTACACTTGATGCATTTAAAATATAAAATACTACTTATTCCACTTAGCTCTTCTCTAACAGAATAAGTGGTAATCTGCTCACAAAATGAGCAAGGGAATGACTGGATAAATGCTATTATTGATCCCACATCAAATATGCGATAGCCAATAATTTTAGGAGATTTGGGGCTAGAAACATTTATAAAATCATTTAGTTTTTGAAATGAAGAAGATGTGGGTATCGAGTTTAAATGATTGTCTATAGGGTCAATAATAATATCTTTGATAACTTCGAGTACCAGAGATCGAAGCGATCGGGGAGATAGTAATATTAGTAGTATTAGAGTTAGTAGAGTCACTATCAATAGCCTTATTTTTTTTAGTAAATCTGTTTCTGTAAAATTTACGCTTTTTACGATACTTATACCCTTGCTTTTTTACTTTATCCATTGATATTTTAAAATTAAAATTAATCTAAATAACCAGGTCCTTATAAAACACAGAATCTAACACAGTTCAGAATAATCTTCACAAGTCTTCACAACGTGCAAATAAACAACTGGAGATCGCTTCAGGAGAACCCATGTTTTTTTGTTCATAGTCTCTTTCTCCCAACAAAAGTAGTTTTAGGACAGCAATACCAAATTAGATTATGGAATGCTTCATTAGCATTTGTCCCTCCGTGAACACACTTGGCTTAAAGAGCATCCAATGAGAGCTCCTCAAAAACAGGTTCTGAACAAGACAGCAACATTCTAATTTTAAAATTGATACCCCTTCATAAACCGGAGGACTAGCTTCAGCTACATTTTTAAAACTTTTAGAATCCCCTAAATAAGTGTAAGTTAGATTATACCGCTCTTCAGAGGGGTGACAGATTTTTAAAATGCCTTTAGGTTCAATCTGACCAGATGTACCTTGGTGATTCGCTTTGCATTCACCGGAACCGGAATGGTTTCGCAACCATTCCTGATAATCAAATTTATCAGGAAATCTTTTCTTAGCCTTCGAACACTTATCACAGTAGTTGCTACTCACATGAGTATCAACTACTTTGGAAGGCCCTTTGTTGGAATTTACTGACAAAACAGTAGCTACTCCGTTCTTCGAAACAAAGCATCGGCGCTGTCAGATCCCATCGCAGGAAACAGTAACATTACTACCCTGGGCTTCTTTTAATTCTAATGCTGCCTCAGACATGCACTCTTTTGCTACTTTATTAGTAGCACTATGAATTCTATCCTTATATTTAGTAACTATGGGAGCACTAACAGGGTAGGCATGTCCATGTTTCCTAGACATCTTTTAGTTTTTTCTTGATGACAGCCAATGCTGTTCATTGCTAATTGTAATCTAAGATTGACATTCTCAGTACATGTCTTAAAGTCTATTTCATCCCTACACTTGATGCATTTAAAATATAAAATACTACTTATTCCACTTAGCTCTTCTCTAACAGAATAAGTGGTAATCTGCTCACAAAATGAGCAAGGGAATGACTGGATAAATGCTATTATTGATCCCACATCAAATATGCGATAGCCAATAATTTTAGGAGATTTGGGGCTAGAAACATTTATAAAATCATTTAGTTTTTGAAATGAAGAAGATGTGGGTATCGAGTTTAAATGATTGTCTATAGGGTCAATAATAATATCTTTGATAACTTCGAGTACCAGAGATCGAAGCGATCCGGGAGATAGTAATATTAGTAGTATTAGAGTTAGTAGAGTCACTATTAATAGCCTTATTTTTTTTAGTAAATCTGTTTCTGTAAAATTTACGCTTTTTACGATACTTATACCCTTGCTTTTTTACTTTATCCATTGATATTTTAAAATTAAAATTAATCTAAATAACCAGGTCCTTATAAAACACAGAATCTAACACAGTTCAGAATAATCTTCACAAGTCTTCACAACATGCAAATAAACAACTGGAGATCGCTTCAGGAGAACCCGTGTTTTTTTGTTCATAGTCTCTTTCTCCCAACAAAAGTAGTTTTAGGACAGCAATACCAAATTAGATTATGGAATGCTTCATTAGCATTTGTCCCTCCGTGAACACACTTGGCTTAAAGAGCATCCAATGAGAGCTCCTCAAAAACAGGTTCTGAACAAGACCGCAACATTCTAATTTTAAAATTGATACCCCTTCATAAACCGGAGGACTAGCTTCAGCTACATTTTTAAAACTTTTAGAATCCCCATCCCCTAAATAAGTGTAAGTTAGATTATACCGCTCTTCAGAGGGGCGACAGATTTTTAAAATGCCTTTAGGTTCAATCTGACCAGATGTACCTTGGTGATTCGCTTTGCATTCACCGGAACCGGAATGGTTTCGCAACCATTCCTGATAATCAAATTTATCATGAAATCTTTTCTTAGCCTTCGAACACTTATCACAGTAGTTGCTACTCACATGAGTATCAACTACTTTGGAAGGCCCTTTGTTGGAATTTACTGACAAAACAGTTGCTACTCCGTTCTTCGAAACAAAGCCTAGGCGCTGCCAGGTCCCATCGCTGGAAACAGTAACATTACTACCCTGGGCTTCTTTTAATTCTAATGCTTCCTGAGAAATGCACTCTTTTGCTACTTCATTTGTAGCAAAATGAATTCTATCCTTATATTTAGTAACTATAGGAGCACTAACAGGAGGAGGCATGTCCATGTTCTCTAGAAATCTTTTAGTTTTTTCTTGATCACAGCCAATGCTACTCATCACTACCTGTAGTCTAAGATTGACATTCTTGGTACATGAATTATATTCTACTTCATTCCTAGACTTATTACATTTAAAATATAATATACTACTTATCCGATTTAGGTCTTCTCTAACAGAATAAGTTGTAATCTAACAAAATGACTGGATAATCGTTATGAATGATTGATCTCACATCTACCTGCGATACCCACTAATTTCAGGAAATTTGGGGCTAGAAACATTTAATGAGTCATTAAGTTTTTGAAATGAATTACATTTTCGATAATATTATTATGTAGATCTGTCAGCTGAGTACAACTAACCAAGTTATTTTAGCCTCACTATCATTAGGCTTTTTCTTTTTCCCTGAAATTTACACTTTTTTACGAAGATGTTTATTTCCATTCTTTTTTACTTTAACTTTATCCATGGTTATTGTAAATTTAAAATTATTTTAAAACAAGCTGGTCACGGTGCTTTTAAAACAGAACGTGTGAATAAACCGCTAGAAAGCGTAAACAAGCTGTGTATCCAGAGAACCCAAGTTTTTTTTATGATTGGCTTAACTTACCTTTAACTTTAACAACTCATAGAGTGAATACTTTTCTCTCCATGTTATAAAATACCCATTCATTAGCTCCAATGATAATATTCAACAACAATTTGATATATTTCAACATTTCTCTTTGAGAACTATCCAATAGACTTGCAAGTCATAGAAAATCATCTAATGTGCTCAGTCAACGGCCAAAAGCAGATGTATTTTAGTGGTATAAATATAAAGAGAAAACCAAGGCATGTGTCAATTGACTGTTTAGCAACCCTTAACACAATTACTTTTATCTCCATGCTATAAAATACCAAACATTTGTTTGAATGATAATATTAAACAATAATTTCAAATATTTAAACATTCCTCTAAAAGAAATATCCAATAGACGTGCAAGTCATATAAAATGTTGTATTTGTAACACATTCAATGTATCCAATAGACGTGGAAGTCATAGAAAATGTTTCATTTGTAACACATTCAAGGCTATTTAGTTGATCTACACCTTACAAATTGGTCAAGGCAAAGGCAGGACAAAAAAACTCTCAGCATTAAAACATATCTATGGAATTGTTTCTTTGAAAATTAGGATATGAGAGTTATCCAAATGAAGAAAATTTATGTCATGGCTGGTAAAGATATACAAGTATATCTTGTATACCAACTTGTGCCAAATGAGTGCATACATTAGTCTGCTTTTTCGCTCATAAATATTGAAAATGGACTTTTGTGAAAAGGAGATTTACATTCCCAATTTTTTCCCGATGTGTGTTTTTACTAGAATGTTGCATTATATCTTTCTTGGTGTGACGTAGGGTGAGGGGATATGATGTGACAGGAAAGGGATTCTAGAGTGACGGTTTGTGGTTGATGGAAGCAGAGCATTGCTATTGTTGTGTGTAGAAGGATTTTTTTGTTAAATTAAACATATAGATTATTCTGATGGCGTTGTTGAGTTTAGCCTAGTTGAGTCATACAATTACCAAGAACCTAACACTAACAGTTGGCTTGGTAAATTTACACATCGTATGTAAGACATAAATATAAATTTATAAACCTGATGTGTTGTGACATATTAATTTATTATGACTATATATATAAAAAACAAAAGCTTTGCACGTGATTCTATAAATTATAGATTTAATGTTAGTTTAGAGAATTCTATGGAAAAAAATAAGGAAAAGTAAATGAAAAAAAAACAAACCAACTTTAACTAAGTGTATAGTTATAAAATTAAATTACATTGTAATTGCAAAATCATATAAGTTTTTAAAAAAAAATAGAGGTAATATTAACAAAACTTGAATCAATAATTGAATATAAATTAAATTTGCTTCTAAACAAAATACATCATTTATTTCCTTTTTTTTTAGTACATTGTACATATTGGATCATGTTTAATATTTAGCAATGCTGGCAACTGCATGAGTGAAGTCAGTTACAGACATTAAATTAATAAGACATTACTGAAGGTGAATTGTCAACATTGAATTGTTTATAAATTTGGGATTTTCAACATTCCAAGAATGCTAAAGAAAAACTTTGTTTTATGTGAGTCATCGATTGAGTTTTGTAGCTTTTAATTCTTCACAAATATCTCATTTTAATTTACCTCATTTGAGGCATCTTTTGTAACATTTAAAGCTAAAAAAATTAAGCAAACGTAGAATTTATCATTTTAAGCCAAATAGTAAGCAAATGAATACCATAACTTTTTAAGTTTAAGCTCAAAAGGTGAGCAAATGAAGACCATAACTTTTCAAGCTCAAAAGGTGAGCAAATGAAGCACATAACTTTTCAAGCTCAAAAGGTGAGCAAATGAAGCACATAACTTTTCAAGCTCAAAAGGTGAGCAAATGAAGACCATAACTTTTCAAACTCAAAAGGTGAGCAAATGAAGACCATAACTTTTCAAACTCAAAAGGTGCGCAAATGAAGCACATAACATTTTAAGATTTCTCTCTTGCATGTTACCTTATGTGTGAGATCACACTTGAAATTGTTTTAAATTTGATATTTCAAAGGTCACATTTGTGCTTGTGCTGTCTTTTGTGAGTTGTCAAACTGTAAGAGATAGCAAAATCTTTAAGACAGACGTGAAATATCCATTCCATGCCCTCTTGTGCTTCATTTTAATTTCTTTCAATAAAAAATATATAGGCCAAATGAAATGTCATGAAGTTACAGTGGAACCCGGTTAAGTCAACGGCCTTGGGGTATGAAAAATGGCGCCGATAACCGATCATCGAGTTAAACGAAAACCAATATGGAGGCAAAATATTAACATGTGCTTGAAATTTCTTTATGTACATGATAAGGTTGTTAACGGTTAACCGGTTAGCCGTAACTTCGGTATAAATTTATAATGCAGAGTTAATATTTTGTTGAGTTACGGCAGAATACCAGACAGAACCAATACGCGAGCGACCGTGACATCAAAGCGTTTTCTTACTATTCCGGTCTATAAATAATATACACGTCATCACTTCTAGTTTGCCTGCGGCTGAGCAAAGATTAAAAATTTTTTTTTAACTTTGCTTAGTTGTCGAGTCACTGTACGACAGCTAACGCACAGTGCGCGCATGATATGAACAAGGTCAAAGTCAAGGCCGCGCCTGTTATTGTTACTATTTATATTACGAGAGTCATTAGCAAAGATACCGGGCGATTAATTGGTCCTCAAATTTGAGTTCGGTCTTTTAGTGACAGTTTTCCTGTACTGTAAGTTAAAGCCATTTGACGTAAGATTACCACATTAATATCAAAACTGATATTTTCTTTAAAAAATGAGTACGGCTAGTGAACTTTTTTTTTAAAAACCCTCTTAGTTGACGAAGCATAGTTCAAGAACTAACACACAGTGCGGCGATGTTAAAATGTGAACAACGTTAAAGTTGCATGAACTGTTATTGAACGATCAATTTTATTTGTTTAGCTAGCATAAACGTAACCAATGGTATAACTTTTTATAAGACGAGCGTGAAAATACGGTAGCTAGATGGTGAGTGGCAACGATAACTAACATTTTCAAAAGCTGGCGATTAGTATACATGTAGTACCAGAAGCAACACAGCACTGAGAGCTGAACGCAAGCGGGCAGTATTGTCATATTCATTGTCAGTGTCAGTCATTGTTAAGAGGAAGCCTGAAGGCCTCACATCCCTCACCCAAATACACATTGTGCTGGTCTGGGGGCGGTATTGTTTAAAGGACCAATAATTTGCACCTCTGCTGGAAGCCCTCATATCCCCCACATTCCACACTCCACCACAACAGTGTGGTGGGCTGGGGGGGGGGTGGCGTATAAATTGTGGAGCTGGAAGTCCTTATCCCCAGTCCCTGCCACCAATCTATAACCCACACCTCTGCTGGAGTGAACAGAGGGCCCTTTGTTGGGTGTGTGAGGAAGAGGAGGGGAGCAGGGTGGTGGTGCTCCCCATGTATGTTTTGGGGGCACATGGCCACATATATATATATGCTTAGACCAATTGTGTTCCACATCTGTTTTTCCTAAAGCCATGTTGATGTGGGCATATACCATTGAGTTTGTCTAGGTGATTAACTTTTCTATTTATTATGTTTTCTATAAATTTACAACTAATTCTAGTATGTGAAACGGGTCCATAATTACCAGGATCTGTTTTATCTCCTTTTAAGAAGTGATTCCCTCTAGCTAGTTTTCAGTCCTGGGCCAGTTTACCATGGTTGCTGTGAAGCTGAAAATAAATATTGGGGACAGGTCATTGTTTAGTACTTTTAGCAGCCTTGCCGGCAATTCATCTGGACCAGTAACTTTGTTTTAAAGTTATTTAGGAAATTAATTATACTTCTTTCATCTAGAATTATGTTACCTGTTTTATATAAGTTTATTGAAACTTCCTTGTCAGCTGAGGCTGAAAATGCTGATGCAAAATACGTTTTGAGGAAGTTAGCTTTGGTCTTATTATTACTATGGGTTTCATTGTTTGGGTCATTTTGTGAGGCTATTCCTTTGGGTTCCATTGTTTTAGATTTAATAAAGGGCCATACGTTTTTTTCTCTGCATACATTATTCATTTTGAAGATTTCGACAAAGTTTCTGCATCAAGTATTTAAATTTTAGGTATCTTTTGTGTATTATTTTTACATTGAAGCCCTAAATTTTTAAATATGCACTGGGCTTTTCCGCCTGATATTGCAGCAGTCTTTGTTCACACTTCACACTGTGCTGATCTGTTTAAAGGGCAAAATAATTTGAGCTTTTTAGCCTTAACTTACCTTTTAAAAATAAACTTTGAGACATGTTCTCAATTCCTTTCTTATTGTCACTTTTTAAATTTATTCATTAAAAAATTTATTTTCTCTCATATTCTGTTATGCTTTTTTTGGCTAGCCCAAATCCAAGATCAAGATTTGCATTTACTTTATTAAAGATAAATAATTTATAATTAAAACCTGAAGCTGAAATTGTCTTGCACATAATCCATTGCTTAATAATATTTTACTGCAGTAACTTATTACGCGTCTAATCTTCATGGCTATGTCCATGATAATTAATGTCTTGATTATCAATGTCACGTCTTCGAAGGTGATGCCTGGCGTAGGTTTTGACGCCACGACCCAAGGCAGTTGGTTGTAGGCATTGAATAAATGCATCCCGTAGCATGTCGTCCGCAATGATGTCTGGTCTTGCACTGTTGGCTAACTCAAAGAGGCTGCACATACTGGTTCCAATGGTTTGTCATCAAAATCTAAATTCACCATTGTTTCCGACTGAGAGGGGTCTTTCTTTTTCCAATGAAGATCTTCATCATCTGGTGAATCAGTTTCACTGTCAGCAGAAAACTCATCATCACTTTCTGAATGTAAGGAAAGTCTGACAAAAGAAGTGCCTGCTCTTTTTTCAGGGTCATGTTGAGTTTCTTCATTGCTGGACACACGACAAGGATCAGATCTTTCTGGATCTACATCTTCACATTCACTGTCACTATTGTCTTCCTCATCATCTTCAGACCCTGAATAATCAGAGATGTCGAGATATTCTATGACCTCTTGTTGAGAAAAGTATTGACATTGAGCCATCTGCAACGGAAAGAAAGAAAAAAAGATAAATTATTCACAAAGTGCTATACATACAGTAACTAAGTACAGACAGTGGCAAGTATAGGGGGACAGAGAAAGGATCAGAAAGAAAAAGTAAAAAAAGGGGTGGGGGGCAGAGATAGGTGACTCTAAACTGCTGCGTGGCGTCGTACAGATATCTGCGCAGCTGCGCAGCTTAAAGGGAACATTGCGTGTTAGTAGGATCCTGAATCTGAATATTTTAAATTTTAATGGTCTTGAAAACAGTGGAATCAAGTGTTTAGTGGTAGTCCTGTGTTACAAAGGCAATTTAAACAATTTACACTTAAAATTGTAACTTTAACACCAAGAATGCAATTGCAATAGAATTGTTAGTTAAAAATGATAAGTTCAGTGATAATAAAAACAAATAAAGAAACATTAAATTCAAGTGCAGATTATATAGCTATGCATAATTATAAAAATACTTTTATGACAAAATAAATTACTGTAACTTTCAAATTAAACATTTTAAAGATTGAGCACTTTTGTCCAAGTGTTAAGTATATGTATATTGGTTTATCTATACTACTTGATAAATGACTCGAAGTACAAGACCTCCAATGTCAAGTATTGACTCTGCTGTCTAGGAACATGTAGGTCTGTGTTTGTCATGATGACTAGTCTTCAGTGCCCTTTTGTAACACCCCATTTTCATTTTCCTGACAAGGAGCATTGCCATTAAAAAAGCTTTTTATAGGTATTAGTGATCTTTTCAAAAACCAGTTTGCGATTTCAAACTTTCTTTGTTCACTGTTACGTCCGCAAGGGTTATTGACTCTCTAACTTACAATAAAGTTGAGAGAAATGATTAAATGGCTCATTAAAACGTAACGTAACACAAAAAGAAGGATTAAACACAGTAACTGACGTTACAATTCTTAATTTAATGCAATGAAATAATAACATTAAATAATTAAACACACGATACCTTGTGGTTAGGAATAAATAGTATACTTAGTTTAACTCTTAACCTTAAATAGATCTAACAATAACGAATACTAACATAACTTAATAACGTAAAAAGATAAACACTCACAATAATACTCTTCTCGCGCGAGGAAGGCAATTGCTCTGTCTATCTCGATCTCTCTCTCTTCTTCCCCATGCCCCTATATATATATAAATACCAATCGAACTTTCTCGTTCTAGAACAGAATCTTGCTCGCATAAAGTGGATCGAGAAAGTTCCAGGTAATACTTGTAAACAACCAAAGGGTCAGGTGGGTGGAGTCTAGCATGTCGATGTCAGCGGTGTACCCTTGACCTGTCAAGACGTGAATAGTTGGGTGGGGCACGGTGATAATTTACTGAGACCCGGGGGGGGGGCATCTTCATGGCAAGCGGGGAGAGAGGAGAGGGGGTAGTACCTAACATTCACTTTCTTTAAAATTTCCAATGCATTAAAATATTCTTTTTGCTATGTGATTGACACAATCTTCTTTTGGCATTTGTATGTCATAACAGCCTTGAACTTGAATTTTTTAGAGTCGCCATCACAAAGCATTGTGCTGTATATAAGTTTTCTTTTCTTAATTTATCCAGAAAAATATCATTTTGGCAGCCACAGCCTCCATTGTGTTTGACGAACAATCCTCATTTTTTTTTACATTTGTGCTTGTGTTTTCTAATCCAAGTGGCATATGCAAGAGCACCGGGTTTTTGACCAATGACACATATTTTTCAAAATTTACTTATTACTTGTGTATCCAAAACTAGACCGCTATCCACATCAATTGAAACACCAAGACCATGGTACGAAGAATCTAGAATTTTTCAATTAAGGCTTAAATAAAAATACGCTGCTTACAAAACATTTTAAAAAATTAATTCGCTAAGACAACCAAAGAGTTACAGGTAGGTTGTCAAATTTCAAAATGATTGTAACTACAATAGTTTCAAGTGTCTAGCTCTAAGATTGTGTTTAAAGGAAGTGAGCATTATTTGCATAGGTGCATTCTAAATTTTAATATTCAAAACAAAAGTGTAGTATAGTTCTCATCTCATCGCCTGACATCCCACTTGGGGCATAGACCATGAACAAAGGCTCTTCAGGCATCCCGGTCCTGCGCCAGTCTCTCCAACTGTCCCCAGTTGTGCCAACTCTTTTTGGTGACTGCCTCCAGTTCCCTTCTCTAAGTCGTTCTGGGTCTACTTCTTTTTCTCTTGAGGGTTCCAAATGAGGGCTTGTCTTGTTATACTGGATGTAGGCTTTCTGAGGGTGTTGCCAATCCATTTCCGTCTGCACTGGCATATTATATCTTCCACTGGTTCTTGTTGAGTGCGCTGCCAGAGGTCCTGTTGGTGATGACGTTGGGCCAGCGGATTTGGAGTTAATAAAGGTTTGTAGCTTTTTTGAACTGGCTGCTGTTGTTCACCATGTTTCTTCCCCATAAAGCAAGACAGGCTTTACTGTGGTTTTGAATATCCTGACCTTGGTCTGGAGGGTTAAGTTGTTGCAGCTCCAGACTTTTTTAGCTGGCTAAATGCTGTCTCACTCTTATGTCGACGTCTGTCCCTCCTTGAATGTCAATGAGGCTACCGAGGTGTGTAAAGCTATCCACCTACTCAAGATTTGTTCCTTTCAGTGCTATAGGGGTGTTACTCTAATAATAATTAATGATATCAGTACATAGTATAGAGTTTGGATTCAAACAATGGGACATGGGCTGCTCTCAAGCAGGCTATTGTTACCAGATTCAGGTACAGTAGAAGTTCGATAATCCGGCATGTTCGGGACCGGCTCGGTGCCAGACTACCGAAAATTCCGGTCTATCGGGCGGTGCCCCTTCTTTTTAGTGTAGGCTTTGCCGTAAAACAAATGTACTTTGTTTTTTTATTTTTAACTACATACGTACATAAATCGTAATTTTAAGAACAATTAGGTTAATAATTAAACTTCATATAATGTATGTACGCGTACTGTAAAACAAATTTCACTTATATTAAAAAAAAGTCACGAATGTCTTTGTTTTCTTGACTTTTGGCGTTTAGTATAAAATTTATTTCTAATGATATGGAAATCAATAATTTCTGAACCACTGTAGCTAGTACTAGCCTCAGCAAAAGAGATAAACTTATTTAGTGATTCTGCAGCTTCTGCCCAGCTGATTTTTTCCTTTTCTTCCGTTTCGGCATCTGAGTCACTTTCTTCAAGATTTTGAGTAGGCTGAGGTTTACTACACTGTTGATAATGTCCTCATCGGTTAGTTCTTGTTCAACAAGCTCATTCTCGTCGAATTTCTTTGCCTTTTCAATAATCATTGGCCCTGTTACCGGCTTTCCTTCAGAACGTACAACACTAAACCATATGAACAATACACTATCCAACTTTTCCAGTTTTTTTAAAAAAAATTTTTTGTCTAGAAGCCAATTTTTCAGTTGTTACCGATTGAGAAGCAAACTTCATTAGTTCATCTTTTTGTTTTTTAACTCATTTGCTACTTAGCACAAAACCCAAAACACCCCCTGAAATACTAAGCAAAGGAAGATCACTCTAAAAAACTTGCACCCCCATGTTAATTAAAAATATTTTTAAACACCTAAATGAAAATTAAAAATTACAAAATATGCATAAAAAATAGAGAATTGGATAAGCTTTTCAAAAATGTATGGTTTGATGCACTTTAATTTCCAAATATATTTTATAAAAATCCTGGAAATTTTTTTGTTGAAATTTTACATCGTAAATTTAGGATTTTGGCCTCTGTTTTCAGTGATTTATGATTGTTTTATGGTCTCATGAAATTTTGAGAAACAATAGTCCTTGTGTAGGTGGACCTGGCATAGATGCCATCCTGTTGTTGTTTCTCTGATTCTACCACTGCCCATCTTATTGCCATCAATGGAGCACTGATAGCAGTGAGGCTTGCGTCCTGACATGGGGCTCAACATATGCTGGCTGTTGTTTGGGGTGGATCTCTCAGAAACACTTGGTGTGTCAGGTTGCCTGGATTTTGTAGCTCCAGACAAAAGCTGGGCTTAAACGGCCTTCCTAAACAAAAGATGATTTTGTGCAGGAGAGTCTGATCCATCATTTGGCTGAGCACTTTTCATCAACAGAAAGCTGTTGATCATGGAGAGATCTATGACTGTTATGTGGTATAATAAAAGTATAATTAAGTACAAAAATAAAAATCACACAATACATGTAGATTATGAATTATACTGGTTACGGAAGAAGTTTTTTGTGTCTATTTGATGCGAGCTCTCTTACTTGGTGGTTCATCATCAAGAATATAATTCAAATCAGTTTCAGAGCTTATCTGATAACAAAGTCTCTTATACAAAGTAGTCAATTTGCCAGTCAAAAGAATATTTTGATTAAGAAACAATTTTCGATATTTAATTTGGTTTTTTAGATTTTTAAGAGCGCCTGGTCTTTTCACTAATTTATCTAAATCTGATAGTTTGACATACGGGGTATGTCCTTCTGTCAAAGAGGGGGGTCCTTCTGTCAAAATTGAATTTAAAACCTTATACTTATTCTTTTCTGCCAATGT
This sequence comes from Ampullaceana balthica, assembly GCA_944989445.1. Lineage (NCBI taxonomy): Eukaryota > Metazoa > Mollusca > Gastropoda > Lymnaeidae > Ampullaceana > Ampullaceana balthica. Next base: position 21,535 of record CALYLW010001144.1, read on the forward strand.
TTTTATATGTTTTTCTTTTTTTTTGGCATTGTTTTCTTTAATTATTTCTTTAATTTTATTTCTAACCTCAGTTTCTTTATATTTGCCTCGCATCTTCCATGTCAAAGAATATTTTCTTGCATTTGCAAGGAGCTTATTAGCAGTAATCATTTTTGTTTACTAAACCACTTGGCTGTTCTGTTTCTTTTCCACATGTTCATTGTGGTTCTGAAATGTAAAGATGCTCTCTTTCTTTTAAATAAATCATAATCAAAATCACAGAAAATCCGTTCGCCAGTTAGATTTGTTAATGTGTTAAGAAGATGCTGTACATTTTCATCATATACTCCCCCTTCTAAAAAGTCAGCAAGCTGACGCAAGGGCAGGTTAAACCCCTAAGTTGAAATATTGGAATTTGACAATATTTTTTGCTTCAGTTATTAAAAACCATGTTAAGAATCAATAAAAAAAATACTTAAATCTAAGTTATCAAAAAAAAATGTTTTCATCATTTTTAGGGTAAATTGTTGCGAAAATGTTACAATTGTGACATAATTGAAAATAAATGTATCTCAAAAACAAATACTAAAAATGTGCTCTAAATTTGTTGGTATAGAATAAAAAATGAAATTTACCTGAATTTTTTTAGATATCCATGTCCTTCGATGAAACATTTTTAGGGTAGGGGATAACATTTTCCTGAATATTTCCTTTGTTTTTAGAACTGGCTTAAAAACCTTAGTATGCTATAACAATACATATATAAGGAATAATCCTGCCAAATTTTAAAGCTATTCTATTCATTAAGTAATTTTGAAGTTACCTTTTTAAATGTGAATTAATTTTAAGAAAAATTAGATTTTGAGAAAATTGAAAAAAAAGTACAGATTTTCATTTTTAAGGGAATTTTATCAAATTTAGAAACCCCCAGCAACATAAAACTCTTCCTTATCCAATTCCTTACTTGATAATACAGACTTTTTAGCCCTTTTTGCCTTACTTTTATCTAAATTTTGAATAAGCGAGGAGGATACACGCTTTTTATCGATTCTAGAAAATGCTTGAAAACAATATTTTCCAAAATTTAAGTCTAAATTTTTAAATATGTCCCCCCTTTTTAATTCACCATTGTTATAAACAATTGTGGCATCATATAAAGCTATTTCTAGTCTCTTTCTCCCAACAAAAGTGGTCTTAGGACAGCGATACCAAATTAAATTATGGAACGCGTCATTAGCGTTTCGAGTCCCTCCATGAACAAACTTTGCTAGAAGAGCATCCGATGAAAGCTCCTCAAATATAGGTTTAATCATTTCCATTACAAAGGGAGGAAGGCAGTTCTTATTTGCAGCTTCTATATCTTTATCTTTGGGGTACCAACTACCACAATCATTATGCTTACCCTCCCGATGATGAAATATTGCCCAAATACTTTTTTCATTTTACCCATGTCCCCTGAATTTTTTCTTATTGCTGCCCCATAATGTCCTTCAATGCGCTTTATAGTACATTTTGTTAATCTTCCTGCCCCACCTAATCCTATATAAGATTTACCATTGACATTGTCTTCAAATGGTTTACCCTTATGCTCATTTACTTTATCTATCAAGCGTTTTCCCATTCTCTTCTGAACATGACCGCAACACTCTAATTTTAAAATTGATACCCCTTTATAAACTGGAGGAATTGCTTCAGCTACACTTTTAAAATCCCCATCCCCTAAATAACCAGTGTAAGTTAGACCATACATATCTTCAGAGCGGCGAAAGATTTTTAAAATGCCTTTAGGTTCCATCTGACCAGATGTACCTTGGTGATTTGATTCACATTCACCGGCACCTGAATGGTATTTAAACCATTCCTGATAATCAGAGTTATCAGGAAATCTTTTTTTAGCCTTAGAACACTTATTACAGTAGTTGCTACTAACATGAGTATCAACTACTTTGGAAGGCCCTTTGTTGGAATTTACTGACAAAACAGTAGCTAATCCGTTCTTTGAAACAAAGCCTCGGCGCTGCCAGGTCCCATCACAGGAAACAGTAACATTACTACCCTGGGCTTCTTTTAGTTCTAATGCTGCCTCAGACATGCACTCTTTTGCTACTTTATTAGTAGCAATATGAATTCTATCCTTATATTTATTAAAAATAGGAGCACTAACAGGGGAGGCATGTCCATGTTCCCTAGAAATCTTTTAGTTTTTTCTTGATGACAGCCAATGCTACTCTTCGCTAACTGTAGTCTAAGATTGACATTCTCAGTACTGAGTACATGTCTTAAATTCTATTTCATCCCTACACTTGATGCATTTAAAATATAAAATACTACTTGTTCCACTTAGCTCTTCTCTAACAGAATAAGTGGTAATCTGCTCATAAAATGAGCAAGGGAATGACTGGATAAATGATATTATTGTTCCTACATCAATCAACCGAAAGCCACTAATTTTAGGAAATTTCGGGCTAGAAACATTTATAGAATCATTTAATTTTTGAAATGAAGAAGATGTGGGTATTGAGTTTAGATTTTTGTCTATAGGGTCAATAACAATATCTTCGATAATATTATTAGCACTGCACACTTCAGTAACAGAAGGAATTGTGGAGTCACTAGTGCTAGGCCTAGGCTTGTTTTTAGTAAATCTATATCCGTGAAATTTACGCTTTTTACAATAGTATTTATTCCCTTGCTTTTTTACTTTAACTTTATCCATTGTTATTGTAAATTTAAAATTATTTTAAAACAAGCTGGTCACAGGTCCTTTTAAAACAGAAAATCCAACACAGCGAACACACATAAGAATTATCTTCTCAGCGTGGAGTTCTAGAATGTAAACATTGTACTTCCGGAAACCCCAAGGATATTTTATTTAAAGAAGGGCTGTGATTGGCTTCAGCTAAAGGATTTCCGTTCAATCAACCAATGAAATTGTTTTTACACTTAATTTTTTTTCCCTTAAAAAAAGTTGTAGGCATTTTGATTTTGCATATTTGAGTTTTTACATAATTCAAATCCGATAATAAATACAAAAGATATCAATAATTTAAATAATGTAAAAATTTTGCATAATTAATGAGGCGTTTTTTAGCATACCTTGCTAGTTTAAATAATTAAATTGAAATACTTATAATAAGTTTATTTAAAAAATAAATATTAAGTTGCATTTGGAAATGAATATACTTAAGAAAAAATGTGATTTTCAAAATTTACGTTTTTTAAGACAAATCTAAGATTTTAGGGGTTTAACCTGCCCGTACAACCAAAGCTTGTGAAACAATTGCACCAAAACACATTTTTACAATATTTATATCACACTCGGGATGAAAAAAAGACTTTTAAGATCTCATTGCTAAGCATAAAATCATCTTCTTTAAAAACAGATGATATGGACTCAATGTCTATGTCATCAGTTCCAACCATTTAGGGAATTTAACATTAGAGAAACATAAGAAGGAAATTCCCCATAAGATCTTTTACTGTTAACTAACTTCCAATCAGGACCTGTGAAACACTTATGAAATAACGCAACAGAAGCAACAAAAGAAAGAAGATTTTATCTTGCAAATCAGCAGACACACTTCTAAGTTTTAAATTCGAATGAGATACAAAATCATTTAAAATGTAATGATGTCTGAATAATGATATATAATGGCAGATGCGTTTTCATAAAGGCAATTAAATCTGTTGCTTCTGTAGCTTGTAAACTTCCCTTTCAATTCACAATAGGCTAACCATTCTTGTCGGCAGCCATTTTTTTCATCTCCACGTGGACCAAGCACCTCCGCAGCAGTTCTAATAATACGAAATACACTACATTCATTAGAATTAGCAAATCTGGAAAATTGAGTATCAAGATCCCTACCAAGCTTGCCAAAACCTTTAACTACTGAAGAGAGAGCTTCATCAGTAGATTGAGAGACCTAAAAGAAAATGGGCATTACAAAATAAAAAGTGAATTGATGGCTCCTCATTACCCAACAGTTCTCTTTTGTATTGATCCATTTTTTTGTCAAAACTTTTCATAACTGCAGCGCGGTCTGACATAAGACATTTCAATTTCTTTAATATATCTTTTAATACATCATCTTTACTTTCATTATCATTAGCAGTACAGTAAATTTCACTCAGTTCTTTTAAAATTTCAACACTTTTTTCTAATAACGTATCAGCATCATCGACAGCAATTTCAGAAAAACCTAACGAAAGAGTTGGTCTATCATTTAAGACAATAAGCCGCTCTAAAAAGAGTTTTTGATTGCTATTATCATCTTTTGAACTTTGCAAAGCATCTCTCATTTCCAAACTACATTGTTTATAACGCGACTTCATAGTCCTTTCAGATTTTAACTGTTTATTAAAGAAGTCAATGGTGTCATCTAACTTTATTTTCAAGGAGTTGATCGTATCGTCTTTATTTTTACTTTCCTGCTCAAAACTACTCTTTAAATTGATCATTTGTTTTTTAAGGTTAGAAATTGTTTAAGTTTTCTTATTAATTTTAAGTTTTAAAACACGGTTAGAATTGTACAGTTTAGATTTTTGTACACTGTCTAAGAGCTTCTTGGTTTCTTTATGTGACTGTTTTTCTTTTTCAAGTTGGTGTCTTAAGTTTTTTACATCTTTGTTTAAAGACTGAAGTTTGTTTTCAGACCCTGATAATGATGTAGCAGGGTTGACAGACGGTTGTAAAGTTGCATGATTGACAGCGACAGGGTGTGGAGATGAGGTTTTCACACACAGTGGTGATAAGGTTGCAGGGCTGGTGGGCAGTGAGGAACATGTAAAAAGAGTTGACATCTCAGTTTTTTTCTGTTAGAGGGGGAAACTCTGCCAAATCAAAGCTAGGGAGGACAGGCACTGCAGCAGATTCTGCTTGCTGTATATTTGATGACGAAGAAGAGGTAGGCGTACATGCATCAGATGCTACGTTTTTTTTTCTCAATTTTTATTGGAGATGGACAAAAAGGTCTCTAGCCAGTCTCTGACAGATGCCGGGTTTCTTTTGGAGTCTTTCATTAATTTCTTATGCTGCTTATCAGCCGATATGTATTTCATCCTTAATTGCTCAAGAGGCATAGAAATGGGTACTTCTGAAATGCTGGAAATAACTGAAAAAACTTCTCATACTTGTAATTTTCCCTGAGCAGGAATGAGCCAAGCTCGATAACAATTCCATTCGTGATGAAAGGTTTAAACATATTGTTGTCAAGCCTTCTGTCTACGCCAACAGCTTGTAGCCTGTCTGAAATGAAATTAAGCTGGATTTTTTCTTCCAAAAAGGCCTTCAACTCATCTCCTCGGCGCCCTTTCGCCCCAACCATTGTCCGCTGGATTCGCTTCCACAATCGATCCACAGGGTATGCAGATTGCGGAAACAACTTACAGAACCACTCTTCCACCTGAAAGTGAATAGAAAATAACTGATATTAACAGTCTGTGATCAAAACAAACAGAAGGTTGCTACAATGCTACAATACTATAGTATTACAACACATTAGCTTGTAAAGTTGTAAACAAATATAGAGTTGGCAGTCAATGAGCAGAATTAATTACCTCTGAAATGTCCTTATTTCCCTCATAGCGAAGTTGGTGCAGTTGAATTAGTAACCTGTTCCTAACTTCTAGATTAGGCAGAGTTGGTCGGCGCCCCTTGCCAGTCCGAAGCAAAATGTTCCGAAGACAATCCATTTGAGCATCCTCTAAAACAGCAAAGTAAACATGTTAAAAGCGCACGGGCAAGGCCCAATTTTAATCCAACTATAATGATATTACAGTAAAAAAATCGGGCATAAGCTCCCGCACGGTCAGAACCCAATTTCAAATTGATGCTAAGTCCATGAGCCTGATTTGACTGGGTACAGGTGATGAAACCACCTTTATCTTTTTCACCTTTTACTTTTAATTAAACGGGAGGGGGGCATAAAAGGTAGAAAACTTTTAACAGAATAAGAGGCATATCATAAGTAAAAGTGAGTTAAACATTCATAAGGTTGGGAGGGGGGTTGTCATAAAAAGGTAGAAAAACAGAATAAAGCCTTAGTCCATAGAGTGACTGTGAGTTAAACATTCGACAATAAAATGGGCGAGTCTATTTAATTTATTGGTCAGCTTGAGAGTGGTAGGTCCCTATATATTACATGTAACATAAAAACTTGTTTCTTGGCCATTACAACACACCCACTCAATTATTATGTTTATTTTGATAATTTTAAAAATAAAAATAATAGCAAATTTCAACCTAAAATTTTAATTAGTGCAAAACTAGAATACAACCCCCCTAGTGGAAGGCGAGTTCAAAAGAAGCATTCGTCTAAGTTGCCATTTTGAAAGTGTTGAGTAGACTGTATGGTCACGTGACCAGTAAATAAAAATGATATTCTGACCAATGTGCGTATTTTTTATGTTTTTACTTAGTTTTCCAACAACATTTAGCCTCTTATCTTTATAGCCAAACCAAAATCACAACACTATCATGCCCTGATTTAATTAGAAGGCTCTTGCAAAAAGTCACTGTATGTCAGGGTAACATGTCGGCCTAGGCCTCCAGTGTTACCGCAGCTCACACAGCCCGTAATTTCTAATAAAAACTAACTTAATTGTCAAAGAACCAACTTACCACACATCTCCTGAATATCCATGTCCATTTTGAAAATGAAATAGTCCTCAAAATAATAATTTAAACACAGAACACAGAAGAAATGGTCGCATCAAAATAGGTCAGCGAATCGATGTCGTTACGGTTAAGGCAGGCGTACAAAGTAGTAGGAGGTCTTGGGAAGTTCGTGTGACCCCCCCCCCTCTACGTCGCTAGGTGGCAGTACACAGCTGTTCGACCAATCGTTATAATATTTACACACGACACCCTTGAAATGTTCTAGTTTCCAGTGATATAGTTTTCATTTCAACCAATCATTGCTAAATATAGGAATTTTCCGTTCTAAAGTTAGGTTAAATAAATCTGAATTTCTGGGTCAACGGCTCAGTTTAGAAAAAAGAAAAAAAAGTACCACGTGAAAGCTCATTGAAAGGGGGTTCTAAAACAATTGGTTTCATCACGATATCACACAAAGCCGCGGAGCGCGAGTAGTTTTTGTAAACAACCTCCTTTTCCTGCGCTTCGACCGGCGCTGTTTCTACATTAGGACCGACGATATTGATTTGATGTTTGCTGAAAACATGTTAAACTAATATATTTTCAAATTTGGCTAAGATTGATTAAGTAGGAGCCGAGTTATCTTTGTGTGAAAATGGGTAAATATTGACCCTTACGCACTCTGATCGACTCCAGAATAGCGCGAGTTTGGGATACCTACTATGAGGTACCAAAACTATACTTCCACCTCTTGTTACTTGATCTGCCAACAGGATAGTAGGCACGATGCTCATCTGCAAAATCACCCCCAAACATGCTAGAATTGTAGGTTATGCAAGGCATTGGGATTTCAATGTCAACCGTCCCTTCTTTCGATCGACGTTGAACATTGGTGACCACAGGGTCAGCATTGGTCGAGATAATATTGACCTGCATTTTGTCAGTCCATTGTGGCAACCAGTAGGCCTTTCTGCTTCATTTTTAAACTCCCACTCTTCTGCTTTGATTTTGGCAGTGGCCAGCCTTTTCTGTTGGGCCTTATTGTAGCACAGCTGTATGTTTTACGCAGTAAGAGGTCCTGTGTGAGTTTAGGGGAGGAAAAAAAGTTGTCGAAAAATACCTCATGGTATCTATCTAAATATGGTTCTATCATGTTCATAATCACATTATATCCTAAGCCGTGATCTGTTGTTTTGGTCTTGCCAGTGTAAATCTGGAAGTTGAGGACATATTCACTTTTATGCTCTGCACAACACATCTTGAACCCCCATGGGGTTGGTTTGTTACTCAAATATTGCTTGAACGACAAGCGCCCACGGAAACCAACCATTGCCTTGTCAACAGACAGCTGTCGGTTAGGTTTGTATGCTGTTTGGCATACATGATCCAGTAGTGGCCTTACTTTGTATAGTGGATCATAATTAGCGCTGTTCCCTTGCTGGAATGCTCTCACTATTTGAGAGGTGAAAATACTGCCGTATTTTTTCATAATATGTACGACCCATCACATCCGCAACTGCACGGACTCTCCACATCTTATCCACTGACCAATACAATTTAGTTGTTGGTAACTTGTGAAGTCCAAACATTATATTTATGTAGAGGAATTTATGTCCTCATTAGTACCTCCTTCCACTGAGTGTCTTTCTTACCCTTGGCCGTTTGCCGCTGTTCAGCGTATCTGTTAGTTTCCGCAACTAAAAACTCTATCATGGTAGAGTTCATGAACAGCTTGAAGTAGTCTATGGGACTGCTGTCAATAGGGAGATTATGAACTCCCCCTATTATCTCATTAACATTTTCTAGCTTGTCTACAACACTGGTCAAATCATCTGACCACGAATCAGTGACAGCATCTCCATCACTTTCATTAGCATCACTTTGATCAGAATCAGAGTTATCAATATCACTATCTATTTCATTTTGGTCTATTTCAATATCTGATTCCTCCTCATCTGAATTATTAAGTGCTGCAAAATTAGATGTTGAAGCAGCTATTAGAGAGTCGAGAAATTGGAAAGCAAACTTTTCGACAAAGAGCCTTCTTCAACAAACAAATAGTACAAATCTTTACTGGCTTCTCCAATAGCAAACTTAATGAGACTCTATTGCTCTACAATAGGTTTAGCCAATAACCAATCTAAAGTTTTGTTCACCAGACCCTTAACCTTTGCATCAATAAAACCTGTAGAAGCATTAGGGGCTTTTTAAATTGTGCACCCATCCAATTCCTTTTGTGTAATACTCGTGTGTTCTTTTATGTATTCTATGTCTGATGGCATATAATCTTGGCAGTTTTCTAAATTGTCAAGTAAAGCAGATATGAGTTGAATTGGCAATATCACCAGATCTTATCCGTCTTTTCATTTTATTCATTTTCACAAATACATCACGAACATCAACACAATTACTTGATATTAGATCAAACGTACTGTGTTCGAGTAACGGAAATGTTAATGTAATATCACATTAGATTGCGTCACAGAACCAACAACCATCAATATAGGTTTCACATGTCTATTCTTTGTATTGAACAAATGATGAATGTAATAATGGTATAATACTATCTAAAAATACCACAAAACATGTTGTCTTCCAGCTTTATCGATTATGTACACATCATACAATAGTGCTTCTGGTATAAATTTTTTTCAGTGAACTTTATTCATAATTTTCATAACGTCAGTGTGTGTCGGTTCTTTATTATCATTTTCTTCTTTATACATATCCACACAATTGGTGTAAACCATAGCTGTCAATTTTCTATGATTTTTTATTTTTTTACAGTTTGGTTTATTTTAGCTATCTGAATGCTGTACATAAATTTAAGACAAGATAATAAGATTTATAACATATTGTCACATGTGCCGTGTGGGCGTGACCTTATCAACTCTATCTTTCTCACAATGAATCCATGAGGCACTGTTTCAACAATATAACTTTTAACTCTTTTTCTCCGGAATTATTTTCCTCATTGTGACGGAATTATCTATTCTGGAAATTTGTCGCGGGCTACCATGCTAACTTAAAATGTAAATAACTTTTTTATTATTTAGCAGATAATGATACATTTTGTATTGAATTAAAGGGAAAAGAATGAAGTTTTCAGGCATCACAGACTCATGACTTTATTTTAATAAAATAATATTATTTTGTTTTAGTGAAAATAAAAAAAATAATAAAAAAACACATTTGTTTTACAAAACCTCTTTCAAAGTCACAAAAATTTAGATTTGTATCCAAAATGTAATAAAATGATGTTTTATTAGAACTATATTCATATTTACACCAAACAGAATTAATTTTACATTAAAAAAACAAACAAATAAAAAATTAGAGCTCAATGTCCATGTTCACCCATACAGGGAAATTGAAATGTTTACAATGGAACTGGAAGCTATACTGTGTGTTGCAACTAGAAATTATTTAAATAATACATGTATATATAATACTCCATGTGCTATATTTGTGTTACACATAAACACTTTTCGATATTGAGGTATATCTTGAACCAAACTGCTTAATAATTGCGTTTTTCCTGTACCCCCATCTCCACAGAAAATAATTGTCACTGCGGGTATATAAAGATATTGATATACAAGGTTTTTTTTATGAACAGGGGCTGATGAGGTCAGGGCCATTTATTCTGCAGATGAAGCAGCCAGTTCCCTAAGATAAGCCTGAAGTCTGAAACAAATCCTAAATACAGAATAGAGACTGTCTCAAAAAAATTGGTGGACACGGCTGGTGGTGCTGAATCCTTAGCTCAAACAGCACATCCTCGTCAATATGTAAATTAAAAACGTCTTCCTATCTCGTCAGTATCAGTCCAGGGTATTTGTTGATCTCCCCCAGGCTGGCTATGCATGTGCTCATTTGTGGTATTTGTTCATTATACATTAAAGAAAATAAAGGAAAGGCCAAAGACAATGCCATAATCAAGTGGCTTAAAAAAAAAGACAAAGTTCAAGAGATTAAGTGCCGACCTTATGTAGACAAAATTAATATACTCACCATCTCCAAATGTTTTAAGCCACTTGATTTTTTGTAGAACTGAGTCATCCAGGGTCTGATCTAAAATTTCTTAAAGGCCTAACAACACAAAAATTCACCAAGAATTTAAAAAAAAAGAAATAGCCTCATATCATTAAAATTTAAATTTCTATGTCTAATAGTTAAATAGGGATGTTAGTGTTGCAGATATCACTCAAAAGGGCTGTCCTTAATTTTGAAGATGTGCAATATTTTTTCAAGTACTGCGCCAGTGATTCTTTCATGTTAAAAATAACTCCAGCCAGGTGAAAGAAAATATGCAATCAGTTATCAATTGCCTACATAGCGAGGAAGGATTCCAGGTTTCAAATTTTTCTTACCCAGGAATGCTGTTAGCCCTGGAGGATCACCAGATGACATCTTATGTCTGTGTTTTCATTCACCTCTAAAACTAATAATTTTATGAATTGTATGACCATGTCTTAGTGTCGAGTTCTAGGGTATTGTTGACTCACAAGTCTTGAACTCAATAAATCAGAACACCATTAGATGAATCTATATTTTAATTGAAACAGGAATCCTCCAATACATAATAACAACACTGTTCTTCCATCCGCTACCAAACCGTCCCTCTAGCCTATTCTCCGCAGCACAAACTAGTATGAAATAAGACATTAGAAAAAAAAAGATTATTGGAGTGTATCTCTTTTCTAGGAACCACTTTATCAGTTTTAATTGGACAGCATATTTAGTATACTCAAATTCTAACTACCATCAATAAAGGTGAAATTTACTTAAGACACTTCAGGGTTGTGCTCATAATGCCAGTGCCAGTATCATAGACGCAAATATAATATCGGAGGGGCATTCACTTATATATGATGTGGCAGCACTCTTACCCTCACCTCTATTCTTGTATTTTCTACTACCTCTGGGGCAGCAATACTTGATTCTAAAAATATAAAACTCACCTTAAAGTATACAATTGAAAGTTTAAACTTTAAATAGGTAAAAGAGTATTAAAAGAAAAAGTTAAATACTGATGTCTATATACTAGTACATCAATACTTGTATTTGACTCTATTGTCTAGGAGTATTAATTACATTTGGCTCTAGCCCCCAGTATTACAATACGTAAATACGAGTTATAACTACACAACTACATACAAATACTACTACATCCAAACACCTACAAATAATTTTGCACAACACCTCTTTATACAAAAGAGATAATATTTAATACATTAAATATTTATATAGATAAAAATACGAAATGGAACAGATTAAGTAACATATATTGTTGGACAATACGATACATAAGACGAAGATTGAATCTAAGAATGATTTGCGTTTGGACCCAACTTCCCTCTGGTCCGTGGGTGTGTCCAACGGATGAGTGACTGTTACGTCTGCCTCACGGCCGCTATCTGCTCCGCAGTCAGGTGTAGCGTCTACCGATGGGTTGGACAATTCCTTGAGTATATATTCTTCTTCTCTCTTTTTGATTTATCTCTGCTTGTGGTAATTCTTCTTCCAGGAATAAGATTTCTGTGGTTGACAATTTGTTTAGATCTAACTTATTCAGTACATCTTTAATGGACATTAGGTCTTGAAGCAACTTTGAATTTAACATGCTATATTCATCATATAACTTTTTCTCTTTTCCTCTTAAAATCGGACTTCTTTCTCAAATTGTTGTCGGAACAATTCTTCCTGTATATAAATTTCAATCTCTTCATTTTCAAGGCCTATTTCTAATGCTTCCTCTCTAAAATCTTTTGCAGTTTTAATTCCAACCATGGTAAATAGGTGTCGGAAAATGAATTTCTAAAATATAAACTAAGGAACTTTGAAATTGCAAGTAACAATACGTTACACAAAACTCCAAAAATTCTTAATACATACTAAACTATAAACTGTGATATTTGAGAAAAATGCAAAAGGAGTCCCCAACGAAATTACTTTATCGTTCTTACAGTCATGCGGACTCAGATTGCATTAATCTAGCACATTCTAAACATACATACAACATATAGCACTATCCTACAACCTAACAAAATACACAAAACAGATATGTGGCTCTGTTAATAAAGTACGCTGTTTGTAGTGTTACATCCGATTGACACGTCTAGCCTGGTGCACAAAAGGTGGTGTTGTCAGAGTTTCACTGTTTTTAATTCAAATGAGCATTAATTGGTATATGATAATTATTTCAAACAAATATAATCACTCACTAATTTATAAAATCAGAATTAGTCCCTTAATTAGGAATAATAATTCAGCTTAAAAATTTCCTTAAGTCCATTAGCCCTAAATAATTTAGCTTAGGACGAGATTCCCACTGTTAAATAATGATGTCTATATACTAGTACATCAATGCTTGTATTTGACTCTATTTTCTAGGAGTATTAATTAATTACATTTGGCTCTGGTCCGTGGGTGTGTCCAACGGATGAGTGACTGTTACGTGTGCCTCACGGTCGCTACCTGCTCCGCAGTCAGATGTAGTGTCTACCGATGGGTTGGACAATTCTTTCCCGGAGGTCAAGCCCTAGCTATGTTGAATGATTTGACAGTTGCTCGGTCTGCTCACAAGGATGACAGCCATCTACAGTGCTTCTCACGTTTCAGAGATCGGGTCGCCTTGTCTCCTTCTTCAGAGCCAGCACGTCTCCTGCCTGGTCTGCTCTAGGTTAGCTTGACTAACCGCTCTTCTCAGCTATAACCTACTAATACTAATACTAGCTGAAAACAATAATAGTGCATACCTTAACTATCAATATAGATAAGAATAAAAGCATTTAACCATATACAAAACATTTGAACTACTATAACTATGTACTCAACCTGGGAACAACTTCTCAGCTAGGCTCCTCTAATCAAACAGTCTAACACACCAGAACTCAATCTTATGGTGGTCTGTGACTGTGATCTTCTGAGAGAGAACGCCGTAAGGTTTCTACCTTTCGTCCCATGGATGGTACATGTGACAACTTAACTCTTATTGGTAAAGACCTAAGTCCCAATAACTTTTGGGTGACCCCTGACCCAAATAAAATGCAGCATCTCTCCACAAATGGCCTAGCCTAAGTATCTATTTCGACCTGATAACTTTAGTTGGCCTCTCACCAGCATTCCCAAATCTTTGTCTTTGTCCCTCCAAGGTTAGTGTCACCTCACCAGCGTTTCCAAAACTTTGTCTTTGTACCTCCAAGGTTAGTGTCTTACCCAATGTCTGAACCCCTATCTCCCAACGGTTCTAAAATAAAAGTGATTCTCAAACATATATTAAGGTACTCAAATTTTTTCACAAGGAAGACCAATGATGCTCACTTTCCATGCGTCTGAATCACGAAAATGGGGAGGATACACTTTTTAAAAACTTTAAAGTTAAACCTAACCCTAACCTTAAAATTCTATAGCTAAACCTAACCCTGACACTTCCAGTTCGGAAGATTCACCTTCCTTTTTGAACAATTTTACATAAAAATTAACAAAAGTTTCAACCGCTATGCTACTGCACCCCAAATTTCAGGCGAAAAGAATTTGCTCGCCGCAATATTTCCCGGGCTGTTTTGCATCACTCCTTGTTTTTAGCATCATAGCATATAGTCCCGCTTTGAATGAGATTCATAATAGCTAAAGGGGAGCGGAGCCACTCCCCTTAACCCCTCCCCCTTTCTTTTTCATTAAATTTATACACCCCGTTTGTTCCCTATTTTGACAAGTTAGGAGTATGAAGAACAAGCCATAAGATTTATTGCAAGGTAATCGAGGAGATACAAAAATTTAACTCCAGGTTAGCAACAGAAGCGTTTTTTATTTATTTTGAATTTTATTGAGTGGTTCTCAATGTATAACATTACTTTTGTGTGCATTGCATTTAATTATGAATTTTTATTTTGTCTTGTAATGAAATGTTCTACTTACAACACAAGGTAAAACAAAACAATGATCATACAATTTAAAAAAAATAAAATTATACCATCTCTAAATTCGAATCATCATTAAAAAAAGCATTGTAGTCACAATCGTCTTCAACTGCAATGCTTGTGACAGGTGCCTCTTCTGGTGTTGATTCTTGGGGGGTCCTCGGGGTTTGCCGCCTGAGGATTCTGCGCGCCTCTCTATTATCATGATACCGAAGAATTTTCTGGCCAATTTTACTAAAGGTGGTATTGAGCTGATCCTCCTTGCTGAGGACCCCATCCATAGGACTTTTTAATTGTTTGTCAGGTAATTCTTCAAAAGTGTTAGTCATAAGCCGAGCTGGTTTGCCTGCTCGGTCTCACATCCCCAGCAAAACCGGGTTTTATCCTTCATTGCCTCGTACAGTTTTTTTAATCATTTTGTGAGTCATTCTACGTAGAAAGATAATAAAATAAATAAAAAGTATTAATACATTTTTAAAAAATGAATTTATGAAAGTCAGATAAAATAGAATTTAACAAATACCCCTTTGCCATAGGCTGAATTTGTCTTCCTATGGCAGCAAAATTACTAGACACCCTTTGGATCATAGTGTCTATTGCTGCCTGTTCACTTGAAACTGGCTTATTGATCAAAATCAAAATCTAAATCACCAAAAGCACTCTCTCCTATTAAATAAGTAAGAGAACAATGTCTGAGCACATCACAACCATTTTCATTCTTTCTGTCCAATCACGTGTGTCCCAAAATCCATGGATTCGTCTGTGAAGCATCCAGTATGAGCTTCTCGCAACTACTCTATCTGATGTCACTTTATCTGCCACATATTGAGCACAGATGTAACCAAAGGGGTTTGATGTTCCTCCTATTCCTATTGCATGCAAATGGATGCAGTTCAAGAATCTTTTGGTTGTTGTTAACATTGGACTTTGGTATTCATGTCCATCTAAATGCCCCTTTGCCATGGGCTGAATTTGTCTTCCTATGGCAGCAAAATTACTAGACACCCTTTGGGTCATAGTGTCTATTGCTGCCTGTTCACTTGAAACTGACTTAGTGATCAACATGTCAAACCTGTTTGTCAATTCAATTACGTCTTCATATTTGAAGGACCTAAACAACCATGCAAAATAGAAAAGCCTGTCAATATTGGCCTCTTGCTCGGCTATTGGGACTATTGATGTCGCATCAGTGAATGAGTCATCAATTGTCCTTGCTGGTACGACATTGAAAGATCAAAATTGAAAATTTACAGCATTTTAATATCACATTACAATCATAATAAAAGTAAAACGAGATCTCTTATGGGGAGAAACAATGACTTTGCTAACCAAACAACTTTTTAAAATGAAATTAAAGTTTAAGTACTTAAACTTAAAGCCTATACCTGCAACTCTGCCTTAAGCATTGCTGACATAACATTGACAGAACCAAACATTAAACTTTTGCGTCCTAAAATTGTTTTATGGTACCTTTTTCATTTTTAATTATTTCTCTAACAACAGCTTTAGACGTCTTCTTAACGAGTAGCCTTTGAAGCAGGTCATCAACATCTTGTGATGTTTGACAAGGGCCACCATGTTTGGTAACTTTGTCAATAAGAGCAAAACGCTTAGCAATCACCCTAACTTCCTGTTGTATCTTCTTCTCCTGATTTTCAATAAATCTTTTCCTAATGTTATCTTTTACCTCCTGTTCAGCTACAGCTACATCTTTCTTAAAAATTCTAGATAATCTTCTAGCTTTACTAAAAAAAATCCTTCGCTGATAAATGGATTTCCCCCCTAAGAAGTGCATAGTTTTATTTCTTTTAATACAATGAGTTGCTGATCTGTTGTGATTTGATGCATTTATTCTAATATCAAAATCTAAATCACCAAAAGCACTCTCTCCTATTAAATTAGTAAGAGAACAATGTCTGAGCACATCACAACCATTTTCATTCTTTCTGTCCAATCACGTGTGTCCCAAAATCCATGGATTCGTCTGTGAAGCATCCAGTATGAGCTTCTCGCAACTACTCTATCTGATGTCACTTTATCTGCCACATATTGCGCACAGATGTAACCAAAGGGGTTTGATGTTCCTCCTATTCCTATTGCATGCAAATGGATGCAGTTCAAGAATCTTTTGGTTGTTGTTAACATGGGACTTTGGTATTTATGTCCATCTAAATGCCCCTTTGCCATGGGCTGAATTTGTCTTCCTATGGCAGCAAAATTACTAGACACCCTTTGGGTCATAGTGTCTATTGCTGCCTGTTCACTTGAAACTGGCTTATTGATCAACATGTCAAACCTGTTTGCCAATTCAATTACGTCTTCATATTTGAAGGACCTAAACAACCATGCAAAATAGAAAAGCCTGTCAATATTGGCCTCTTGCTTGGCTATTGGGACCATTGATGTCGCATCAGTGAATGAGTCATCAATTGTCCTTGCTGGTACGTCATTGAAAGATCAAAATTGAAAATTTACAGCATATTAATATCACATTACAATCATAATAAAAGTAAAACGAGATCTCTTATGGGGAGAAACAATGACTTTGCTAACCAAATAACTTTTTAAAATGAAATTAAAGTTTAAGTACTTAAACTTAAAGCCTATACCTGCAACTCTGCCTTAAGCATTGCTGACATAACATCGACAGAACCAAACATTAAACTTTTGCGTCCTAAAATTGTTTTATGGTACCTTTTTCATTTTTAATTATTTCTCTAACAACAGCTTTAGACGTCTTCTTAACGAGTAGCCTTTGAAGCAGGTCATCAACATCTTGTGATGTTTGACAAGGGCCACCATGTTTGGTAACCTTGTCAATAAGAGCAAAACGCTTAGCAATCACCCTAACTTCCTGTTGTATCTTCTTCTCCTGATTTTCAATAAATCTTTTCCTAACGTTATCTTTCACCTCCTGTTCAGCTACAGCTACATCTTTCTTAAAAGTTCTAGATAATCTTCTAGCTTTACTAAAAAAAATCCTTCGCTGATAAATGGATTTCCCCCCTAAGAAGTGCATAGTTTTATTTCTTTTAATACAATGAGTTGCTGATCTGTTGTGATTTGATGCATTTATTCTAATATCAAAATCTAAATCACCAAAAGCACTCTCTCCTATTAAATTAGTAAGAGAACAATGTCTGAGCACATCACAACCATTTTCATTCTTTCTGTCCAATCACGTGTGTCCCAAAATCCATGGATTCATCTGTGAAGCATCCAGTATGAGCTTCTCGCAACTACTCTATCTGATGTCACTTTATCTGCCACATATTGAGCACAGATGTAACCAAAGGGGTTTGATGTTCCTCCTATTCCTATTGCATGCAAATGGATGCAGTTCAAGAATCTTTTGGTTGTTGTTAACATGGGACTTTGGTATTTATGTCCATCTAAATGCCCCTTTGCCATGGGCTGAATTTGTCTTCCTATGGCAGCACTGGCTGAAATGAGGTGTTCAGTCTTTCTTGGCGTGATGTCTGGATAGTGAGAAAGAAATCCTTCCAGCCAGTCTCGTCCGGGTCGCCCACTGACAAATGGGGTGTCCACTTCTGCTGCAGAAACAAAGTCCTGGACAATGTCCTTCACTTCTTCTGATGAAAACCCCCAGCCCCACTCAGCCATTAGCTTAATACACTCTGCAAGCTCCGTTTCATGGACTGGAGAGATTGCTGTTTGCCTGCCAACGTGAGAGTTCACTGGAATTTCGCCTTTTGTTCGACGAAGCAGGGACTTTTTGTTGATTCCGAAGTGCTTTGATGCTCGGTTGACTGACATATGTCCTTCCATAACAGCATTGTAGGCGTCCACCATTGCTTGGTTGGTGCTGAAATTCTGTCTGCTCGATCCTTCCTTCTTCCCATACTTCCGCACCATTCTGAGAAAACAGAACTATTGGGGGCATTAAGCACCTAATCTATAAAATAATAATAATTTATAAGAGGAGTTGCCAGCACAAACTAGAACTAGCTGTTGATATGCTAAAGTAAATACAAAACTAATTTATGTTGCTGAAATTTCATTTGTATAGATATTTTACAATAAAAGAGCAAATACTTTGCTTCATATGTGCATTCAAATACTTGACTGGGGCATTAAGCACCCCCTGATTTAAGTCTCATTTTATACTCTTGTGACATGTCCCATCACAAAAAGAGTGCTTGTACACTTAAAACAAAACACATTCTGTCATATTAACAAGGCAAAAGCTTGCTGGTCACTATCAAATGGTTCTATGATGTATTTAAAATATTTCATAGACGGCCATTCTAAAAACAACACTGAAGTTCAACATCATGGCATTTTCCTGAAAAAAAAATTGCTTAAAAAAATCTAAGCCTCTGTGAACTAAAATGATTGAATCACTAATTACTTCAACAAATCATTGGTTATAAGGGCAAATGGTAAGCTTGCTACCTGCAAGGGCTTAGTGTAAACAGAAGTTTTACTAAAGTACTCACTGAAGCAAAAAAGTTGTGTATCCACTTTTCAAGATGGCACTGACTAAGGCAAAACATGTGCTTGAATTTTCCTCTTCTAGTTGCTTTTCAGAATTTTCTCCCTTGTAAGGGGCTAATGAAATAGAGTATAGAGGCTTCTGATTGGCTAAAATACAAAAAATGCTGGGGCTTATTGCCCCTGAAGTTATTAGCAGTGTAATAGAGCAATTTATCAGGGTCTTTAGAGTACTGGTGCCTAATACCCCCTTTTGCCCTAACCTTTGAAGCAGGTCATCAACATCTTGTGATGTTTGACAAGGTCCACCATGTTTGGTAACCTTGTCAATAAGAGCAGAACGCTTAGCAATCACCCTAACTTCCTGTTGTATCTTCTTCTCCTGATTTTCAATAAATTTTTTCCTAACGTTATCTTTCACCTCCTGTTCAGCTACAGCTACATCTTTCTTAAAAGTT
Organism: Ampullaceana balthica; assembly: GCA_944989445.1. Classification (NCBI taxonomy): domain Eukaryota; kingdom Metazoa; phylum Mollusca; class Gastropoda; family Lymnaeidae; genus Ampullaceana; species Ampullaceana balthica. Next base: position 40,947 of record CALYLW010001144.1, read on the forward strand.
CTAGATAATCTTCTAGCTTTACTAAAAAAAATCCTTCGCTGATAAATGGATTTCCCCCCTAAGAAGTGCATAGTTTTATTTCTTTTAATACAATGAGTTGCTGATCTGTTGTGATTTGATGCATTTATTCTAATATTAAAATCAAAATCTAAATCACCAAAAGCACTCTCTCCTATTAAATTAGTAAGAGAACAATGTCTGAGCACATCACAACCATTTTCATTCTTCCTGTCCAATCACGTGTGTCCCAAAATCCATGGATTCATCTGTGAAGCATCCAGTATGAGCTTCTCGCAACTACTCTATCTGATGTCACTTTATCTGCCACATATTGAGCACAGATGTAACCAAAGGGGTTTGATGTTCCTCCTATTCCTATTGCATGCAATTGGATGCAGTTCAAGAATCTTTTGGCTGTTATTAACATGGGACTTTGGTATTTATGTCCATCTAAATGCCCTTTTGCCATGGGCTGAATTTGTCTTCCTATGGCAGCAAAATTACTAGACACCCTTTGGGTCATTGTGTCTATTGCTGCCTGTTCACTTGAAACTGACTTAGTGATCAACATGTCAAACCTGTTTGTCAATTCAATTACGTCTTCATATTTGAAGGACCTAAACAACCATGCAAAATAGAAAAGCCTGTCAATATTGGCCTCTTGCTCGGCTATTGGGACTATTGATGTCGCATCAGTGAATGAGTCATCAATTGTCCTTGCTGGTACGACATTGAAAGATCAAAATTGAAAATTTACAGCATTTTAATATCACATTACAATCATAATAAAAGTAAAACGAGATCTCTTATGGGGAGAAACAATGACTTTGCTAACCAAACAACTTTTTAAAATGAAATTAAAGTTTAAGTACTTAAACTTAAAGCCTATACCTGCAACTCTGCCTTAAGCATTGCTGACATAACATCGACAGAACCAAACATTAAACTTTTGCGTCCTAAAATTGTTTTATGGTACCTTACTTCATTTTTAATTAATTATTTCTCTAACAACAGCTTTAGACTTCTTCTTAACGAGTAGCCTTTGAAGCAGGTCATCAACATCTTGTGATGTTTGACAATGGCCACCATGTTTGGTAACCTTGTCAATAAGAGCAGAACGCGTAGCAATCGCCTTTACTTCCTGTTGTATCTTCTTCTCCTGATTTTCAATAAATCTTTTCCTAACGTTATCTTTCACCTCCTGTTCAGCTACAGCTACATCTTTCTTAAAAGTTCTAGATAATATTCTAGCTTTACTAAAAAAATCCTTCGTTGATAAATGGATTTCCCCCCTAAGAAGTGCATAGTTTTATTTCTTTTAATACAATGAGTTGCTGATCTGTTGTGAATTGATGCATTTCTTCTAATATTAAAATCAAAATCTAAATCACCAAAAGCACTCTCCTATTAAATTAGTAAGAGAACAATGTCTGAGGAAATCATTTTTTTCATTTAAATTGGTAAAATACCCCCCATCAAGAAAATCACTAAGTTGCCTTTTTGAAACAATTAAAGCTTCCTGGGAAATTTTAACTAATGCTTCAGAAACTAAATACGTCTATTTTAAATTAATTTGATAGTTCAATAATATAAGTTAAGAATTCAACTTACCTATAATAGCTTTTAAATCCATGAAAACGAACAAAATTAATCACTATTGTTAAATCAAACTGACAAGTGAGAGCTTCACTTTTCAAGGTAACTGCTAACGTCGTCCACGCAGCATCTGGCAAGGGACTTTTTTAAAGCAGAAATGTATGGCTTCGTTCCGGTTGGACGGCATGGAACTACGGTAGGGGGTAATAGTTAAATTATAACAGTTTTATTGGAAATTGGATGACCTTTCTGATTATATATTTTTGGGCGCTGTAAAATGACTGTTTCACGGGAAAAAAATCAATTTTGGTTGAATAATCGATGTTTTTTACCCATTAATTTCATATTAATGCAGTAAAAATACATCAAATGATAGAACTATATTTCCTCTTTCTAAATCAGTTGGGTTGTTATGCGTAGGTATAATCTGAATGCGGCGTAGGTATAATCGGAATGCGCCAGAGCGATTAGGCGCGACGCGACCTCGCCAGAAATTTTTTACTCAAATTTCGGCAGCTGATTTAGAATACCTAATGCAATTGATGTCTTCTTTGGCAAAATATTCTCTGCTGGCTTCCCAAATGGTAATATCGGGATCACTTGGCCATGCTGCCGTGACAATCTTTTCTGCAGCCATTTTCCAACTGGCAATACTCTAGCTTCTTATCGCACAAAGACAATGGTGAATTCAATGCCATATGCAGCTACTTGGGTGGCAGACAAGCCTCTTACTGATTCATAAGTGGAAACAGTTTCCTCTTGTAGCTTACCATCATTCTGCTAATTAGTTTTGCACCCCTATGACCCCATTTATACTCCCATGACTGTCATTCACCGCGGATTTAATTTAAGGAAGTTCATTTATTTCTAGAAATGACGCAAAACAATGTAAAAAACCGACATCTACCGAATACGACCAGCGTGAGCTGATAACGGCAATCGCCTCTGTCCAGCACGCGTTTTTAGGACTGCGTCGCGAGTTGTCTTAAATAAGCATCTAATTTACACATGAACGCGTTAAAGTCGTTTTTGTTGTTGTTGTCATTGTCTTCACCCTCACTATTTCTATTTTCTGAACATAACTATCGCAGCTGTCGAAAAACGTCTTCGCAGTAATTTTCAAGATATAACCGGCATCACTGATATTGAGATGGTCAGTGACCATAATCGCCAGTTCTCGCGGAGGAGGGGTCAACACTCAAAATAAAACAGTTGGGACCCAAGAAGACAAGAATTATGGTAATTATTTCTGTTACCTTTGATGAGAGTCTCTGGTCTATCGCACATTCTTTGTACATTGATGCTTAAAGATGAGCGTTGCTCACTCTGGCCTGAGATCTAGCAGTTCCAGGTTTGCCATTACATGTACTTCAACTGCGGCAATGGGGGAGCTCTTGAAAGTGCCACACATAAGTCGAAGGGCCTGAATAAAGTCCAGTTTGGCTCGTTCTGCTGACACCTGTTTTTTCAAAAGCAAACATCATAGTCTGTACAGCACTAAAATTGTAGCCTAGTGGAGGGCACGTGTAATATAAATATAAATGAAGGCCGTGAGGACTGTAGCTTAAATTGAATCTTTCTTACACACATGGCCTGAACCAAGTCACACATTAAGAGATTAAAAACATCCACACAACTTCAGACCACTTCCGCCAGATGCACACTTTATGCTGCACTGTGACGCCCTGTCGGTGTAAGTCATCAGTTTTCTTCCCCACTCATATTTTTAGTAATGTTTTTTATGTCTTTATTATACTTCTTGCTGATTTTTTTACATCTCAAAACTATTGTATTATAATCTGAATCATTGTTTCATCATAATGTAATAAATTTAATAGCCACTGAACAGTGATTTGCACAGCCGTTCCTTAGATCTGAGCAGTTCTAAATCTATAACGATTTGATTAGTAATATTGACGAGATTTAAATACATTTGCTGAATTAATACCACACTTATCCAAGGCTGGAGACAAAGAATTCAGGTTCAATGGCGTTTTTAAATAATCCATCAAAGAGTTAGTCCCAGTAAGTGTCTCAACAGTAGATACCACACATTCCATGCTTCTGACACATCGATCTGGCTGGTAATGACTTTCAGTAAACTGTTTCTTGAACCAGTTTGTAACATCCTTGTTGCCCTGGAGCTTGATGGCAACATGAAAATTAAAGTGTATGTTTTAGGAAATGCAGGGGGCTGTGGTCTTCTCCATTTTCTTTTTGTCAGAACTGATGTACACAGGCCATCAAGAATTTCTTTTACAAGATTACTTCTTGATGTTGAAAGATTTCCTATATTTTTAGACAAGATTGTAGCAAAAGTGCATACATATCATCGGTCCAGTCATTGCACATGCTGGTAGCACATGTTTGAATGATAGCAACCACGATTCATTTGCAAGATATCCACTTCTGTAAAATATTTGGATTGCAGTAATATTGAATATTGTCAATCCTATGTCGCTAATTTAAAAAGGCGCAAAGCAACAAACGGTTGAAACACCAAGGAATAAAAAAACCACCCGAAAAAAGCGCCATAAAATGTGTCAAAACTGATACATTTTTAAACACATTAAAAACACAAGTTAAAGATACAAAAGATTAATATTTCATCAGATAAAGAATTGAAGTTTATTCCCTTTAATGGTCTGGGGCACCCTCTCACAGAGTCACAGCAACTTTTTTTATTCTTTCATGGTCTGGGGCACCCTCTCACAGAGTCACAACAGCTTTGTTTTTTATTCTCTCATGGTCTGGGGCACCTGGTGCCAGAGATACATACATCAGCTTTTTTTTATTTTTTATTCTTTCATGATGAAAATGAATAGTTTATCTTATCCCCATTTCGGCTTGGTTGCTTGTTTGTTTTTTTCCTGGGGATCTTCATGAAACTTTGCTATGACATGGTCCTTACAAATTGATCAGAGTGGCTATAACACATGTCATGTAAGTTGACATGTCCTATTTAAACATTTTTACATGCAGCCTTTCTTGTATGATTGCCATGAGCTCTCATTGCTGTATTTGTGTTCTATAAAGTTTATTATATATTTACAACATTGTGACGGAATTTAATTCGCTATTCGTTTAGTTGACTGTGAGCACAAGAGATTTGAAAGATCCAGCCCGCTCTGTTATTTTAGTATTTTAGAGATGACAGGACAAAAAATACACTTTGGCTTTGTCTAATATTAGTATTGCTTAGAATTTTCAAACTTTCTTAACTTCTAAGATATTTAGTTGGAACAATAATATTTGTGGTTCTGTTCTAATGAATATAAGCTCTAAAAAGGGGAGTAATTAACTGTATGTACTGTTAGATGATGAAGCTTTGGTACTTTGGTCCCTTTTTAGTGAAACACTGAATATTTTGACAATACACATACTTGTATTATTTATGATTGTAAGTGTTAAATTCAGGGTCCATACCATCAGCATTAGTTACAAATAATTCAAATACAAATGTACATATTTTGTTTAATCTTCTGATTTATTGGCACTGGTAGCCATTTCTCTACATTTTAAAACAATGTGTGATGCATACATTGATAGAGGAAAGATTCCCCTGCTTATTTTCACATGGCAGTCACATAAATAAATTAATTTGTCTAAATAACTACCAGGTAATATGAATGACCAGAAATCAATTTTAACTTTACTCACTAAATGCCTTAAAAAACTAAATGCCTAACCTGCACCAAAGGTTATCATTTTCATCACCATCTTGTTTTTGCTTGAATGTCTGTTTACTGTATGACATGACTATAGTAATGAACCCAGTTTTTCTTGTTTGCTCTTCAGGCTTTATGCATTGAAATATGAAATAATGCATTGACAATTGTGTGTGTGTGTTGTTATTTGTACCATACTGTCATTAGATGTTGTAGTTAAGATATGATTGGTTCCTGTTGGGCATTAGGCCTAGATTTATTCATATATTTTAAAAGCTAAAACTTAGAGGTTGGTCTCCTGAAACTGCATTTTATTATTTTATTTTAGATTTAGAGCTAATTATAATTGTTACGAATGTAATATCACTTGTTAACACATCTTCCAGAATCAATATTCACATATTTATTTAATTACTGATGAATGCACATTTTTTAACCAAGAACAATTGGTATTTGAATTAAATTTTGATGCAAATGTGTTTAAATGTGTTTTTTAAATTTTATTTTTTAGTCTATCCAGGACATGTAACTTTTATCATTTAAAAATGTGTACCAATGTGATATTAACTCTAAAAAAGACGATTGAGCGTTAAACTAGCTGATGTTGATGTTTTATATTTTAATAAATTTTTCATAATTTGAATTGCCTTGTTTTTATTTACTTTTATTTTAAAAATTACTTAATTTATTTATAACTATATACTGTATATATATTTTGTTTGTTTGTTTGTTTTCAAACCAATATGCACCAAGTGAAAGAGGAGAGATCCCCAGGGGAAATCAATTTTAAAAAAAAATATTTTAAAATAAAATATTGTATAGACCCAGTTAGGTTTCATGCGGTCTGCAAGGAATTCCATTATCAGGAAAATCTCCTGGCATGTGAAGAAGAAACAACAAACTGGAAAACTCTTTACAATTTCTCCTTCATGCCCGAAGTTTGTATACTGAAGGTGAAGTGAAAGCAAATTATTGTCCTATAATCATACTTTTTTTTCCTGGCCTCTATATTATTTCCAATAATAACAAGGTAATGGTATTAACTTAATATATACCTAGTTTCTTTCACATATGAAACAAACATATGAGGATATACTACATGTATTACGAATTTTAAAAAAAAAGTAATTAAATTAAAATACATTTTAGAAACGTAATGTAATTAATGATATGCAATCATTACTTATTGCAAAATGACAGCATTGAACATGCTTTAAATTTCGATTAATCCATTTATAGAAATGTACATGTCCAATGACGGTTTACTCAGTATTTACTAAATAATAATCAGATAATTTATATAGCGCAGTACCTCAGCGAGCAACTGGGCTCACAGCGCTTTACATAAAAATAGCAACACATGTATTTATGAATGCATACAATGTGAAACATTCATACAGTACAACATATAATTAAGGACATTACGGTTCATAAAAGATACCGCTAAGCAAAGCTTTACTGGATACTCTGAATTTAGATCAATCACTAGATTTGTTAATTAATCTGATTATACCTGATGGTAAAAGTAAAGGATTTTAAAAGTGCAAGAAATCGGTTTTCACTTTGATATAAGTAATTATAAGTATAAGAAATACACAGAGATAACAGCGTATAGAGACGAACACATTGAAAACTTTGATATAAGTATAAGAAATACACAGAGATAATGTAAAGAGACGAGCACATTCAAAACTGCATGATAAAGGGTTTGAACGTGTCATTAACCTTGAAATAGCTTCTATTAATAGTCTGCTCAATTGTAACATCGAGTAACATATATCACCTCATACTACACCGTAAAATCAACACAAAAAACACATCACCCTATCAATGATCCCTCTAAGGTTCGTTGCTCAGTGTGCACAGTAAAAACTCCAGTGCAAAGTTCCACAGCGTCCATTTTTGGGGCAATATTTTTACGCAATTTGCAGCGCGGTAGTTCTAAACTGCTGCGCGGCGTCAGTCAGATATCTGAGGAGCCACGCAGCTTAAAAGGAACATTGCACCCCATACTACATTGTCAGCGTGAATGGAAATTTTATAGATGTATTGAGATGTATAGAAATTGTTTTTTGAGAGAGCTCAAACGAAAAATGGGTGGGTGGGTAAAGTACATTTAAGGTTTATTTGTTATATTGGCAGCTGGTATGTAAGATGTAGTGGTTATACTTGTACCTGTTATTGAAAGATGTAGTGGTTAAGTTCATCAATCACATCTGTCGCTCTGCCTACATCGCCATTCGTCAGATCAGCTCATTCCGTCATTACTTAACAGTTAGTGCAACAAAAACTCTAGTCTGTGCTCTTGTACTAGCTCGCATTGATTATTGCAATTCTCTTCTGTCAGGTGCGCCAAAACAATGCATTGAAAAACTACAGAAAGTTCAAAATTCAGCTGCCAGTCTAGTTAAAAAAAAACATGACCATGTTACTCCACTACTTTACTCACTTCATTGGCTACCTATACAAGCTCGAATTGATTACAAGCTGGCTGTTTTCTGTCACAACTTCTTTTCTGCATCATCTCCTTCCTATCTTACTGAACTTCTGTCGGTCTACTCACCCAGTCGTCAGCTACGCTCTTCGGCAGACACACGTATTCTCTGTGTTCCTAGGACACGAACTAAAACTTTTGGTGAAAGGGCATTCTCTTTTTGTGCGGCCATACAATGGAGTTCTCTACCATTACACATCCGTAGTATTCGAACTACCAAGTCCTTCAAGACTGCACTTAAAACGCATCTTTTCAAAATGTATTTACAAAATTGAAGAAAAAATATTTGTTTTAATGATTAGCGTAGCTTGTGTGTAATGCACTGTCCTTTATGTTGTTATTATGGTATGAATGGTTATTTAATTATTATATGTATGTTATGATCTCAATGTAAAGCGCTGTGAGCCTGGTTCCCTACTGGGATACAGCGCTATATAAATTATCAATTATTAATATATTAATATTATATTTTTACATTGGCTCATCCAAGGTGAACCGATGGATAATGCCAATAATTAGACTAGTTTATTTAGCAATGAAAGTCTCTGTGTGAGATAAATTGCTCAATTTCTTTTTTACCGATGTACAGTAAATGAAAGGGAGAGTAAAAGTTTAAAAGACACACACCATGATTTATTAGTGGCGTACGTCCCCTGATGGAAGTCAAACTTTATAGCAAACCCCTTTGACCGAGGGGGGGAACATTTGCAGTTAGCGTTCTTATACTTTTAAGAGATGAGAATACTTTCTACTGGCCGTATAGAGTAAATGGAGGATAAAATTAACGCCGCTTTGTGGTAGCCGATTTTTAGCAGAAAGCAGCACTTTTAAAATTATTGTATTGTATTCTTCATTTAACATTAATTTAATTTGCAGAAAAAGTATAAATGATATTAGTTCGTAACTGATTGAGTCAACGCGACGCGCTATCATCAGTGGCGTAGCTATAGTTGGGGGTCCAAATTCGAAAGTGCCCCGGGCTCCCACTTGAGGGGGCGCCCCCAAAGGAGTGTCCGAATATTTTTAAATTAAATATTACGGCACTGCCATGTATGCAGGACCCTCCAAAGAGGCCAAGTCCCCGGGCCCAAAAATCCCTACAAATTCCTAGCTACGCCACTGCGCGCTATAGTCATTCTTGTCAATAAAACGTTTTCAAATGTGCTTCTCTCATAAGGACAGAATGCTCTTGAACAATATAACTGCATTAGAAGTACTATGGGACATGATTTAACATGTTCTGGACTATGTAAATAATGTAACTTATGGGCTGCGGAAATTAACGATTAATTCATCGATTCAGCTTTGAAATTTTTTAATGGATTCAAATTAATTTTATCAATTAAAATTCCATTAAAATTTATGATCAAATTTATAATTTTTTTCCAATTACTTATTAATAATTTTTTTTATTTTACTTTCATTCTTTTCCCTCTTATTATTATTATTTAGTTAGACGTGCATACGTAAACAAAAAGGTTATTCTTCCTTATTTCTTGCATAGCAGAACGAATTTGCTGTGTTACGTCACAAAATTTTGGAGCCATGGAATTATTGTGAGTTAACCGATTCCGCAAAATAACCAATCGTGAATTAACGCTCTCTATATGTGCCTTATACAAATATAATTAATCGAACTTAATCGATTATTTCCCCCCCGATTAATCGAGCACCATTTTTAAATCATACGAGCCCTAATTTAAATGAATTTTAATACGTATGCTTTAGTCCTTCTTGGGCATGTGCGATTATGAAAACTTAGAATGCCTTTTATTTATTGGAGAATTTTATTTATGTAAACTGTCATAATTTTCTGACAGCCCTTAGGTGCGAACATTTTCACACTGGCACTTTTGTCTGGGGCCCATATATGACCCTTATGACTGGAGCGAATAGTCGTGAACGGATCGTCAGATCTGAATAGATGGGGGCCAAAATATAATTGACCAAATTATCGCGGGACTTTAGAAACACGTCAAATCGACTTGGCATTGCATTAAAAAATGGTGTGCTCTCATCCCTGGTTAAGAACCGCTGTTCGAGAGATCTGTATCTCATGACATGGTCAGATACCATAAATAAAGTGTTAGGGGTCATTAATGTTGTGAATCGTGTTTAGATTAGTGAACTTGTAACACTGTTTTCCCGTCTGTTATTGTTACGAGTTGTCCACTCATGACTCAGACACAGCGCATTGACCGAGAGGTGCTGCAAGTGGCCGGTTTGGGGGCGGTATATAATATCGTGTTTGATTTCAGTCTGTAGACGAATAGCAGAGGATTTTAGAAGAAGGTGTAGAATACGATAGAACAATTCTACTGAACAGTTGACACGAGAATATTACGAGTGTTATGTATTCACAATGGCGTAGCCTGTGGGGTGCGGGGTGGGGTGAGGATGATGCGAAACGCACCAGGCGACACATCCAACGGGAGAGAACCAAATTGAGAAAATAATGCATATTGACAGAGCAAACTAATTGGACTAGGTATTTTGTAAAAAAAATATAATAAAATAAAGAAATAAGTTAAATTAAAATAAATTTTTAAAAAATGCTTTATATTTAACTATTTCACTGTTTTTTCCTATCCAAATGCGTGCTTTATAAAATGTGTTTAATTTGTTAAGGCTAAGGTTATTCCAATAAGTAAGCAGAAGGAAAAAAAAACACTTTTGTACCTACGATTTAACAACGTTTGGAGATGTAAGCAACTTCGGCAGGAATGAATGGCTCAAATCTTAGAAAATTCCTAATCATTGAATTTAAGTTGGGAGATTTTTGTAAAAAGTCGGTAAGCACATAACACATTGTATTAAATTAAATTTAAATATTAAAATAGGTTGTTAAAAAGTAAAAAAACAACAACAAAAAACAAACTCTTAATTTCAGCATTTGGATTTTCCCCACGTAAGGTTCGGGAATGAAGCGAGATGAAATATAGGAGGGGTTGATGTGGGAATTATGAGACTAGAAAATTGATGCCTCCCATCTTTTCTCATGAATAACCCCAGTAAGATTTGCTGATGGCGTGTCAAGGTAGAACAATTTAGGCTACATTCGTTTGTAAAATGACCAGGGCTATAACATTCGTAGCATTTATATTGAACAGGTGGGCCTGTTCCAGTTCTGAGGTCTATGCTAGCACCACCATCTGTCTGACCAGTTATTGCAATATCTGGCCCCGTGACGAGATCCATCGCAACCTGTAACAACCTTAACATCTCATGCACACGTTTCTTATTCTCTAGTTCTCACATTCACAACACAGCTCTCAATCTATGACAGCTGAATTCTGTTGTTTACTGTTTCATTTGATATGTCTTCGATGCTAATTTTGTCTTAGTGCTAACTAGAGGTTTAATTGACAAGAGAAGATTGTCATTTCATAACGCAGACAGCGATCGCAAATTATGATCTACACTTGGTCACGAATGGAAAGGTTTGTTATTCAGGGGAGAGCTGCTACTCAAATTAATTCACATAAAAGTAATAGTTTTAAAAATGTAATTCCCCAAATTGCATTAATTAATTTAGTTTAACTCCTGATTAACATTTAACCCTTGATACATTTATTTGTTTTAAAAAATCTTCAATAATCTTGGTAGGTACGAGAGTCAGTGTATAAAGCAGAGGCGTCACTAGGATTGGTGCACCTCAGTGCGGCAGTTCATGGTGTAACCCACTCACGACTAAACCCAAAGACCTGCTCCGATTCTGCCAGTGCCAAATAACAGGAACATAGAACAATTATTTTATGTTTTGGTGTATTTCCTTCTCATGGTGCCGTCCGCACCATTCGCATCTCCCCGTAGTGACGCCTCTGGTATGTACGCCACCATTTCAATATACAGTGTTTTCAGTCACATGCATGGTCAGTTGAAACACTTATTAACGCTTGTCACACTTCGATGGCCATGGAATGGACTTTCGTGCTGACCTGCTTAACTAAAGATATTTCCGTGAAACTGGAGCAAACCAGTTGTGTTTTGTATGTAAACAAGATGGAAAATTTGGATTTGACACCTCTATTGCGTCACTGTTTGCTGACCTTTCACACTCTGTCATTTCATTGGTCGCTGTAAAATAAGCGCGCTAACTCGAAACAGATATGCGGCAAGTCAGTGTCGTCATCCACACTGAGTAGCTGTTGTTGCGAGTTGTGCGAGTCCATGTACACATCTGATCGGATTCCGCCATCCTGATTTCAATACAAAGTTCTAAGGTAAATTGATGTGATGTTTTTATATTACTATATTTAAAAAAAAACAACCAACTCTTGATTGATGGTGCTGAGGAATAGTTCGGAATTTTTTCGCTCGTGGTTAATGAATAAAATAGCCGCCCCAAGTAAAGTTAATGTCCTTGACCTTGTTCACTAATAATATTTGTGTTTGTATATTTATAAAGCCGTTATTCTGTGACTTCTCGTCAGGCTAACACCTTGTTTTAATAATGAAGATCTTTCTGGAAGAAATGGCTATAAAAAAAGCCAGTTTTGCCATTTTCTAGATATACCCTCTAGCTCTAACAAATAGAGGGTCAAAAATAGAATGTTCTGAGTGAGGTTTTATGAAAAAGTAATGTCTCTGACCCTATGAAAAATTAAAATGTATTTAGTGAATTAATGATAAATCTGTATAGCTTTGAACTTCAAAACTTGAAAATCTCAAAACTTCCAAAATGTCACATAGCCCTTTTCTTCCCTTGATGTGTTCATATGTATTTATTTATATGAAAGCCTGAGTGCAGTCTCACCCATAGTTTGTCCGCTTCATTCACTAATTATATTGTAACGTTGTAAACCTAATTTGGGTGCCCGTTGACACATGTACTCCCACACCCCCCGCGCCCACCTCGATACGCCCTTGTGAAGCTGAATGATTTCTGCCACTGTTTGTGCTCACTTTCCTCAGCAACTCTTAGTTGCAGTCCCATTTATTTCTCGTGTTTGAAACAACGAGATTGTTGTCATACGTCATCTCCTCTGAAGCCAAGGCCAAACGGCCTGTAACCCCGCACGATGTTGGGGGTTGGGGCGGTTCTGTCACTTGGTGTGTACCTCGCATGTCAATGAACTCGGGTGACTTTTTTTATAGTAAATAGCAGTTCTTTTAAAGATGTGCTAATTGAACGTTCATTATTGTTAGACAAAGTTAAGTGGAATGATGTGTCTAGGATTTCATCACGACAATTTTTGTCGGCATGTGTCTGTTATGTATTTGTTTTCAATTTAATTCTTTAAAAAATCTAAGAATATTTAATTGACTTATTTTTAGCATTATAAGCCCACTTTCTAAACTCTAAGCTAAGAATAGAATGCTATTTTCACCTATTAAGTACCTAGTACAGGTTCAGTAATGGTTTATCTTCTAAGCTTTAATATCTTTGTTCATAGACTCTCCGAAATGTATGTCCTCTAAAACAGTTTTTTTTCCTTTGCAGAGAAACAAGACTAAAACCTTCATCCTATCCATAAGTCATCAGCCATGGTTCAATACACAAGTTTAGGGTTTGGCATAGGTTTAGCGTTCAACACAAACTGCAGAAACAACAAAAGTAAAGGCAATTAAATTACACCTTTAATGGATAACACATCATTTACGTCACTATTGGATAAAACTTAATGGATCAACCATTCACGTTTCCAGTTTGACAGCCTTATAAATACAACACTGACGATGTTATGGACAGTTTGCTCTGATGGATCACCGTACACGTGCCCCTACTAGAACATCAACAGAAGTCCAAGTTGTCTTACTGCCACGGGTGTGCATGTAGATGACCATGTAGAAAGATGAACACTGGAACAGATGTAGATGTTAATGATGTGTGGCTGTCACTTTTGTAGCTGTCCAAGCTGTGTTGGCATTAATTCAGGTAAGATTCATTTTTTAAATTTACCTATTAACACGTATTTTTATTTACCTTTCCGCTTAACATTTTATTTTATAACATAATACGGTGTGCAACACCTTACACCTTAGGTAATGGAGAGGGATTGCACTTACTGCACTGAGTTCTTTAACTGCACCAAGTTCATTAACTCTACAAGTTGCGCGTTTTGATGTGACGTCACTTTTCTTAACCACCCCTCCCCTTCTCCAAATATGGCAATAAATGTGTGACCCCCCCCCCTTAGGTGCGGGACGTCATTTATGGACGGCCCCCCAATCTTTCATGTATCAATGTTTTCGGCAATACCATGCTCAATCCCAGAATAGCTATAGATTAGATAATCTTGGTGTATTCGTTATTGATCTTGATTATCTTTTTTAATTAACTTCATTTAAGAGAAACTATTTTAACGTCTTGCATTATTTAAGACAATGTTCGAAATAATGCTATTATTTTAGGCAGTGTAAAGTCTAGCCTCAATATCTTAAAAACTTGAATAAATTAAATGGTCTTGAATTCATTAATTCTAGTTTTTTCCCGTGAGGTTAAAATATTCCTTGTTTGACAATGGCACGTAAGAAAATTTGGTATACTCAAATTTGAAGGCCAAATTTCAAAGTATAGAATATTAGCTGGTGTACGAAAATTTGTTTTGTAAATTCGATATAATAATAACTGCCAAAAACTCTCACGAATTTTTACAGTAATCTCATATTACGAAGAATACAACTTTCTTCTCAACTGGTTTTCTTCACAGCATGAATCATATTCATATAGATCAGGGGTCTCCAAACTACGGCCCGCGGGCCAGATGCGGCCCGCGAGACCTTCTCATCCGGCCCCTGGAGACCTTTTAATCTAAAAAAAAGATACTATTTTTACATGCAGTTTACCACAAAACGGTGTGTAGTCGGCCCAAAAACTGCTGTTTGACAGTTAATGCGGCCCCCCCCCCGGCAGAAAAGTTTGGAGACCCCTGATTTAGATCACCAAATAGTTGCTATCTCATTCTTTGATTAGAAGATTCGATTAAAAGAATGATGTCTCCGCATGAAATTTTATTAAATGTTAAAGCATCCTTTAAGTTTTGCAATGCCTTGGTTGTAGAAGCAATTAGATATTCCAAACGGTGTATAGACGTGGAAAAGAATGCGCAACAACGTTCTAGTGCACTAACATAGAGAGTTCGTTTCAGTTGGAGTATCAAGTATAAAAAAAAGGTTAAATGAACTTTTTGAGCGAGATTTTACAATGACATTTAATTTATTGCGTCTTTCTTGAACTCCGGCATACTTTCCAGCCATGAAGAAGCATTAACACACGTTGGGCCCTCTGCAGTCCAATATTTTAAGATCATTATTTATTTTAAATAATTTCAGAAATGTCGTAAGAACGTCTTGCCATTTTGTTTTGTTATTTATTAATAGTATATTAATTTAAAATCTAATTGCTGATTCTTTCCAATTGCAAAAACTTTGGTAATGTTTAGCACTTCTTCATGAGTGGCTACTTTTGTATTTGTGTGCCAAGTTTTAATTCCATTAGATACGCAATTTTATTCATAAAGACATTAAAATAAGTATGCTTTAAAAGAATAAACCATATAAGTGCGCCAACAATTTTGTACCAGTAGTTTACCTACGTTAAAATCGATTAAATATACCAGCACATTATTGTCATGTTCGTACACTAATTCAGCCCCTATGTTTTTCAACTCAGTGGCATTAGTATCAGAAGTCTTTGGAGTAATAGGACAACAGGAGTTCAATATTTTGGCATTTGAAACGTCCACGTATTTTAATATAGTTTCTTCCTTAAAAAAGTAATCTTTGCTTTTATTTTATTAAACTTTATCATAAGTTTTTTTTTAAATTTTAGAATATAATTAACAAAAAGGAATTTGCCGCCGACCAACAATGTGCCGCTCGGAGATTCGTTCATGTTTCAAATTGATAGAGTACAATCAGGCTCTGGTTTTCCAGAGCAGTAGCATTAGTACCATTAGAATTTAAGAAGTTTTGGCAGTTGAAACGTTCACATACTTTATGATAGTTCCTTTATTTCTTTTACTTTTATTAATTTCTTGTTTGGCTTTTCTTTTATTTCGATTAAAAGTTATCCTTTCTTATAAATTTTATATTGTTCGAAACTCTATAAGAACTACTAGGAATTTGCCGCCCAGGGCATTCGCCCCCCTTCCCCCCTCGCCACACCACTGCTTCTATCTAACTAGTTGATGATAGTTCTCTAAAATATCTACGTTTACTAGTGGAAATCACTGAAGGGCTGTCAATATTGTTGAAAAAGGCTGTCAATATTGTTGAAAAAGGCTGTCAATATTGTTGAAAAAGGCTGTCAATATTGTTGAAAAAGGCTGTCAATATTGTTGAAAAAGGCTGTCAATATTGTTGAAAAAGGCTGTCAATATTGTTGAAAAAGGCTGTCAATATTGTTGAAAAAGGCTGTCAATATTGTTGAAAAAGGCTGTCAATATTGTTGAAAAAGGCTGTCAATATTGTTGAAAAAGGCTGTCAATATTGTTGAAAAAGGCTGTCAATATTGTTGAAAAAGGCTGTCAATATTGTTGAAAAAGGCTGTCAATATTGCTGAAAAAGGCTGTCAATATTGTTGAAAAAGGCTGTCAATATTGTTGAAAAAGGCTGTCAATATTGTTGAAAAAGGCTGTCAATATTGTTGAAAAAGGCTGTCAATATTGTTGAAAAAGGCTGTCAATATTGTTGAAAAAGGCTGTCAATATTGTTGAAAAAGGCTGTCAATATTGTTGAAAAAGGATGTCAATATTGTTGAAAAAGGCTGTCAATATTGTTGAAAAAGGCTGTCAATATTGTTGAAAAAGGCTGTCAATATTGTTGAAAAAGGCTGTCAATATTGTTGAAAAAGGCTGTCAATATTGTTGAAAAAGGCTGTCAATATTGTTGAAAAAGGCTGTCAATATTGTTGAAAAAGGCTGTCAATATTGTTGAAAAAGGCTGTCAATATTGTTGAAAAAGGCTGTCAATATTGTTGAAAAAGGCTGTCAATATTGTTGAAAAAGGCTGTCAATATTGTTGAAAAAGGCTGTCAATATTGTTGAAAAAGGCTGTCAATATTGTTGAAAAAGGCTGTCAATATTGTTGAAAAAGGCTGTCAATATTGTTGAAAAAGGCTGTCAATATTGTTGAAAAAGGCTGTCAATATTGTTGAAAAAGGCTGTCCGGGTACCAGTCCAAAATTTGAACGGGTACCCGGGTTACCTTTCGAAATGCCTAAAATTTTTCGCCGTTATACCCGCTATTAGCCTCATTCTTCTTTTTAGTATGTAAATTCAAATTTATATGTAATGAATCAGCGATGTAAAAATGATTACATTGAAATGCTACTATAGTACAGTGGTGTAATAACAATGAGCAGCGGGGAGGGGTGCCAAAGTGATTTTATTTCAGGGGGGGGGGCTAAACAAAGTCTTATAAAGATAAAGGGCGGAATGTCTGGAAAATCAGCAAACCAATGCGACGAACTTTCCTTACTACCATTGCCGGAGCACCATTTGTTGTAACAGAAATAAGCCACCATCAAACCAATGCGACCAACTTTCCTTCCTACCATTGCTGGAGCACCATTTGTTGTAACAGAAATAAGCTTCCTCAAATCAATGTTGATCTTTAATAGAAACTCCTTCATTGCCTTATAAACATCCTCACCAAGGGTTGTATTTTTTAATGAAATTAGTGTCAATATTCTTCTTTAAATGTCTGCCACTTGTCAAACCTAACCCAAACAATGAGTTAGACCAGGGGTTCCCAAATTTTTTGTACTCTAGAGCACATTCTAAAATATTGGTAGAGTGGCGGGCACCACCTATTCTTAATCGACAAACTCCTTCCATAACTTCTAATTTTCCCATAATTTATTTTCTTATATTCATAATTCATAAATAAATAATAAACAAAAATGTTTCAAAATAATAAAATTATTATTTAAATTCATACACACAGAGAAATGCATTTACAAAACGTAAACAAAGTAAACAACAAACACAAATACAAAGAAAACATATAAAAATATTATATCAATATGTCAATGTCATCCTTGGCATTGCATGGCATTGGCCAGTACCTCATAATAAGGAAAGTATGACGATAATCATGTTAGCAAACAATCATTAAGATACTCATCGGTGAGTCGAGATCTATATCTTGATTTTTAAAAATTCATGTTTGAAAACAACGATTCGCATAAATATGTCGAACCGAAAAATGAATAAATTTTATATGCAGCTTTTTTCAAAAATGGGAACTTTTCTCTGTCCACTGTATTCCAAAAGTCCTCTGATATTAAGGATTTTAGCAAAATATCATTCTTAAGGTCAAAAATTTCTAACTCTAATTCTTCTGTCTTACCTTGAACAAAATCTGCAATACATGCGACTATTTCCATTACATTTATTTGGCAAGTAAAAGGATCGATACAGAAGGAAACAATTGGCTCGATATGTGTAAACTGCAACAATCTCTCTTCAAACTGTTTTTTTAACACTTGAAGATGCTTAATAAATAATGACCTATTTAATTCATTGTTACCTAGCATTTTCTTCATATGTGGCAAACGCACGAGAGAATCGATCTGCAGATGAGATATCAACAAATCCAATTTAGCTTTAAATGACTTTACAGAGCTTATCATTTCAGCTATGTTTTTGTATTTCACCTGAAACTCCAAATTTAAAGAATTCACAATTTTTCCATGTCTGTGAGAAATCCCAAATCAATCAGCCAGCGAGTCAGCCAGCGAGAGTCAGCCAGCGAGAGTCAGCCAGCGAGAGTCAGCCAGCGAGAGTCATCCAGTGAGAGTCAGCTAGTTCATCACAATTTTCCTTTTTATCGTTCATGAAGCCAACGTACTTCAGTATGCATAATAAGATCATGTTCTTTATCTTCAGTATCTTCTAGAAGGGCCATGAAAAGTCGGTAATGCAAAGGAGCTGCTTGAATAGAATTGATTATTTTTGTAACTATTTTCATAACGTGTTCAAATGGCAATAAATCTTTTACAACACAGATTCCTTGTGGATAATACAGTGGTAGGACATAAAGTTTGAAAATGATTCATCCTTCTTGCAGATGGGGATCGCGCGTGGGAGGGGGATCGCGCGTGGGAGGGGGATCGGGCGTGGGAGGGGGATCGGGCGTGTGTGGTTGCGTGAGTGTATGTGAGGGTGCGAGCGCATGAGGGTGCGTGCTTGCACGTGAGGGTGCGTGCGTGAGGGGGTGAGGGTGCGTGCGCGTGAAGCTGTGTGCGTGCGAGCGGAGAGGGTGCGTCTGTGCGCGTGAGGGTGTGTGCGCGTGAGGGTGCGTCTGCGCGTGAGGCTGCGTGCGTGCGAGCGGAGAGGGTGCGTTCGTGCGTGAGGGTGTGTGCGGGTGAGGGTGCGTGAGGGTGCGTGCGTGCGCTTGGTTTGATAAGTAGGCGAAGTGTTAGAACCATGGTAGGCAAACGATTTCTCACAATGGATACTATCAACTTTATCAACATTTTACAACCATAATGTTCGTGTAATCGTCAGGAAATGTACTATTTATCGACCGATATTTTTTTTATTATTTTTAAAAAAAAACTTTTTGAATTCCAATAATTTGTAAGTGATGGGTTGATTAATCGTTAAAAAAATTTAATCGTTCTTTTTTTTAAAAACTATTAATCGAAAAATTAATCGTTGTTTTCCGCAGCCCTACTGGAAATATTTTTGTATTGTACTGATAAAAATATGACTGCCGAACCGAGGTAGAAGAATGTCGCGGGTTCATTCTCAGTGCGTGTTTCCTAACTTGTTAGCAGACCAGTCCATTCCTCCGGGCTTTCGCAGGCTCAGGTGCAATACCAATTCCATTACACAATTACATAGTACTGAGATATTCCAGTCCATTTAGTTGTACCATTCCAAAGTTGTTAAAATTGCATTTTCACTTCGTAATGATAGAGACTTTACTTATGCAATGACATACATGGCAGCTGAGAGACTGAGAGTGACTGTTCATGGATTTTAACTTACTTTTCTAAGGTCATATTGCAGACAATTGAGTGAACAAGCCTGCTGTAATCATTCACAAACCTTATACAATCCCTATATAGCACCCTGACTCAAGACCTCCATGTTGTGGGTATACTATAAATAGCTTTTTCATCCTGATGAACTTTGTTGTTGCTTGCCCTTCAGGTCATGTGTCTTGTACAAGATGACGCATATTTACTTTTAAACAACTGGTTCCTGTCCTCTAATGATTTCAACTTGTGCACACACATTCAAGCTACACGTGTAGTGTGTCTTAACAATGAATGAATTTTTCCTTATTACATTAGAGCAAGCAAAGTAGTATCAGCAGTTTTTTCTATTTCTTTTCTAAAAAAATGCGTATAGAATAATATGTTTTAATTTTTTATTATTTCTTGGTTCTTGTTTTTAAATGTAAATGTATTCATGTGCTGTTTCAAATTGAAGAGCATAGTAACATTAAGTCACAAATTACGTACTTTGAGATAATCAAGTTTTAATTTATTTTTGTCTATTTGATGAAAAAGCATATTTTTTTTTGGCTTTGATGTCAACATCAAACGACACAGTTACAGTGTAACAACTTTATTCGTTATCTTGTGAGTTCTCAAACTTAAGGATTATAATTATTTCATTTTCGTCTCTTGATAGCTTACGCCAACCAGCATCTGATGGCCTACCGACCGGCACATTGAGAAGCCCTGATTTAAAAAAAAATAATTCATTAAATAAATTGTAAGCCACCAAATATTTCAGTGGAAGTTTTATTTAAAGTTACCCTTTTGATGTGACGTCACATTTCTTCAACCCCCCTCCCTCACCCTCGACACAAAAGTGTGACCCCCTCCCCCCTAGGAGCGTGACGTCATTTATGGACGGCCCCTAAGTACTGCAACTCTTGCTTAGCCATACCTTCACCGGTGTGACTTTGCAGCTCCAAGAAAGTCAATTGCGCTCAATGGGCTCGCCATCTACAACTTATCGAAGAAGAACGCTTAACTTATCTGTGAGTGAAATATCTGGTATTGACAAGCTGGAATAACTGGAAGCCTTTACTTCATCTATAATTACTTGATTTACTTTAGGAGATATAATTTTACTCAGCTCCTCACATATAGTTTGGGATACATAAGAAGGATATCCTTTTCCAGAATTTCCTTATTTCTCAATGTGTGATGCTAAAAATTGATCAAACTGAATGACCAACTCCAGCAACCCTAGGAAAATTCAATTTTGCAAAGATCCAAAATTTTCATTTGTCCATTTAAAAGCGATTTCAGGGGAGGATTAAGATTGCACGGTCCCCTGACTGCAATTCCACCCGGGGCCTCTTTATTACAATTTAATAAGTTTGGGGTCCCTTAATTTAGTCTTAAATCATTGGGGGCCCTTGGCTTTAGCCCAATCAGCCTTCCATTTAATCCGCCTCTGTGCGATTTAATATTACATTTGCGATTTGCTAACGTCATGTTGATTATAATTATGGACAATATACAAAATTTTCTTGAGGACTTGTGGTTCCCCCCAAATGCTTGGTGCCCAAGGCACGTGCCTTGTTTGCCTATAGGTCTGCGTATGCATTATGCTCTGAAGCTGGCATGATCATGGCTAATGATATTATGAATATGGCTAATGATATTATGAATATGGATAATTATATTATGAATATGGATAATTATATTATGAATATGGATAATTATATTATGAATATGGATAATTATATTATGAATATGGATAATTATATTATGAATATGGCACATAATATTTTTTTTTCATATTGTTAAATGTGTTTATAATTTTAATAATTGCAGCTCTGAAAAGATTATTTTCAAAATTAAAAAAAAATTTTTGTCCTAATTTTGTGAAAGATACTGTGTCTAATTTTGTGAAAGATATTGTGCTATGTGCAATGTTCTCTCTTAGGTTCGTTGGTCAGTGTGCAAAGTAAATAAACTTGTGTGCAAAGTTGCATAGCATCCATTTTTTTGCTATACTTGAGAAATTTTGCTGTACGATAATTCTTAACTGCTGAGCAGTGTCGGTCAGACATCTGCGTGACCGCGCAGGGCTCGCAGCTTATAGGGAACATAGGTTATGTGTGAAAAAGTTTACTTATTTCTTTAATCTTTTCTACCTATAGTTATGTACTGTTATTGCATTTATGAATGGTACATTCCATTGTGTTTAAATTTTTTAAATATATTTTATCAATTTTACTCAACTTTGCATTAATAAAGAACACCATATCTATGTGTCAGTAGTTATTAGATAAAAAAAACAAAAAAAACTGCCGAAATCCTGTAATTCAAATGCATAAAAGCAGAATTTTTTTTGTAGGTATATTTTTTTATTAAACTCCAATATTCTCAATAAATAACTTGTAAAAAAATGTAATAAATTAAAAAAAAACCAATGACATAAAATTGTTCATGAATTTCAACTCTATAATTATGCAAAAATAAAGATGAATACAAAAATTGTAATGCAAGTGATATCACAAATTGTATGTTAAGTCTATAGAAATAGAACATTTTCAAGAAGTTACTAAGTACAAAGATATAAAGAATAATGAATTGTTTCAAAATATAAGCCTTGTAACTTCTACCCTGATTGATGCTATCACAGTTTTTACTTTTTTAGTTCAAGTTTATCTTTTAAAAATACATAATAGAGATTTACAGAGATAAACCGTTTCAATTTTTGTTTTGTTAATAAGTATCAGAGAGTTTCATTTAGTTCCATGACAAGAAGGAAAGACTCATGACTTTATCAGGCTACTTATGAAATAACAAAACTATGTAAGCTTATTAATTTACTTGTTTGACTTTTAATGGGAAAAAAATTAATATTACTTTTGGCAGCTCATAAAGTTTGAATGATTTTTTAACAAAGTCACTCACAAAAATATAGAACATGTAACTTCCTCTAACTTGATGGATGGTGCTTAAAAGATAAGAAATATGAGGTCTCGTTGTTAGGTTTAGGCAAAATAATTTGGTAAAATTGAAACAAAAGTAAACAGGGGTTTGTAGTGCTGGCAGGTATGTATACTCAGCCTTGATTAAAACAATGAACAGAAAGTAATCTATGGGTTGTGAGAGTAAGATGTCCATTAAAAGAAACCATTAGATATTAAAACTTGGTCTATTTAAGAACCTAAATCCTTAAATACCTATACAAGACTATTTAGTGACAAGGTAAAAAATATGAAATGCTGATATTGTTTTCTTGGGGCTGATTTTTAAATTAATTTCATATTATTGTATAAAATTATATATATACCACAATTGAAATAATTAAAAAAGGATTTAAAAAAAATGGAATTCAATAACTACACAAGGCAAAGTTAAGCCTCATCTTACGTAAACCCAGCCCGTCCCTTTCCTCATACTATTCTATTCACATTATAATGATAAGGTCATTGACATAAGAAATAAAAGATCAGGTAAAAACTGTTGACTTTGCAGGACTTATCTCCTTTTTTCATTTTTGTAAACCTTGAGGCCTTTAAGAAGAAGAGTTCATTACATCCGTGGGGTGAAGTTGAAAGAAGTATTAAGGAAGATTCATTTGCATAGTCTGGTAACAGAAATGCAAGATGTGTGACTCACATCAATTTGAAGTTGATTGTTGAATGTATTTCATGGTTGGAAAAAATGAATGGCTACTAGATCTCTTCTGTCAGTGATTCTGGTTGTTCATTTGCTTCATCTCCCTGTGTCTCATCTTCCTGTGTCTCATCTCCTTCTGTCTGATCTCTTTGTGTCTCATTTCCTTCTGTCTGATCTCTTTGTGTCTCATCTCCTTCTGTCTCATCTCTTTGTGTTTCATCTCCCTGTGTCTCATCTTCTGCCAGAGTGTCTGTCTCCTGGACCTCACTTTCCTCAATGTCTGCCACTGTGTCACCATCCATCTCAATTTGCTCATTTTCCCCAACTTCATCCTGTGACACTTCTATCAATGATGAGCCGTGAATCTGTTCCTCTTCTTCCACCTGTCCCTCATGCAACTCTCCACTCTCCTGGCTATGGGTTAATGACTTTTTTTCTGCAATTTTGGCCTTGACCTCTTGCCTCGCTTTCATCCCTTTGAACCCGGCCTGGATTTTCACTACAGCCTTTTGAACTTCTGGGTCATCCATGTTGACATGGCCCTGGCTCCTTTGAGTGGCAGCACCATCTTCTTGATCTCCAGCATCGACCTCGTCATTGCTGGCATGCTTCTCTACAGAAGTCTTTGATTTCAGCTCTTTCCTAGTCTTGTAGCCCTTGTAACTCGCCTGAATCCTGGTAGCTGCCTGGTCAGGGTCTGGTCTGACCTTGTCGTGTCCATGATCCACGTCCCTTACACTTGGTCCATCTTCTTCAAGTTCATCATCTCTGTACTCAGCTGGCTCTGAACTTGCTCCTGAATGTTTCAAACTTTTTCTCGTCTTGTAGCCTCTGAATCCTGCTTGAATTTTAACAGCCGCGTGGTCAGCTCTGCTGTCCACCTCGTCGGTTCCCTCAGCCTCTGGATTCTCCACATCGTCTATTTCTGCTACTCCAGTTGTCTCACTGCTTTCGCCTACTTCTTCGGATTCATCCTGTAAGTCTGATTTCTCTTCCTTTTGCTGTTGATAAAAAAATTTTTTTTATTAAAATTGCGCAATTATAACTTTTTGAAAAAATATTTTTAAATAGCTACTTTAAAAATATTGATTAGAGTATACCAAGCTTTACAACTCATTTTTTACCCATTTGTCCAGGCGGATTTCCTGATTTTTCTCCTTTCCTTAAGATTTTTTAAATTTTAATATTTTAGTGACAATAGATTAAATTTAATTTTATTTAATACTATAATTTGTTAAAACCTCACAGCTTGTAATTTAAATGAATTCACAATGGGAGCTCATTACACTTGAACTCATTGCACTTGAACTCATTGCACTTGAACGCATTACACTTGAACTCATTGCACTTGAAATCATTGCACTTGAACTCATTGCACTTGAACTCATTGCACTTGAACTCATTGCACTTGAACTCATTGCACTTGAACTCATTGCACTTGAACTCATTGCACTTGAACTCATTGCACTTGAACTCATTGCACTTGAACTCAATGCACATGAACAAAATAATCTCCATCTACCTCACCCCATTCCTCATCAGTCACTCATTTTATTTGTGAGTTTTGACTCATCTGACTGTATGTGTGTCTCACCTATTTTCCCTCTAAGGTTCGTTGGTCCGTGTGCAAAGTATGAAAAAACACGTGTGCTAACATCGTTAACAGTTCTTATTGCATTAGGAAAAGATAGCCATCAGCACATTATCATTTTATTTTCAATCAAATTACTTGTTACTTGTAATTTTGAAAAAAAAAGACTTGGTAAAACAATAATTGTGTGTGTGTGCATGAGAAATATTTAATCAATTGATATAAATAATTCATATTTCATTATATTTAATTGAAGTTATGAAACTATAAAAGTTTATAATCAAAAAGTTCCAAGCTTCAAAGAATTTTATGTTAAAACTACTATTGTAAAGGATAAGTGTGTGTCTATCTCTACTGCTGCTGTTGCTAGTTGGTGCTGGGATTTCTAACTTAATTGTGCTGTTCACTCTACTTGTTTAAAGCTATAACAACACACCACTCAGAAAGTCAGTTCTTTATTTGAGTACACTTTCTCACCTGGCCGTCGTTACGTTACTCGGCACTCAGTCTCTCGGCACCCTGGCTTTGACTCGGTGGCTCCCTGGCTACTCTCTCAGCACCCTGGCTTCCTCCTCCCTGATTTAACATCTCCCTGTCCTTATATTGCCAACCCTGGTTACCCGGTGTTTAACCCCTCACATTACTGGCTGGCCCGAGACACATATCCCAAGAAATCTACAAACTTTCCCACAAAGTTATTTAGGTCGCTGAAATAAAATACTTACTTCTTTCTACCCCCTAGACCCTGGGTCAATTCAACCACCCATACAAATTTCCTGCCTTATGTAAATTTACGCTACACCTTTGGGTTATTCCACTGGTATCTTAGTTACTTCTTGCCCCCAAAACCATCCAGGTAGCCGAAATACTATCCCTGTCTCTCACAGTCCTCTCGCCTAGAACTTTCCCCTGGGTCAACCACCCCTACGCATTTTCCCACAATATACAAAATGTAAAATTTATATTGATCATTGAGTGATTCTACCTTTCTAAGTTCTTTCCTAGCTTTCAAGCCTTTGAATCCTGCTTGGATTTTCACAGCTGCTTTTTCCACATCAGGGTCGCCAAGGTCAGGCATATCATCCTGGGATTCTGCCACATCATGACCTTCATCTTGTGTTTCTGTCACATCATGACTTTCATCTTGTGTTTCTGTCACGTCATGACCTTCATGTGTTGATTCTTGATGTTTTTGTTGGTCCCTCAATTCCTGAACAAAAAAAATAAAAAATATTCCAGATAAATTTTAAAGTTATATTAAACAACATTTCTGAATTAATATTTTTTTCTCTTCCTAAAGCATTCTTTATTTAAAAAAAAATAAATTCTGCAATAAATCGTAATTCTGCAATAAATCGTTAGGATAGTCTTGAGAAAAAAATAAATAATTTTAATTTGAAAGATGATAAAAAGTTACTCTTATTGTATTTAATTGATAAAGAATTCTTCAAACTCTATAATTATCATACTAATAACTACTCCAAAACCATCAATAACTAATGACACATTAAAGTATACCACACTTTAAAGCAATAACCAAATTAGTAGCCATGTAATTATGATAGACAGGAAAAATTGATAATGAAGCATAAACATTTATACATAATAAATATGAAATAAACATTAACATAAGACATTCACTGTCTTTGTCCTATAAGTATTGTCATTATTAAAGGAAGTTAGTAAGTTACAAGATAGAATGATCTCACTGATTTACATATAAACAAAGAAAAACTTTTTTTATATATAAATATAATCCTTTTAAAAAGGGGAGTCCAAATATACATCTAACTCTTTGCATGGCACTGATTAAATTGTAATGAAAAGACATGTCAATATCTAAGAATATAATAAAACCTGAGAAAGAAAAGCTGACATTGATAAATTAAATACAACCAATACAACTACTGTGTATATTCGTTCTAAAGCAGACTTTTTTTGGACAAAATCTAGGGGAAAAGGTTGGGGGTCGGCTTACAAGTGGGTCATAGTTGATTTCTGCATGTACATAGAATATCGATGTTGACGACGATCATGACAACGTGTACGAGGATAACGAAGCTATAACGGAGGAAGAGTTTAACCAACTGTTAGGAGGATCAGATGAGTCGGACTTTGAAGGATTTTAATTTTTATAGAATTATTTATAACAAAATAAATTACTCTTGCATTTTTTAAATTTACTAACTGTATTGATGAAACATTTCTGTTGTTATTTACTGACTTTATTAAAATGAAATATAAAAAACAACATTTTCTTTTCGTTTTAGTACAATAAAAAGAGCTCTAGTGAATGCTCTAAAAAATGACATCCATGTTCTCTGTTATTCAAATCTCTTTGTTCTTAAACCTAATCAAAAGTAAACAATCATGATGACCGATTTATCTTGTAGTTTAAAAAAAAATGTGTACCAAGTTGTTTACGCTGTCCTTTTATTTTTTTAGGTCGGCTTACGAGCGGGTTATACACACTTTTAATACTATTCTCTTCCAAAAGAGGAGTCAGCTTGTGAACGAGCGGGCTATAGAACGAGTATATATACATGGTAGTCAGTTAAAAAAAAAGAAAGATAATTAGGAGTTGTAATATTTAGGATCTCAAGTCTTTGGGCTTTCAAAAATAAAATCAAATGAACACACAAAACAATAATGATAAAATTTTAAAATTTTATCATAACACAGTGGATGGATTTATAACATAAAATTTTTTTAACAATGACTCCTTTTTTTCATTTTGTTGTAATTAAATGTTTTCTTTTGAAAATAAAAGTAAATTAATTCAACATTAAAAATGAAACCAGCACAAAGTGAAGTCCACAATATTGAACTACAACTTGGGGAAACACATTGAATGTCCACCTTCTTTCTTTGAACTTCTTTCCTGGACTTTAATCCCCTGAAGCCAGCTTGGATTCTCAGGGCTGCTTGTGAGTATTCTGGCTCCATAACATCAATAGTTCCCACAAACTCATTTGTCTCCCTTGCAATGTTGTTATGGTTTTCATTGTCACCGCTTGTTTCCCTTGAATTGTTGTTTTGGTTTTCATTGTCTTTGTCTGGTACAATTTTCTCAAGGCTCTTGAAATTTTAATTGAATAGTGTAGAGGTAGAATTTAATACAAAAGAATAGCACTTTTTGCTTGATGGCAAAAATAGAGAAATAGGTGTTAATACATACTGAATTAATACTTTATAGTTAATACATAATACATGCTACTGTTAAATTTGTTATAAGGAAGCTACAGTTGGTAATATTCAAACATTTGTTAATATTGAATAGATGACACCAATTATTGCACTTTTAATTACTTTTCCAGTTTTTAAATGAGAGCATACATTTTATTTTTTATTTCTTTAATTTAAATGTAAGGATGTGATAATTTTTACTTAATTATGTACATTAATGAATATGATATTTAAAGCCTTTCTTAAGGAAATAAAGACATTAGCCACTCTTAAATTTGATGGTAGAATATAAAAGTAGGATTTCAGAATATGAAATAAACCTTTCATTATATTTTCAAAATCCAGCAAACAGCAAAAAACGTCTCAAATCTGAAACATTAACATCAATGTTCCTTGCAAAAGAACTCTTCCAAAAAAGATATAATAACAAAAGTACGACAAATTAATTGAATAATAAATTTAAAACATTCAATGATGCAAATGCAACTAACACCACAAATAAGCCTGGCTATTTTAACTTTAAAAAAAGGCCCCCCCCAAAAAAAAACTGCCCCAAAGTTCAACCGACCTTGAACTTTTGTCTGGCAATGTAGCCTCTGACTGCCGACTCAATGATAATAGCTGCTTTTTCCTCTATTGATTCTTGTTTTTCCTTAGCAGTTTTTTCTTTAACTTTGATAACGTCTAATTTTTCCTAGATACCAGAGTCAATGAACTCAAATGGTAAATATCTGCCCAACACAGTGCCATAGGAATGAGATAACTTACACCCATATACCTCCAATTACATCCATACACCTACAAAGCAAATCTCTCCGTACACCTAATAGCAGTTACCATCTTATCGTTGTAATTCTAATGTAATTAATTAAAATAAAAAAAATGAGTTAAATTTTTGGCTTAGGGTTCAAGATTCATAGCATATAAAAGGTTCTCTAGGCTTATTTTACATCTTATATCACCGGGCAATGACTGGATCCATAGCTCTTAGCTGAACATTTGCTGATATTCTAATTAATAGATATGTATTTGTATAAAATATGAATTTTTTATTTCTTAAATTAAACTGAACTGATATTTTTTGTCAACTGTTTATGCTGAATGTGTTTTTAAACTTTTTTATGCAAAAAAAAAGCATCAATAATTACAAATATATATAAGGTATGGCTTTATGGTTAAACCAACTATCAATTAATTATCAATATAAAGGGATACATTATGGCTCTTAAATGCACAATATCAATTACAATATCAATAAAGGGATGTATCTTTATAACTTTATAAGATAACATTCATTTTTAAAGTTTTATTTTTGTGTGTGCAAAATCAAATTTACAAATTTGACTTTTTTGTTTTACATTTATTTTGTTGAAGTTTTCATAAAAACAGTATTTTGAACAAGAATTCAAGGACAAACCTTAGTATCTTTCCGAACTAAGTGACCTCGGAAGCCAGCTTGAATCTTTGTTGCAGCCTTGTCCTCTAATGTCTTAAATGGACTCTTGTCACTTTGAAAGGGGGTCTTTGGTGTATAGGGGGAGGCTATCTAGACACCAAAGATTGGTAAAGTGTCAGTTTTAAGGTCACCTATACCCCCACAACCGTGGATCACACATCATTGCTTTCACAACCAGTGCCTTCTACATCAGGTCTTCTCATAGTTTCAACAGGCAATGGACCAGAAATGTTTGAATATTAATATGATTATTTTTTTTCCTTTTTGATATTTTTGAGATTGTGAAGTGACAATCAGGGTTTCTGAGTTTTTGTGATAAGAAGGGCCCCAGGAGTGAACATGTGAGGCCTTGGAGGAGGCCTTTATCACAAGGAATGCCTCAGACATTGGCTAGAAATGCCTTGGACATTGGCTAGAAATGCCTCCGACATTGACTAGTAATACCTCCAACATTGGCTAGTAATACCTCCAACATTGGCTAGTAATACCTCCAACATTGGCTAGTAATACCTCCAACATTGACTAGTAATACCTCCAACATTGGCTAGTAATACCTCCAACATTGGCTAGTAATACCTCCAACATTGGCTAGTAATACCTCCAACATTGGCTGGTAATACCTCCGACATTGGCTGGTAATACCTCCGACATTGGCTGGTAATACCTCCGACATTGGCTAGTAATACCTCCGACATTGGCTGGTAATACCTCCGACATTGGCTGGTAATACCTCCGACATTGGCTAGTAATACCTCCGACATTGGCTAGAAATGCCTTGGAGGTTGACAAGTAATGCTTGGGTCGGCTTGTCGGTTTGACCAGTTAAGGGTAATGGACAATAGTAAATACATTTTTTTTTAACATCAACATGGCAATATAAGAAACAAAATAAGGAGTAGGTCATCTTTGATTCATAAAGAAGAACAAAATTACAAACAGTCTTATAACATTAAGGGAAATAGCACAGAAGCAATTCTATTCAACTATATCAGTATTTAACAATCACTATTCAACACTCAGTGTTGAATGGCAGGATATTCTTATTGTGAATTTGGCTGCTGATATAACACATAAACTATAGAAATAGCAGGCTGACTCTATAGATTTGATATAAAATGTTTAAAAAAATAAATTAAAAACACAGTAGAAGTAACAGAACCGGCAGAACAAACCTTGTTCATTTGTTTTCTAATGTGATAACCTCGGTAGTGTGCTTGGATCTTGGTGGCCGCCTCATCAACTTCTCTATGGTGCATGCGCACATGTCTCGGGGACATGTCAGGGGGCTGTTGTACAATATGGCAACACAGAAAACAGTGATGGGCATGCACACAGTACACAAGCTTTTACATGACGGGCTGCTTTGTAATATACACATACACAATACGCAAGCTGTTATTTTGTTATACAGGTTATACATAGTGAGTGATGTGACAAGGGTGAGACCAGAGCAGAGGCGCCTTAACAGTTTGTGCGGCTCTTGGTTTCATATGTGGAGATGTGTGTGAGTGTCAAATGTGGGGCCTAGGGTGAGTTTCAAATGTGGGGCCTAGGGTGAGTGTCAAATGTGGGGCCTAGGGTGAGTGTCAAATGTGGGGCCTAGGGTGAGTGTCATAAGTAGGGCCAAGATGTGTAAGTGCAGGCTTTTTACAGTAAATTTTCTCCAGGTTTACCCAATTCTGCAGAGCATGGGCTTGTTCTACTAGCCATCAACTGAGGCCCCCTCTGGTCAGAGCTTCTTTTTTGTATGTATGATTGAGAGTACTTTATTAGACTATTACTTAATGCAAAAATATACATTTTTGAAAAAGGGGAATTATTGCAAACAATAAAATTTTTAAAATTTATTATTTATAATTTGGATTGCATCACCCTAGAAACATGTCAGTGAAATCTTGGCTTAGGTGTTAGGTCAATCATTAGAACCAAACAGTGAGATAGGTCAATCATTAGAACCAAACAGTGAGATAGGTCAATCATTAGAACCAAACAGTGAGATAGGTCAATCATTAGAACCAGACAGTGAGATAGGTCAATCATTAGAACCAAACAGTGAGATAGGTCAATCATTAGAACCAAACAGTGAGATAGGTCAATCATTAGAACCAAACAGTGAGATAGGTCAATCATTAGAACCAGACAGTGAGATAGGTCAATCATTAGAACCAGACAGTGAGATAGGTCAATCATTAGAACCAGACAGTGAGATAGGTCAATCATTAGAACCAGACAGTGAGATAGGTCAATCATTAGAACCAGACAGTGAGATAGGTCAATCATTAGAACCAGACAGTGAGATAGGTCAATCATTAGAACCAGACAGTGAGATAGGTCAATCATTAGAACCAGACAGTGAGTTAGCAGACTGACACACACAAATGTTTATTTCAGGTAGAGTTAAAATCCAACATTAATTTATGGTCCCTTGTTGAAATTGGACATACTCATATTTTCATGTTCATGCTTTAATTCTTGTTTTGAAAATGTTAAATTTAAAAATTTAATAATTTCATTTCATAACTCATAAATAAATCCTAATTTTTTATCTATAAAAAATAATTTACCCACCCCCCCCCAATAAAAATAACTATATTGATTATTTATTAATTGACTTGAAAGGGCTTTTTTGAGATTCAACTTCCATAACAGAGACGTTAGTTAATTTAGTTAACTCAAAAATATTAACAGATTTAACGCATAAAATCTGTAACATATAACTTTTGATACCACTTAAATGTTTCGTAGATTTAAAAAAAAATCAATTTTCATTTACTATACTATACTATTTTTACCCTAAAATATGATTGGTTAATATCAAAGCATGCAAATTTTAACTCCTGTGAATGTATGCACACCAGGTGTTGATTAGGGTAATGGTTATGTTAGTCTAAATCTTACATATAAGTAGTTATGTAAGAAAGCTTATCTTCACACTTTCGAAAAAGGATCAATCCAAGCAAAGAAAATTCAAGAATTGAAGACCTTCTAATACTGACCCATTCTGGTTCCGGCAAGACAATGGCTGTGATCTTTCTGGCTTTGAAACCTTTGAACCCCGACTGGATGAACATGGCCGCCTTCTCTACTTCCGGGTCAGCTAGATCAATGTTGACAATCTCTAGCTTCTCGGCAGGCCTGAAATATCAAGTACTTAGTTATTCCAACAGTACATCCTATGTGGTTGTTGGCCTATATGTCGATATGTGTATTCTAATTATGAATTAAATGATCAGGTTCAACGACATACAAGTAGAGAAAATAAACATAATTCATTTAATTAATGCATTAAATTATCACCTATCTCTGTTTCTTGACTATGTTATTCCCAGGAACAAACTATTATGTGTTCTCTTCGATCGATGGGACAGGATTATCACAGAAATAATTGGCATTGATGTTAGGATTTTAAGTAAACTTGGTATAATGTTGTAGTTGGAATACACACAAGTGTGCACAAAGGTTATTCAAGGGACCACAAGTATTTATACTTGTGGCAATACTTGTGGTTTCATTAATAACTTTTCTGCAAACACAATTCCCCTTCAAATATGATAACTTAGGCTTATCCCATTGTACTAAGTACATTAAACATTATCTTTAGTTATTTATCTTAAAAATTATTATTAATCTTTCCAATGATCCTAGTTTCAATGGATTTAATAACATTTTTATAAGGAGAGACAATAATGATGCATTTATGATTAAAATGAATTTTAAGGTTTGCCAGGAAAAATGGCTTCTGAAAAAATTGTAAGGAAAAGGTTAAACAACAAAAGGAAACAAATTGAAAATGTTCAAGTGACATGCAACGGATATCAAAACTCATTCAATCTTTTGGTAATTCATTGTGTCAAAAGCAAATGGCTGAGTTGTATTTCCAACATAGATTTCCACTTAATATGTCACATTGTATTATAACTTATCCAAAATCAACCACACAACCGACTTTCTTCGCTAATATTAGGAAAAATTTGTTTATTAAAATTTAATTGAAAACCCACGTTCAATTTGTTATACTTATAGCCATTGTCTTTGGTTGACTAATTTAAAACAAAAACAAGAGAAAGACCAGGGGTCATAACTGAGAGATACTTGAAAACAAAACTCAAACTAAACACAAGAACCACAACTGCTTCCAAAGGGAAGTAACCAGTACAACATGAAATGGGCACCAGTGTATGTTTGAATTGAAATGCTTGTCTAAAATTAGTGGATAAATTTATGTCCATCAAAATAACTGGCTTATTTTTTTCATTTTAATGAATTCCCGATTAATTTAATTATTTTTTTTTGTGTCCCATAACTTTCTCGGGACTTGGCGGCACCCATCTCCTCTCCAAAACAGCGGAGGGCTTTTTTTAGTGATAGTCAGTAATCAACATTTTTATTGTGGCTTTTAAGTGGGTTAGATCCCATGCACCTCAGCGTATGAGGCGAGCGCACTATTGACTTCACTACCCAGCCTACTGGTAGCATTTAAATACTTTTTAGAGACAGATGGTATAGATAAATTGACTTTTAACTTACATAAAAAAAAATTCATCAAGAAAATGTGTTTCTTGATTTTTGGTTGACTGGTGACCCCTATTATTATAATTATTAACTGATCAATTTTTTTGAAAAAGCCAAAAAAGATAAAAAGATTTTAAAATTTAAACCTGAGAAATGAAGGAAACATCAAATGATGGAAATGAAAGGCAATTTCAGCCTGATAAAATGAAGTTGTCCTGTACAATATAGACTTAAAGAGTGTTTATTGTTAGAGCAATTCTGATCTTTATGTTCATCTTGTTGAAACAGATGACATTTCTGTTGATAACATAAACCTCTGTGCACATTTTTTGGATGGACCTAAAATACATCATACGTAGCATACATATATGTCTATCTTTGGCCCGTTGATTTGAAATAAATAAAAGAATGTGGGGTGTCCTGAATCAAATTTGTGTGCACATTTGAAAGAAGGTCTAATCGCGAACCTACTAGCTAACCGATTGATTGTTGATAACAACAAGATACTTGAAATCACCTAGAGTTGAAAACTATACCTCGAATTACGCACACCAGGTTGTTATGTACATACACTAGATTGCTATATATATGTGCTGTAGTTGCTATGTAAAACCACTAGTTAGCTATGTATGAAAGCTAAGACCTAGACTATTCATAGACCTAACTAGACATTAAGAAGTGACAGCGTTTTACTACAGTGACAGCTATTCTTATAGTGAAGTATATAGTTATCGCGGCTACTTATACTATCACTTACAGTGTCAATGAATTCTTATAGCTACTTATTTTAGAATTTTAAAAGTATTAAAATATTACTTATTTTAAAAATTTACTATCGACAAATGTTATTGTCAAAGACAAGAGTGCTTACATAACTACTTTCAATCAAGTGAAACGTGGCATTAATTACTGTCATTAATTACTGTCATTTTTTACTGTCATTAATTACTGTCATTCAAAACAAGGTTTATATTTTTAACATTATTTAAATTTTGGAATATTCCTGTAGCTTCATTCAATGGAGTTTAAGTGATGAAAGTTTTACTTCAAGCTTTTGAACAAATCAACCAACTGACTGCTCATTTTCAAGGGCTTAATTTCTCTGCACCATCCCCCCAGCCCATAATCAGGAGTTAATGTTTGTGTGTCTAGATTGGATAAATCTCTATATTTGTCCTAGTACTGTTACTCTTGTGTCATAACATATTGATTACAAACAAAACTGCTTTCATTAGAAATAATTTTATCTCTAACATGACTGTATTGTCATCTAAGAAACAGACTTGCATAGTGTTTCACCAACAATTGTATTAAACTAAAGAAGAACATTGAGTCCATGCACATATCTAGGCCCACAATATTGAAAGCAAGGAGAAAGGATATGTCCATGCCAATCTATGAGCCCACAATATTTATATCAAGGATTTAAAAAAATTTAAAAAAAATTGTCTAAGTCTATGTAATGGGCAGAGACAAAAGCCATCTTTGGAGCCATGCAGAGAGAATTACTGGGATTCTTGGCTATTGCGCTCATCAGACACCGCCTCCGATCGTCTGCTCTTCTTGCCCGACTCACTCCTGGAGGAAGTGGAGACAATTCAGAGATCAGTGGTTGCTATAAGTGGTCATAGAAGTTAACAGAAAAAAAAATGAACATTGATTATTGCTTTGTTATTGAACCATCCACTTACACCTACACAAATATGGCCTGCGACTATCACTGTGAAAACCAACGAGACTAAACAGGGTTTGTTGTTAAATATTTGTTCAGGGTTTGTTGTTAAATATTTGTTCAAATTTGTTGTATACTCAGCTTCTTAGAGAAAGTTAGTTCCTCAAGGGGCATAGCCCCTTCCATAAACAAACAAATACGACCGAATATGCAAACCTTTTGTTTTACATACAAACCAATGATGAATCGGCCTCACGTTTCCCACACTTGTCGTGTGTATACAACAAAGTTGTTTGAAAGCTGAAGTAATATGGTTTATTTATTTATTTTGTTCTTGTTTACTTTCGGGGAAACTGTTCAGTCCTAAAGTCAATCATGTCAGTTTGTTTATAGGTCAACATTTAATCTATTTCTGGAGGGTAAAAAACTCCAGTGCCGTTAATGTTTCACGAATAGGTCCTGTGTCCTTCTTTTTAGAATATCTGAGAAGTTAAAACTAACCCCTGGAAACGTTATACATAAACTGTTGAAATAAAACATTTAAAGTAGGATTCATCTACAACATTTAAAGTAGGATTCATCTACAACATTTAAAGTAGGATTCATCTACAACATTTAAAGTAGGATTCATCTACAACATTTAAAGTAGGATTCATCTACAACATTTAAAGTAGGATTCATCTACAACATTTAAAGTAGGATTCATCTACAACATTTAAAGTAGGATTCATCTACAACATTTAAAGTAGGATTCATCTACAACATTTAAAGTAGGATTCATCTACAACATTTAAAGTAGGATTCATCTACAACATTTAAAGTAGGATTCATCTACAACATTTAAAGTAGGATTCATCTACAACATTTAAAGTAGGATTCATCTACAACATTTAAAGTAGGATTCATCTACAACATTTAAAGTAGGATTCATCTACAACATTTAAAGTAGGATTCATCTACAACATTTAAAGTAGGATTCATCTACAACATTTAAAGTAGGATTCATCTACAACATTTAAAGTAGGATTCATCTACAACATTTAAAGTAGGATTCATCTACAACATTTAAAGTAGGATTCATCTACAACATTTAAAGTAGGATTCATCTACAACATTTAAAGTAGGATTCATCTACAACATTTAAAGTAGGATTCATCTACAACATTTAAAGTAGGATTCATCTACAACATTTAAAGTAGGATTCATCTACAACATTTAAAGTAGGATTCATCTACAACATTTAAAGTAGGATTCATCTACAACATTTAAAGTAGGATTCATCTACAACATTTAAAGTAGGATTCATCTACAACATTTAAAGTAGGATTCATCTACAACATTTAAAGTATGATTCATCTACAAAGATTCAATGTTGTTAAAAAAGGTAAAAAATCATTTACAAAAAAATTAAATTATTTATTAGGCGCAGTGTTTTTTCAAAGAAAATATTGTTCAATTTTCAATTTTGTTGAAATGTTTAGAAGATACAGGTGACATTTTCTGAACCACGTACTCGGCTAAGTTGAAGAAATGTTTACACTAAAACTCATAGGTATGTTATTTTTTCCAGCCAGACCACCATCTATGTGCTATGTTACTGCTATTGCACAATAGTTGACAAGTTTTATGACAGTACAATGGTTACATCTGTTTAAAACTTCCCTCCATTCTATTAGGGTAGCCCCCCCCCCATACAGTTTTGGGGACTACTGAATAATGCACAAGCTCCCCTAACTGTGTCCAACACAAATTGTCAGCATGCAGGGAGAATTGAGTTCTGTGCCCCCTTTCTCTTTAACTTTTAATGTGTGCTTCCTTACAGGTCAAAACTGACTTTTTCAACTCCATCTGGCTAATTCTAACTGGCTAATTCACTTGACAAAGTGTAACAGTTTGCTGTTTCAGCTGGAGCTTCCAAATGATTACCTGCTTCTCCGCTGGAATTTTCAAACATTTACATTCTGTTAAGTTTAGATAATAATTATAGTGTTTAATCGAAATGACTGGTTGTTGACCTCATTTAAAAAGGTTATGAGCGGTTGAGAAGATTTCAAAAAAACAAACAGCAGAGTTGGAGTGAGTTAGGTCAATAGTTGGAAACAGGAAGCTGGATGGCTAGGAAAACAATTAGGTCTGGTGTTGGAATATATCAGGCAATGGTATGGTCTGTGTATGGAGGAGAAGAATTTACTTCATCTTCCTGACTGTCTAGGTATCCCCTCAACACAAAGACCAACTTACTTCATCTTCCTGACTGTCTCACGGTCCA
This sequence comes from Ampullaceana balthica, assembly GCA_944989445.1. Taxonomy (NCBI): domain Eukaryota; kingdom Metazoa; phylum Mollusca; class Gastropoda; family Lymnaeidae; genus Ampullaceana; species Ampullaceana balthica. The sequence continues at coordinate 78,944 of CALYLW010001144.1, forward strand.
GGTATCCCCTGAAGCCGGCCTGTATCTTGGTTGCCGCCACCTCCTCTTTAATCTCATTGACCTCCTCCTTGGCGGCATGTTGGCGGTACTGGGTCTGGACGGTCACGGCGGAGGCCCACCTCTTTTCTGCTGCTGCTCTGGTGGGCAGGGCTTTTCTCTGGGGTGGGGGGGGGGAGAGATAGGATGCATGTAAAAGCAAGCAGTGGTTTTTTTGGGAGGGGGGGCATAAAACTCATAAGATACATTACAGAAACAATTATCGTTTTATGGAAACTGCATAAAGCTTTTCTTGGGAGGAATAAAATACATATGACATGATATGAAAAGAAACACTTATATGAAAGAAACACTTATATGGCAGAAACAAAGTTTTGCTAAAACGGTAGTATGCACATATAAAAAACATCGATTTTAGCGTTTGCAAAAAAATATCATTTAGTCGAATTGCAGGTGTATTTTTCAAAAACATTTGAAGTTGTTGATTTAGTTAATTAATATTTGATGATTGTTTACTTAAACACATCTTAATACATGACACTAAAAAAAAAGATTGAAAGGTTAGGTTTTGGTTCTGGAGTGCTGAAAAAGTAAACTACGATAACAATTTCTCATTCTTACATAAGTTAAAACAAATAACAATGAGATTCATTTCTTTGTGGACGTGATACGGTATACAAACAACGCTCATAATGACTACAGTAAAACACATATGGGGCCAGAAAGGTGACGAAAAATAAAACCATCATTATTTTACTTTTTAAGTTTTGTGTTATAATAGAAAATAAAAAAAAATATGAAAAAGTCAGCAACAAAATTTTGACTTGTTACCTTAAAATCCCTCGTTGTTGTAATTTTCTGTCGTCCCAACCTGGCGCCGTGAAACTGCTGGGGTCATGGCCAGTTTTCTAGGAATAGACAAAAAGAGATTCAGTTAAAGGATATTTTATTGTTTGTAGACAAAAATAAATAGTGAAACACATTCTTTTCTCATGAATCGACAAAAACTATTGGACATGATACGAGAGTGAAATGATTCTTTTAATATGGCCAAGTATGACGATATATACAAGAAACCTAAAACTAGAAAACTTTGTATGGCAGTAGCAGAACACGATCAAAACAATAGGATAAGATGTTTTACATTAGTAGCAGTGGGGCCCTAAAACTTGTGTTGGTACTTGTGATGTATGATGGGGTGATCGACACCACCTACCTAATTTAGTTTTGGGGAAAACCATGTCCGCCCCTGGAGCCACAACAACACACACACACACACACACACACACGTATATACACATACTCACACACATTTGCAAAAATTGCACGCTTCCAAGCATCACTATCGGGCAGCGTATAGACACACAGGCAAAATAGGACATTCCTGCTCCGTGTTTTGTACGGCCTAAACACGATTGCGTTTTACTCGCCCACTGTCTCGGGGTTCTATCAAGGAATCACGTGATACATCAGTGACGTTTAACATGCTGCTATTTTTTAGATGCATGGTCTGTGATGGATAAATGCGATTGTGAGTGGTAACAGGGTGGTCAAGATGTGTGAACAGAGTGGTCAAGATGTGTGGACAAAGGGTGGGCATGATGAGTGACCAGATTGGTCAAGATGTGTGACCAGAGTGGTCAAGATGTGTGGACCAGCATGGGGCATGGTGAGTGACCAGATTGGTCAAGATGTGTGGACCAGAGTGGTCAAGATGTGTGAACAAAGGGTGGGGCATGATGTGTGGACCATGATGGGCATGGTGAGTGGACCAGGATGGGCATGGTGAGTGACCAGCATGTGCATGGTGAGTGACCAGGATGGGCATGGTGAGTGGACCAGGATGGGGCATGGTGAGTGGACCAGATTGGTCCAAGATGTGTGGACCAGATTGGTCAAGATGTGTGACCCGAGTGGTCAAGATGTGTGTGACCCGAGTGGTCAAGATGTGTGTGACCCGAGTGGTCAAGATGTGTGGACCCGAGTGGTCAAGATGTGTGGACTAGAGTGGTCAAGATGTGTGTGACCAGGGTGGGCATGGTGAGTGACAATTAAGTTGGGCAGCAAGTTAAAGTAAAGAGTAAAATAAAAGACTGATCCAGTTAGATAGTATCGTATAATCTCTTGGTCTATTTACTACTGACTAATAGGAAAAATCAGAACGATAAAACTAAAATTATACTGGAGGCTTTTCATACAATTTTTGCATTACATTTATAGAATCTGCAGTTTTATCATTCGGACTCTTAAAGAAGTTGCGACCCACTTTTTGCGTCATTTTTTATGTTTCGATAGAAAACATGTATTCTTTATTTTTAGTTGATTTTTAATTGAACACGCTTTTATGAGCCATTAAGTAAGTATTAAAAAAAAACGAAAATAATGGGTAAAAAAATTAAAAATGAAAGCATTGTCAAACAAACAAACGACAAGGGATTTTACTGCAGCCAGAGATTTTGTTTAAATCTTAATCGATGCCTGGTGAGAAGTGCTACAAGCATTTATTGATGTTGTGGTTTTTTTATGTTCAAGTTTTTAATGTTTCGTTTTATCTTGGCTTGAGCGCACGGCATACATGGATTACGGTATAAAATATGACAGCTTATAGTTGTACAAGAGGATAATGGATACGGATATGTTTTTTTGGATCAAATAATATATGAGGTAGTACTTAAAATTGTTATTGTGTGTTCGGATTTAGTTTGACAAGCATAATCCTAAAGTAAATATACGTGTGTAGATACAGAACGATTGCATACGCTAACTAATCAATGCAGCGTTTGGATAAAACTACATTATTTATTTCAACTAATTTGAAATGTCAGCAGTTCACTTTTATAATTAAAAACGATTTAAATGTTGTTGTTTTTTTCCCTCCGAAAATATAAACTCACGTGACCCACCATTTCTTTCCTCGGGTCGACCATTGCAGCTGTCGCTGGCACCGTCAGGAGAACAAAAACGTCTGCTGACATTATCGGTAAACTTGGAGAACTTTGCACCCATCGTTTGGCTAAATCCTCATGGAATCCAAGCCTCACACAATTTAGGAAGTTGCTACGTGAAAACCTGGCAACATCATTGGCCGAGTAGGCTGGTGAAAACCCAACCAAGTCCTGCTCATTGAAAGCCTCGGGCAGAAATATAGAAAATCCCAGGTTCAACACACAGGTGTGAGTACTGTATCCTTGAACTTGATTGAACACCCGGCCATCACAGGTGAACTTTGAATCAAGATGATAAACGAAAATACTTAAGGTTCGGCTTAAATAACGCGATGAAAGTATATGACTGATTATCAAGTTTTCATTAATTTTCCCTATGGTTCAAAAGTTGAATATCCGAGAAGGGCGAATGTTTTAACACAAATTGATTGAAATCGCAGTCAATAAATCCAAAAAACTTGAACAGACACAGGAAACGATCCAGAGAGAAACACTTTTTATTCAGGTAGTGAAATGGGTTGCCCGAGGAAACCAGTAAAACCAACACTCTGTCAACATTTAAAACTCAAACAAATATGCAAGACTAGACATAAACAAAGGATAAGCTTAGGACGCAATAAACTTCTGTATATAGCAGATAAGATAAGACTAACAGATAGCAGACATCTAATCCACTGTCCGCGCGCCTTTATTATGGAGCATAATTTGTTTTCTTGCATAACATTATTTGATACAGTAAAGTAAGACAATTTTATGCAAAAATTTGCGTAAGGTTAGAATTTTTTCATTTCGTCCTAATCAAGTTTCATTCAATGAAAAAAAAGAATGGATGTTTGTGAGTCTGTACATCATTTATATGATGCTTCTCCAAATCAGCAAGAGATGGCTTCTATAAAACGATTTTTAAAAGTCTCTTTCGTAAGTGCGCACTTAATCATAGACTTTATCTTCCACATCTGTCTAGAAAAGCAAACACTTTTCGTCCTTTAATGTATTATCTCAAGGAGTCCTGCTCGATATTATATGCGTAAAAATCTGTTATAATTTTTTTAAATAAAATCACGATCTACATGAGTTTTATGGAATCAAGGAAACGGGATCCTCTCGTGCGTTCTAAATTTCTCATTTCATAAATGTCAATCATAGAGAATTCCCATGACAATTCTGATATTTTATGGCATATTTTTTGTTTTGCTTGTCTCGAATGGCAAAACGTGTGAAATAATATATATATTTTTACTATAATACTCTCTGATCCTCTTTATGTTAACTCTAGATTATTTCACGACCACGTATGGCTCTCTCTGTTTTTATTGGTGAAATAATAATCGCGAAACCAAATTGCCTTTTTAAAAAAAAACTGATGTCATGCTGCGCTGCTCATCCAATTATAAAGTGTGACATAAAAAAACCCATCACAAATGAAACAAATATTTATTACACATGGACACCTACGGGGCGCCTTCGTGCTAGCAGCTTTGACACCATGGGGGCCGTACTGTAGAACTCTATCGACCGCCCTCCCCCCCTCCACCCATTTAACGTGGGCAAGGCGTGGACCATCACGCAACAGGACACAAACCAATCTGTCAGAATACCGTAAGTCATGATTCTCCGGGAACAGTTCGATTTATCGATCTGATCAACAATCGATTCGAATCTTTTTATTTAAGAGTGGGGTTGGGGTGGGTGGGTTGGGTTGTAATCGATTACTTTAGATTTGATGCTCGTCAATATTTCGATCATCGCTGAATAATAAGCGACCTTGGCCAGTTCTTGATCAACAATCTTTAAGGACTAGTTCAACGTTTATGGGCATTAGATTATTAAGGCTTAACATTTTTTTTTAAAAAGAAAAGAAATGTAAAAAACGTTGGGCTTTTTAATTAATCGCCTTGAAATTATTCAATGTTTACTTGGAAGTTTACACTTCAACTGATCAATACAAAAATAAAACAAACCAAATCAAATCAAATCAGAAATAAAACGAAAACATATTTTGTAGTGATACTAAACCACGCACTATTCTTTGTTAGGAATAGTTAGGGATTAGTTTTACATCCTCATGGAGTTTAAAAAAATACATCTCTATTTGATCAATGAATTGATATGTTAAAAAGTGTATGATGTTTGCGCATATAAATAATGAATGCATCTTAACGTCATGCCTTGGTGTTTGTGAGTCAAGTCATTAATGTATACCTTTACAAAATAAATGTACTTTTTACGGTAGGAATCTCATGAACTATTTTAATATTCCCAGTGACACAAAGACAGTCAGTATGAAATATGTTGTATATATATATATATATCTGCGTATATATAATCGCGTAGAAACATTCCAATAAGTGTACAATGAAAACCTAAAGCAGACGCTCTTATTTATTGAACTTAATTGTCAAAACCGATCATTCAAAGCCCTATCAACAATGTTACGTCACAATGTTACGTTAAATAATTTTTTTCAAATGCCACTTAGCCGTCAGAGGACGCATTATTATTACTTATTTATTCCGAAAAAAACATTAAGACCACGTTTCACGTTCGTGTCGTTAAAAATAAAATAAGGGCTTAACTAAGAAAAACACACAAAATCTCTTTCGGCTATTACTTAGTATTCAGAAATTTATAGTTAATGGCAGAACTAAAACGACCGTTAAAGAAACACATGACGCATTTCGCTCGTTAGAAAGTCGTCAATTCCAACAGTAACAGTCTCTGAGAACTGCCCGTATTTCCACCGGTCCAATGATCAAAGCTCTAGCACAAAACTACACCACAAATTAACGTCTTCCGCCGCAGGATCCGTCCGCAGACATTCTGCTCCTACACGTACACGAGAAGTTCATCCCACGAATGTTAGCGCCTCGGTAAAGGAGGACATGAGATGAAAAGAAGATGGCATGTTGACTGCTCGGCACGGAGGCCGAACGCTCCACAAGTGTAACCGCCCCTGCACCGACAATTACCCTCGGTCTGCGGGGCCCCGTGGCCGAGCCAATACTCAGGCCGGGTGCTCACGGTGAGACAGCGCTGACTGGAGAGGGGGAGCAGACGATACGTGATGGCGAGGAAACGGTTGAACAAATACATTAAACAGTTGGAAATAAACACGCCTTATGTAGTATTATTGCGGAAACCTCGCAATCATCCGCCATCTGTATAACAACTAATTTTATTTGACTTTTTTTTTCTGTATTCATTTACTGTCACCACCATGAGACCACTGGCCACGCAGCCTACAATGCTTTGATGATCCCGCCAATCTGGCCATACGTTGAATGTTTTCAAAACAGACACATCTGCTACACTTTCCGTTATTACTTTGTTAAGTATTTACCAGCATAGGCGTCGTGTTACAGTTAGATTAAAAACTATTACAGGATATGAAAAATAACGGACAAAACAAGTTGTTATTTTCTCCGCAGCTCACACAATTCAGTAAATCTATCATCACTTTTATCTGCTATACTTGATTCGCGTGATTTCAAATTTCGGTGCAACTTTTATAAGTATTTAGAAATAATAAAAATAAATAAAAATAAAGCTCAAATTTATTGTTTTCATTGCACAATTTGTTTGTGTATTTTGTATTTTAAGTATTTAGAGCACACAAAAGAAACATTCTCCCATAATTAGAGCACACAAAAGAAACATTCTCCCATAATTGGAACTGCAAGAATGTAGCTAGAAGTTCAGAGACTTATCGTCTGCTCAGACACACTGATGGCACCGGGTGTTGGACAAAACCCGATACCGTGAGCCATCGAACTCTCGAGACACGACAGCGGAGGAGCGGGGGAGGGGGTGGAGTGGAGTCTAAGCGCAATTATTTCAGCCAGATAAGATGGTACGTATTTCACAATGATAGCCCATGGCTCATGTGTTACTTCCTGTACAGAGCCCTCCCGCGGTGGTTTCTTAGCTTCCATCTCTATGTGCTTTTCTACAAAGTGCGTGTTCTCCATTTCTCTATGTTCTATATCATCCGCGGCAGGGAGGTAATAAAAGGAACACTTCCGATCATTAAATGACTCACTTATTCTTCACCAATGATTAGAAGAAACTGTAATTTGGCGGAAATGTTTGCTCGCGTAATGAAACTTGCGTGTACAACCAACATGGCTTGAGGATTAATTGCGAAAGCTTCATAAAAAAACGCACACACAAACACTCGTGTACACACACACGCGCGTAGCTTATAGGGCAAGCATTAACTGTGTTTGTCACGGCATAGCTTTGGGATAAAAATAGGTATTTCCTGTTGTCTATATCTCAGAGCGGTAGATAGTAATACATCCTTCAATAACTGGGGCACCATGTGTACATCCTTCACTAACTGGGCACCATGTGTACATCCTTCACTAACTGGGGCATCATGTGTACATCCTTCACTAACTGGGGCGCCATGTGTACATCCTTCACTAACTGGGCACCATGTGTACATCCTTCACTAACTGGGGCATCATGTGTACATCCTTCACTAACTGGGGCGCCATGTGTACTTCCTTCACTAACTGGGGCGCCATGTGTACATCCTTCACTAACTGGGCACCATGTGTACATCCTTCACTAACTGGGGCACCATGTGTACATCCTTCACTAACTGGGGCATCATGTGTACATCCTTCACTAACTGGGGCACCATGTGTACATCCTTCACTAACTGGGGCATCACGTGTACATCCTTCACTAACCAGGGCACCATGTGTACATCCTTCACTATCTGGGGCACCATGTGTACATCCTTCACTAACTGTGGTATCACGTGTACATCCTTCACTAACTGGGGCATCACGTGTACATCCTTCACTAACCGGGGCGCCATGTATACATCCTTCACTAACTGGGGCGCCATGTGTACATCCTTCACTAACCGGGGCACCATGTGTACATCCTTCACTATCTGGGGCACCATGTGTACATCCTTCACTAACTGTGGTATCACGTGTACATCCTTCACTAACTGGGGCATCACGTGTACATCCTTCACTAACCAGGGCACCATGTGTACATCCTTCACTATCTGGGGCACCATGTGTACATCCTTCACTAACTGTGGTATCACGTGTACATCCTTCACTAACTGGGGCATCACGTGTACATCCTTCACTATCTGGGGCACCATGTGTACATCCTTCACTAACTGGGGCATCACGTGTACATCCTTCACTAACTGGGGCATCACGTGTACATCCTTCACTAACCGGGGCACCATGTGTACATCCTTCACTATCTGGGGCACCATGTGTACATCCTTCACTAACTGTGGTATCACGTGTACATCCTTCACTAACTGGGGCACCACGTGTACATCCTTCACTAACTGGGGCACCACGTGTACATCCTTCACTAACCGGGGCACCATGTGTACATCCTTCACTAACTGGGGCGCCATGTGTACATCCTTCACTAACTGTGATATCATGTGTACATCCTTCACTAACCGGGGCACCATGTGTACATCCTTCACTAACTGGGGCGCCATGTGTCTTCACTAACTGGGGCACCATGTGTACATCCTTCACTAACTGGGGCACCATGTGTACGTCCTTCACTAACTGGGGCATCATGTGTATGTCGAGCACTAACCACTCTGGTGTGTTGACATGTCCTGACATTCAGGTGGAATGACATATCCTAAAACTCAGATGGGATGACGGACCCGTCTGACCTAACAATGCGTCGTATCAAAATTTCAGATCGATCGAACGTACCGTAATTAAATTAATGCATTTTTAGTTTATCCTTATATGAGGTATGTAATTCAAAATTCACTGTTTGTTATTGTTTTTTTTCTTCCAGTTTCACGTGAGTTTGAGTTGACGCCGACCGTCGTGTTGACGCCGACCGTCGTGCCGACACCCCCTCACATCCCACCCCCATTTATTAAAGACAAGGGACATCACTCGGTGTCAGTCTGTAAATGTTTGAAAATAATCAATACTGTTAGTTATGTCTCATATATAAGGGATTTATAGACAAAAACTTTTGTTTTTACGGGTTTGTTTTATTAAATCCCTTATATTAACTTCATCGTCTCGTCAGTCAGTCGTGGTCCCGCGGAAAAACAAAAGTAAAAAAAAACAACCCGTAAAAACAACGTTTTTGACTATAAATCCCTTATGTATTGTATGAGACATAACTGAAAGTATGATTATGTTCAATATAACAAGCACCGGGCGACAGACCCCTGTGACATCTCGAGGGCTGGAGTGAAACGCCAGTGACCCGTGGAGTGCATTCTATCAAAATTTCATATCGATCGAATGTACTGTACTTAAATTAATTAATTTTTAAATTACCTCTATGTATCTCTAGGTAGCATATAAATGCTTATGCAATTCTGTTGCGCGGTGCATAGTATATTGAACATATTTTTATAATATTTTTCCGATATAATGTAAATGTTTATGATAGTCTGTCGCGCGGTGCGTATTATATTGAACATAATCAATACTTTTAGTTATGTCTCATATATAAGGGTTTTATAGTGAAAAGCTTTGTTTTTAAGTTTAAGGGTTGTTTAATTTCTTGTTCTCTCTTACTTTGTTGCGGCTCTCCAGTTTTTGACTGCAATGATAGGATGGGATGTCTGTTTTTTTTTACATTTGTTTATGCCATTGTTAACACGTGTTCCCGGCAAAGGGAACATAACGATAATTTGGCTGTGCACCAAATTTGAGGGCAGTCAACTTAAGTCTATTTTGTCAAGCGCAATTATTCAAATGAAGGATTTGGACCCATGAAGACGGTAAAAGTGTACAAGGTATTAAACGACATCTTCAAAATGATACTTTTATGTGAGACACTGAACCATATGTAACACAGTTATATGAGTTGTAGAATTATTATTTTTTTATAAAACTGATGAACCTTTCTTGTATATTATCTTATCATAACGTATCTGTTACAGACGCTTCTTCTATACAGAATATTATTGCGTCCTACGCTTATCCATGATATATTATAATTTAAGTGTGTGTGCGCCAATCATGTCTATTTTAAATTACCAATTAATTTTAATGACTTCATTAGTTTGGCTGAGCATGAACAATGAAATCTGACCACAGTTATGTTAGTCAAAGACTTGAACGTATGGCTATGGCATGAACAAGTTTGTTGAAGTAAAGAGGGATACATTCTAGGCGCAGTGAGTCCCTTGGTAACAAAGTACCGTGGAAACTTTCCATAAGAGGTTCTCACAAAACCTTAATATGACACTTAGCTACAGCAATGGCCAAATTGATGTTTAAATTACATGTGTGTTTTTAGTGCCATGGTCCAAGTTATCTAAGCTAAAATTGTATTTCACGACTGTACAACACTGGCATGATCTTAGAGTTATTAATACATTTAATTAATGTATACATATTTCTTTTTTTTTCGAAATAATAATATTACAAAAAACTTCTTTTAGGTTCTATTCTGTTTTGTATGTGCGAGAACCACGGTCCGAAGTCAGCGAGCATACGCGAGACATTCAATCGGTATAGCCTCGAGTTGCAAAGAGTTTAAAGTTTGTCCAGTAATTGCTTCCAATGTTTATTCATGAAATATACCAGCAGTTGTTTCACTTCCCTAGACTTCAACAGGTATTTAACAAGGTTAATAGGGTGGGAGAGGGAGAGGGTGGTGATGGAAAGTTACCTTGTGCTCCTACGTCATGCAGTTAATCCAATACAGCAAGTGTGGTTACTATATGCGAAACAATCTTGTGTTTTCTACGTCATACAATTAAACGAAACTGGTGAGAGTAATGTAAAGCTATGTAAATAGCCAGTGTGTTACTACGACTTATATGTGAAATCAATCTAGTGAGTGTTTTTCATCGTCATACATGTAAACCAATATGGTTAGTATGCTCCTACATCATACGGGTAAACCAATATGGTTAGTATGCTCCTACGTCATACGGGTAAACCAATATGGTTAGTATGCTCCTACATCATACGGGTAAACCAATATGGTTAGTATGCTCCTACATCATACGGGTAAACCAATATGGTTAGTATGCTCCTACATCATACGGGTAAACCAATATGGTTAGTATGCTCCTACGTCATACGGGTAAACCAATATGGTTAGTATGCTCCTACGTCATACGGGTAAACCAATATGGTTAGTATGCTCCTACATCATACGGGTAAACCAATATGGTTAGTATGCTCCTACGTCATACGGGTAAACCAATATGGTTAGTATGCTCCTACGTCATACGGGTAAACCAATATGGTTAGTATGCTCCTACGTCATACATGTAAACCAATATGGTAAGTATGCTCCTACGTCATACGGGTAAACCAATATGGTGTGGAAGCAAGGGCGTATTAGTATTAGTACGACCAGAACCTAAAATGTACATATCCGAGAGACCAGGTATGCCGCACGAGAAAGTGTTCATGACATTCAACACTTAATTGGCCTAGAGTTTTATTTAACAGTTTCATTAATGTTAATCACGCCCTTAAATAATTCATATCTAATTTTAATTTTCTACCTTTGTTTAGTCATATACTGAGTATGAAATTAACATATTTTAACATATAGCAAAGATGTTCGTAAATTTTGAAAAAAAAATGTTTTTGTTAAGGTCGAATATTTTTAATGGAATTCGAAAGGACTGAGTTTGACCAATTAGTAAAAAAAAATCCAGATAAACTAGTTTGATGTCAGGATCAGTACGTAGCAGACTGTGAGATTGTTTACCATAGATACATAACTAAAAATATCAACAGCACTACTAAAAGCCTTCAGTAATTGGTATTGATCGAGAGCAGCAGGGTCCGACAGCATGGGAGATAACCATATTAATTTCATTAACCAAGGGCAGTGATTGGATCGGTGAATGATTTGTTGAAATCAAAGCGGCCATTGGTGAGGGGGGGATATACCATCGACCAGTGGATCAGGTCAACATGCTGGTATAGTGATGGGGACCAAAATGTTCAGGTCAAAATGCTGGTATAGTGATGGGGACCAAAATGTTCAGGTCAAAATGCTGGTATAATGATGGGGACCCAAATGTTCAGGTCAAAATGCTGGTATAATGATGGGGACCCACATGTTCAGGTCAACATGCTGGTATAATGATGGGGACCCAAATTTTCAGATCAACATGATGGTATAATGATGGGTGTCACGTGTGAATCACGAGTTGGATGACGGAGAGGTCACGTGAGTGAAAGCGCGGGAAGAAAGGGGGAAGAAGGTTCGAGAGGATTATTCGGAGTTGAAAAGGTAATGGCGGTTGTGTGGCTGATGTCTCCACGTTGTGAAACCTCAAAATTATACTTTTGTATATAATGTGGATATTAAAGTTATTTTGTTGACAATAGTATTTCAAGGATTTATTGCACGAAAGTTTGTATTGTGAGAACGCCTACAAAACACATATATAAGTAAACCATTTAGAATGGGGACCCAATAGATCAGGTCTGTATGCTGGTCAATTGATGGTCATCCAATGAAACATTTAGGAAGTTAACACCTGGTGAAACACGATTTACAACCTGGTGGGAAGTGCAGAAACAACAGAATCGCCAATGTTCTGTTCTGGAAGATGATTGATGTTCTTGTGACATTTGTATTGCGTGTGCTTAAACCGTGTTTTCCTTACAACTCCATTCAATCTACACCCATTCTAATCAAACTCTCCAGCCACAGAGCGAAATACCACAAATAGGTATGATATATTTCTTCTAGATTAATTTGGTTAATAATCCCCAAAAAGCGATTATAATTAAGACATCGGTAACAGACACATCCGGTCCAATTAACAACAACACTAACCATAGTAGACTAACCCCTGCATTGATTGCTGCAGTCAGGTTAATGGGGACTTGCATGTCGTTAATGTGAGTTATAAACTGGTAAGTTTGAATAGCGTAGACCCAAAGAGTTTTGACTGTGACTTGCCAAATATAAAGTAATACTCAATCTGTGTGTTTAGTATTTCAGATCGACATTAAAAACTCGATAGATGATGAGACAGCTTCATTGTTTAAACATATCTTTTTTGTTAATGATACAATTCTTGTTTCTTTTACAAAGACTCCTTTCTTGTTCCCCTGTGTTTTAGCCATATTTTCTACATTGCTATTAGATTATTGATATGTAAAATATCACGTCATGCCTGAAAAACGTGTAATCCAATATTGCATCCTCTCACCATCCATGTAATCCAATATTGCATCCTCTCACCATCCATGTAATCCAATATTGCATCCACTCACCATCCATGTAATCCAATATTGCATCCTCTCACCATCCATGTAATCCAATATTGCATCCTCTCACCATCCATGTAATCCAATATTGCATCCACTCACCATCCATGTAATCCAATATTGCATCCACTCACCATCCATGTAATCCAATATTGCATCCACTCACCATTCATGTAATCCAATTTTGCATCCACTCACCATCCATGTAATCCAATATTGCATCCACTCACCATTCATGTAATCCAATATTGCATCCACTCACCATCCATGTAATCCAATATTGCATCCACTAACCCTCCATGTTCACCACACAAATCCTACCCTAGCCGTCCATCAAATACCTTCCAATGGCTGACGACACCAATCAAATACCTTCCAATGGCTGACGACATCAATCAAATACCTTCCAATGGCTGACAACACCAATCAAATACCTTCTAATGGCTGACGACACCAATCAAATACCTTCCAATGGCTGACGACACCAATCAAATACCTTCCAATGGCTGACGACACCAATCAAATACCTTCCAATGGCTGACGACACAAATCAAATACCTTCCAATGGCTGACGACACCAATCAAATACCTTCCAATGGCTGACGACACCAATCAAATACCTTCCAATGGCTGACAACACCAATCAAATACCTTCCAATGGCTGACAACACCAATCAAACGCGCGAGATCACATAACCGCCGTATTCTGGTGGAATAAGTCCTGTCCGACCGGATGCATTCCATGGCTCTACCCCCCCCCCGAGATGTTACCCCACCCCCTACACCCACCCACCCCTTCACATCCGACGTATCAATAGCGGGCCGACCGACGTTCCTAAACAAAAGCCGGCCACCCAGGGGTCACCAGGGATGACAGCCACCGTCCAGTGTTCCAGGCTTGGCGGCCCAGTCGATGACTGAAGGGGAGGAAGACTTTCACGTTCGCAGATCCCGCGAGAGTATATCGGAACGTGATCTGCTCGGGCCCCTGGTTGGGTTTGTATGCCAGTTATTAGCTAATTTTCCTGTAGAACGTTACCGCGATCTGGATTCCTGGTCGGTTTTTATTTCTCTCATTGAGCTGAAGTTGATATTCTTATTGATGTCAGAGTGAAGATAATAGCACATCATCGTAGGATTGATTCTCGTAAAAAAAAAGAATTAAAAAAATTCCATTCACATGACCCTTCAAAAGATGGCTTTAGATCAAGCATCAATGACGTCATAGTAAGAAATGCTTGATTCTAAGACGGAAAGTTCTAAGATAAATGGGTTTTGTCTGCCCTTGGGAACTAAAGTGAAATATTCGAGTTTTAATATTTAAAAGGGAGCAGACATTAAGAAAATTATACAAATTAAATTACTAGGTTCGCCAGCGCCAATGAGAATATTTTTTTTAAAAATCGTTCTTTTTGAAAAACTAACTGTACTCATAAGCTGGAATTCTCCGCAAGAGTCGAGAAAACGTTACGTAGATCTTTGACATTAGTGAGATGTGCATGTGGAACTACTGGAGGTGGGGGTGGGGGGTGGTCTGTTTAAACACAACACGAGCTTAACACACATGTGATCTACCGGGACACTGGATGTTGTAGGGGAGGTCAGATGTGACGTAGGTACTAAATATAGCTTTGGGGGAAGGGGGGGGTTTGGGTTGTAGCAAGTCAGACTATCAATGTGGAGGTTTTGTTTGGTGATTGTGGGACTCAAAGTGGGAGGAATGTATCATGGGATCAAAGTGGGAGGAATGTATCATGGGATCAAAGTGGGAGGAATGTATCATGGGATCAAAGTGGGAGGAATGTATCATGGGATCAAAGTGGGGAGGAATGTATCATGGGATCAAAGTGGGAGGAATGTATCATGGGATCAAAGTGGGGGGAATGTATCATGGGATCAAAGTGGGAGGAATGTATCATGGGATCAAAGTGGGAGGAATGTATCATGGGATCAAAGTGGGAGGAATGTATCATGGGATCAAAGTGGGGGGAATGTATCATGGGATCAAAGTGGGGGGAATGTATCATGGGATCAAAGTGGGGGGAATGTATCATGGGATCAAAGTGGGGGGAATGTATCATGGGATCAAAGTGGGGGGAATGTATCATGGGATCAAAGTGGGGGGGAATGTATCATGGGATCAAAGTGGGGGGGGAATGTATCATGGGATCAAAGTGGGGGGGAATGTATCATGGGATCAAAGTGGGGGGGAATGTATCATGGGATCAAAGTGGGGGGGGAATGTATCATGGGATCAAAGTGGGGGGGAATGTATCATGGGATCAAAGTGGGGGGGAATGTATCATGGGATCAAAGTGGGGGGGAATGTATCATGGGATCAAAGTGGGGGGGGAATGTATCATGGGATCAAAGCGGGGGATGTACATGGGTCAGCGGGGGAATGTATCATGGGATCAAAGCGGGGAGAATGTATCATGGGATCAAAGAATAAATGTGACATAGAGACTATCGAATCGAGGAGAAATAAATGACATGGGATCTAGAGTCATGGGCGAAGGAAAATGACAAATAAATGTCCACGGCCACCAGCATGTGGTCATAGAATCAGTCTAACGTGGTCACGTAGATTTATAGTAGGGATATGAAGTGAGGCAAGTCAATCAGTGGTCAGAGATAGCGGAGTGAGCTGGACAATGGTCACGTCATTCAATGTTTCTATGGACTGTGAATTGACGGTCGGTAGGAGGGGGAATGGACGGTCGGGTAGGAGGGGGAATAGCCGGCCCGCTAGGACGAAGAATGGACGGTCGGGTAGGGGGGAATGGACGGCCGGGTAGGAGGGGGAATAGCCGGCCGGCTAGGACGAAGAATGGACGGTCGTTTAGTAGGGTTGCGTGTGTGTTCGCGTTTGACGTTTCTTCTTAGAAAGGTCGTTTATCACCTGAAGGCGGACGGCCAATGTCTACACGGCCAATGCCTACACCGCCAACATCTATATTCCACACGATGAGTTCTGTTGTATGGTTGTGATTTGTCTCACAATGGCAGCCCATTTTCTGGAGTTGCCGCTGTGTCAAACGTAAGCCGTTAAAAGGAAACAATTGTGCATCGAATCGATAGGGGGGTGAAACAACTTAAACCATTTTAATTCTTGATTTATTTCAAGACAAAGGTTCTCATATTGTGTCTGCATTAATTTCTACACGTTTATCAATGATGGTAACAACCTCTATCGCATATACCAGAAAACTGGACTGACTATAGATGTTTATTTGTATTTTAACTCCAACTCATTATTCAAATCAGTTTCATATCCAGCTCACAAAAATATTTAATACTTTTTAAATTTTATTGTGTGATCAATCCATTTTTCGGCACCGGCTAATCCGGAAACCAGCCATTTTTACAAATCCGGCTCCGGCAGAATGTTTACTTCATAAATCCGGCTGGCCTGTAGAGCCATAATATATATATGTATATATATACACATATTGGTCTAAGTGGTAGCGCACTGGACTATCGATCCGAGGCAGATCCCGAGTCGCGGGTTCGAGCCCAGGTACTGGCAAGGCCCCTGGGGCATTGTGCTGGCCACATATTCCCCTGCTCGTTAGTGGTGGCTAAAAACTTTTGAACGCTACATCACTTGCCCCCATAGTCCGTCATGGACTGGAAAGGGGGTCATCATACACACACACATATATATATATATAATGGAATCCGGCCATTTTTACAAATCCGGCTCCATCTCTGGGCCATATTTCACTACATGAATCTAGCAAAATCCGGCCTGAAGGCCGAATTTAAAAAAATTGAATCCGGTAGATACCAACTATTTATCAACCTGTTATTTATATATTATTATAACGAAACGATTGGAATCATTATTCCATACTCCCAACAAATTTCCCTTCTATAACTGTATCATCAATCTGTCCACCAACCATTCAGTTTTCTATTTCTTCTAAGCACCATTCCCAACTCCCAACAAATGCCCCTTCCATAAATGAACTACTATCAACTTTCTCCGGATCCCGACACCGACAAAGACCTGAGCCCAGCTGAGCTACCGAAGGTCGACCTCATATCGTGGCTGGCCAGGAAACCGTGTCTTTTGTGTTTGGTCCCAATGGCCAATAATCTCAAACCCAATTACCAAAATACGAGACGTGACGCAGGCGATGTTGAAGGCAGCGGGGGAGAGGGAGGGACGGGGAGCGATACCAGGTGGAGCAGTGCCAGGGAATGGATGAAACGGGGAAAGAGAGTAGACGTATGTCTCGTGACGTATGGAGTGAAGAAAGAGAGCAGACTTATGTCACGTGACGTAAGGACTCTAGTGGTGGGTTGTAGGAAATAACAGTTGTAGCTCTTCCAGACCACGAGCGTATGTCTAAACTTTAAACAAAGTTCACCCAGGGTGTGGCAGTGATAGTGTTAGCTGCCTGTTTTTTTTCCATTCTTTTAAACTGGGAAGTTTAAAGAAAACTACAGACACAAATAATATATGGTCCTATTATATTTATAATAGCTTTTGGGAATGGGCAATAGTTATATTTTTATGATTATTTATTTTTTAAAATTATTTACATCTGATCATTTTCTGATATTTTATTTTTTTATAAAAATTCATTACTTAAATGTTGAACAATGAATATGAACAAAAAATTCCCTTCTTCATACCTTGAATTTCTATTTGTATATAATTAAAAACAAATGTATTATCTATCTGTTTAACCTTATGGGCTGTACTGCATGATTAAACAAGGTATGAATTTTAAGGAAAAACATATATTTGTATTATACATAAAGTATACATTAGTATTACCAAGGAGGTTTGATTAGCTAATCAAACCTCCTTGAGTATTACCGATGCCATAACGATATTGTCGGCAAGGAAAGACAACTGCCAAATAGTTGTTTGAATGAGAAGTTCTTTGGCTACTTCCCTTACCAAAAAACACAACAAAACTTTTCGTTTGTTGGCAGAAAATTCAGTGATTCAATCCAATAACATTCTCCCTATTTATTAAACACAGCTCAAACACGAGAAAGCGTTAAATTGTGTCTCTTGTTTTTAAGTAAAGTTGAACACCATTCCTCTTGAGCAGAACACAAAGTTGTAGAGCTAAGTTACGATAAATAAGAATGGTATCGGACGATCTAGGCCGGGGGGACGAGTTGATGACTTTATCACACACAGATGTTCATTAATCACCTTCCCAGATAGTTCAATCATTGTCAAAGTTGGTCACGTGACTACACACACAATAGTGCAAAAAAAAATGGGGGCGTACGTAAAAAGGGAACAACATGTTTAACTTATCAATGAGCGCAGCTTGGGTTTCTTTTAGGCAGAGCCGTCTTTACACCATTTTGGGCCCCCGGGCAAAGAAATAGTGATGGGCCCCTACCCCGCAGGAGTAAAAAATGAATATACATAATATATATAAAGAAACATATTCCCATGGGGCCCCTATGCTCGTGGGCCCCCGGGCAAATGAATAAAACGGGCCTATGCGTTAAGACGGCCCTGCTTTTAGGGTGTAAAAGAGAAGAAAAAAAGTGTGTGGGGGGTGTCTTATTACCCATGTGCAATTGGGACCGCATGTTTTGTTGTTGTTGTTTGTATCGTTGTCAAATAATAAAATAATAATGACATATTGCTCACATGCCATGAATCATCAAGATTTTATCGTTTGCGGGTTCATCAGAGAGCACCATATGCCCCAGGAAGTTTTCTCAAAAGTTCAAAATTAGTTGTATCACAACCGTATTTAATAGACCATTGGTATAAAAAAAATATAAAAAAACCGCCAAGGAATTAAATTAAAATAGTAAATAATAAATTGAAACACATTTTTTTGAAACTCCACTTATCGTGTGTTATTGAAAGGCCTGGCAAAATGTACTTGTTCATAAGCTACTGTTTTTTTTTAGCGATTAACTGCAACGCTTTACAATTACAACTGAATAGGTCTGAAACGTTTTTTACACTAAGACACGCAGTAATACTTGCTATACCGCAGTCGTACATTTAAATCACGATGTTAAAAAGACGATATTATTATTTCGTTACAGAAAGTTCCACCGGTAAAGGACACGGTTTAAGTGGAGCGGATGATTCACGAGGGCACGAGGGCATCATGGATCAGATATTAAATCTCGCATTAACATAATAATTTTAATAACCGATTTAAATGTGCCCATATACCATCATAGAGGCAAGTCATTAATCACACATACAGCCACACATTCTCCTACAGCTGGATGAGTTTTAATAGGAATGTGAGGGACACACCCAGTTGTGTCATTCATACAGTTTCACCATATGTTTTTGTCAGTTGGCCGTTTTATGTCGGCGAAAATTTCTGCAGAATTTAGAAATATTTTATATATAAATAGAAGTAAAAAAAAGATTTTTTAAAACCACGTTTTTATAAGCGGACTAAAAAGAAGAAAATAAGTTAAAACTTATTAGTTCAAGTACTTCGATTTAATATGACTAAAAACGTGAGGTGGGCGCTTATGAGGTTTAACATATGCGGTTCACTCATTCTCTCACTTATATATCTCTCTTTTGCTTTCTAAATTAGAAATCTTTAAGTTTTATACCAAACACCCACCCCACGTTTTAGTCATATTAAATCGAAGTACTTGAACTAATAAGTTTTAACTTATTTTCTTCTTTTTAGTCCGCTTATAAAAACGTGGTTTTTTAAAATCTTTTTTTTACTTCTATTTATTTTATTATTTTTAGTCCACTTATAACAACCTGGTTTTTAAATCCCTTATATTAACTTCGCGGCCGTCTCTGTCTGTCTCTCTGTCGTCATCTCATGGACGGGCGGAAAAACAAATGTCGAAAATGACCCACTTCCAGTTATCCGATCGAGCTGAAATTTGGCACACGGACCCGACTCACCTAACAATGCATCGTATCAAAATTTCAGATCGATCGATCGTACCGTAATTAAATTAATGCATTTTTAGTTTATCCTTATATGAGGTATGTAATTCAAATTCACTGTTTGTTATTGTTTTTTTCTTCCACTTCGACGGGTCGCCTCAACGCGTCAACTCAAAATTTCCCACGTGGGGAAAAAACAATAACAAACCGTGAATTTGAATTACATACCTCATATAATAAGGATAAACTAAAAAAGATTTTAAATAAAACAAACCCGTAAAAACAAAGTTTTTGACTATAAATCCCTTATATATGAGACATAACTAACAGTATTGATTATTTTCAAACATTTACAGACTGACACCGAGTGATGTCCCTTGTCTTTAATAAATGCGGGTGGGATGTGAGGGGGTGTCGGCACGACGGTCGGCGTCAACTAAAACTCACGTGGAACAACAACAAACAACAAACAAACAAAATCTACTGTCCTCTGTGTGTGTAACATTGTAACTTAGCTCGCAGTGTGTAACATTGTAACTTTACTCGCAGTGTGTGTAACATTGTAACTTTACTGGCAGTGTGTGTAACATTGTAACTTTACTCGCAGTGTGTAACATTGTTACTTTACTCGCAGTGTGTAACCTTGTAACTTTACTCGCAGTGTGTGTAACATTGTAACTTTACTCGCAGTCTGTGTAACATTGTAAGTTTACTCGCAGTGTGTGTAACATTGTAACTTTACTCGCAGTGTGTAACATTGTTACTTTACTCGCAGTGTGTAACATTGTAACTTTACTCGCAGTGTGTAACATTGTAACTTTACTCGCAGTGTGTAACATTGTTACTTTACTCGCAGTGTGTAACCTTGTAACTTTACTCGCAGTGTGTAACATTGTAACTTTACTCGCAGTGTGTAACATTGTAACTTTACTCGCAGTGTGTAACATTGTAACTTTACTCGCAGTGTGTAACATTGTAACTTTACTCGCAGTGTGTAACATTGTAACTTAACTCGCTGTGTGTAACGCTGTCACAACACCAGTGTCTCCATGTCCGTCCCACCACAATACACGTGACACCCCGTGTATCAATAAAACTGTCATTGGCATTCACCAGTTGTGTTATTGTTGGAAGGATGGGGTCAGCGCTGAGGGAAATGTTAGTAAATATATACAGCAGTTGTCGCGTCACAAGTGCCAGGAATACATTATACCAACCACGCAGCTGTGGACACTTGTATTCCTTGTTCTACATTTGTTGTTATTTTTACACTAGTTCCACCAGGTTCAACCAATATGGCATTGCTGTATTTAAATTCCTTCCTTTCAAATAACTCATTTTATTAGCGAGTGCGCTCTTTAGATCAATTTCATTTATAGCTTCATGTCCCTATGTACCTCCATGGGGCCCAATCCATCTCTCTCTCTTTCTCTCTCTCTCTTCATCTCTCTCACATCCATTCAATCTCCAAATTTTCAACTCTATTTTCAAATGTATCTGATATGGAAATAATGGTATTCCCCTTTACTTATAGAGTCGTTGTACATTTAGTGATAACTCCTCTTATTTGTACAAAATCTCTCAGTGAATTGATGACTCATCTGTCATTTGGATTGGTGCTTATAAAATAAATATATATATACACACACACACAAACGAACACAAAAATACAGACGTTACAAATTAAACAAATGCTATGGGATTATGTGGTTCTCATTTCTTCCTCCATTTTTATCTGTAGCTTACTTCCCAACGACCCGTGTACAATATTTCTTGACTACTTTATAGTTCCAGACATAACTCTACTAAAACAACAAACCGAATGCCGCTGCTAAAGGTTTCACCAGCTCAGTAACACAACTTGGTGTGAGACTTGGCTATGAAACTATAGGTGAAACCGTGGCCACTAGAGATCCATTAACTCAAGTGTAAGGAAACAGATCACGTCGTGCTAATGGCCGTCAACTTGGTGTAACATGTCGGTGTGGGTGTTGAGGCAGGGGACGTTGTTGGTGGTGTTGGTGTGGAGGCAGGGGACGTTGTTGGTGGTGTTGGTGTGGAGGCAGGGGACGTTGTTGGTGGTATTGGTGTGGAGGCAGGGGACGTTGTTGGTGGTGTTGATGTGGAGGCAGGGGACGTTGTTGGTGGAGTTGGTGTGGAGGCAGGGGACGTTGTTGGTGGTGTTGGTGTGGAGGCAGGAGACGTTGGTGGTGGTGTTGGCGTGGAGGCAGGGGACGTTGGTGGTGGTGTTGGCGTGGAGGCAGGGGACGTTGGTGGTGGTGTTGGTGTGGAGGTAGTGGACGTTGTTGGTGGTGTTGGTGTGGAGGCAGGGGACGTTGTTGGTGGTGTTGGTGTGGAGGCAGGGGTCGTTGTTGGTGGTGTTGGTGTAGAGGATGTGGACGTTGTTGGTGGTGTTGGTGTGGAGGTAGGGGACGTTGTTGGTGGTGTTGGTGTGGAGGCAGGGGACATTGTTGGTGGTGTTGGTGTGGAGGTAAGGGGCGTTGTTGGTAGTGTTGGTGTGGAGGTTGTGACGTTGTTGGTGGTGTTGATGTGGAGGTAGGGGACGTTGTTGGTGGTGTTGGTGTGGAGGTAGGGGACGTTGTTGGTTTTGTTGTGGAGGTAGGGGACGTTGTTGGTGGTGTTGGTGTGGAGGTAAGGGACGTTGTTGGTGGTGTTGGTGTGGAGGTTGTGACGTTGTTGGTGGTGTTGGTGTGGAGGCAGGGGACGTTGTTGGTGGTGTTGGTGTGGAGGCAGGGGACGTTGTTGGTGGTGTTGGTGTGGAGGCAGGGGACGTTGTTGGTGGTGTTGGTGTGGAGGCAGGGGACATTGTTGGTGGTGTTGGTGTGGAGGTAGGGGACGTTGTTGGCGGTGTTGGTGTGGAGGTAGGGGACGTTGTTGGTGGTGTTGGTGTGGAGGCAGGGGACGTTGTTGGTGGTGTTGGTGTGGAGGCAGGGGACGTTGTTGGTGGTGTTGGTGTGGAGGCAGGGGACGTTTTTGGTGGTGTTGGTGTGGAGGCAGTGGACGTTGTTGGTGGTGTTGGTGTGGAGGCAGGGGACGTTGTTGGTGGTGTTGGTGTGGAGGCAAGGGACGTTGTTGGTGGTCTTGGTGTGGAGGTTGTGACGTTGTTGGTGGTGTTGGTGTGGAGGCAGGGGACGTTGTTGGTGTGGAGGCAGGGGACGTTGTTGGTGGTGTTGGTGTGGAGGTAGGGGATGTTGTTGGTGGTGTTGGTGTGGAGGCAGGGGACGTTGTTGGTGGTGTTGGTGTGGATGCAGGGGACGTTATTGGTGGTGTTGGTGTGGAGGTAGGGGACGTTGTTGGTGGTGTTGGTGTGGAGGCAGGGGACGTTCTTGGTGGTATTGGTGTGGAGGCAGGGGACGTTGTTGGTGGTGTTGGTGTGGAGGCTGTGACGTTGTTGGTGGTGTTGGTGTGGAGGCAGGGGACGTTGTTGGTGTGGAGGCAGGGGACGTTGTTGGTGGTGTTGGTGTGGAGGTAGGGGACGTTGTTGGTGGTGTTGGTGTGGAGGTAGGGGACGTTGTTGGTGGTGTTGGTGTGGAGGCAGGGGACGTTGTTGGTGGTGTTGGTGTGGAGGCAGGGGACGTTGTTGGTGGTGTTGGTGTGGAGGCAGGGGACGTTGTTGGTGGTGTTGGCGTGGAGGCAGGGGACGTTGTTGGTGTGGAGGTAGGGCAAGTTGATGGTGGTGTTGGTGTGGAGGTAGGGGACGTTGTTGGTGGTGTTGGTGTGGAGGCAGGGGACGTTGTTGGTGGTGTTGGTGTGGAGGTAGGGGACGTTGTTGGTGGTGTTGGTGTGGAGGCAGGGGACGTTGTTGGTGGTGTTGGTGTGGAGGCAGGGGACGTTGTTGGTGTTGTTGGTGTGGAGGCAGGGGACGTTGTTGGTGGTGTTGGTGTGGAGGCAGGGGACGTTGTTGGTGGTGTTGGTGTGGAGGATGTGGACGTTGTTGGTGGTGTTGGTGTGGAGGATGTGGACGTTGTTGGTGGTGTTGGTGTGAAGGTAGGGGACGTTGTTGGTGGTGTTGGTGTGGAGGTAGGGGACGTTGTTGGTGTTGTTGGTGTGGAGGCAGGGGACGTTGTTGGTGTTGTTGGTGTGGAGGCAGGGGACGTTGTTGGTGGTGTTGGTGTGGAGGCAGGTGACGTTGTTGGTGGTGTTGGTGTGGAGGCAGGGTACGTTGTTGGTGGTGTTGGTGTGGAGGCAGGGGACGTTGTTGGTGGTGTTGGTGTGGAGGTAGGGGACGTTGTTGGTGGTGTTGGTGTGGAGGTAGGGGACGTTGTTGGTGTGGAGGCAAGGGACGTTGTTGGTGTGGAGGCAGGGGACGTTGTTGGTGGTGTTGGTGTGGAGGCAGGGGACGTTGTTGGTGGTGTTGGTGTGGAGGCAGGGGACGTTGTTGGTGTTGTTGGTGTGGAGGCAGGGGACGTTGTTGGTGTGGAGGCAGGGGACGTTGTTGGTGGTGTTGGTGTGGAGGCAGTGGACGTTGTTGGTGTAGAGGATGTGGACGTTGTTGGTGGTGTTGGTGTGGAGAATATGGAAGTTGTTGGTGGTGTTGGTGTGGAGGATGTGACGTTGTTGGTGTGGAGGATGTGACGTTGTTGGTGGTGTTGGTGTGGAGGATGTGACGTTGTTGGTGGTGTTGGTGTGGAGGATGTGACGTTGTTGGTGGTGTTGGTGTGGAGGATGTGACGTTGTTGGTGGTGTTGGTGTGGAGGATGTGACGTTGTTGGTGATGTTGGTGTGGAGGATGTGACGTTGTTGGTGGTGTTGGTGTGGAGGATGTGACGTTGTTGGTGGTGTTGGTGTCGAGGCAGGGGACGTTGTTGGTGGTGTTGGTGTAGAGGATGTGACGTTGTTGGTGGTGTTGGTGTGGAGGATGTGACGTTGTTGGTGATGTTGGTGTGGAGGATGTGACGTTGTTGGTGGTGTTGGTGTGGCCAAATGTGGCAGATTGGCCTACATGATAATAAATTTGGTCATAACTTTGAGGGTTTCGAAATTTAAACCTTTCAATTAAACGCCTGTCTTCGCCAGTTTTTCTGAGTTGTTTGACAGCACACTTCCCGCGAATCAAACCACGAGTGTGTCATCTTACGGATTCTAGAAAATCGTTTTTTTTAATTAAAAAAAAACCTGATTGAGCAAGCTTTGACATACAAGAAAGGTATAATTTTTGTTTAAGCATAGAAATGTCAGTTGGAATGAAAGCAACAACACAGAAGACTGACATCGCTACATTGACATCAATGCCTCATAACTTTGTTAGGTCTAGTTTTAGTTTAAGTCAATCTTAGAGACCACTTTAGTTTGGCGGTGAAACATGTCACTCTGACCTATCTAGCCAGAGAGATGAGATTCCTACTAAGTGGCTAAGGAGCTAGCATCTTTAAGGTCTAGGCCGACTGTTATGGTGTAGATTGTATCTTTAAAACTAATTTCTTTTTGTCCATTAAGACCTCATCAACACAACTCTATTTTATTTTTAAAAATTAAAACAAAAACCTTAGAATGGAATGACTCTCACTGTTACGCAACATTGCATGTTACATGTAAGATACACGCAGCAACTATACCTATTGATTTTACAGGACAAACCCACCGATGTCTTAAATCTCAAATAGAAACCCAACCCTCTGTATCATTGACGTCATATCATAGAACTCAAATTGTTAGCCTCAAACCAATGGCTTAACGGATCCATCTATCTATAAATGATGAGTTCTGAGAGCCCCGCCCCCTCCCCCTCCCCCCAACCTCAACAACAATGTGCGATATAGTCTCTAGAGGCCCAGATATCAAACTTTCCCGGCTGCTACAATCATTCTGGCTTTTATAGCTGAATCCTACACATTTTGGTCCAGTGTATAACAATAACTTCAGACATCCCAACATAGCTGTATAAATACTCTGACAGAAATACTTCGGGCTAGATCAGTGGTTCTTAACCTGGGTTCGATCGAACCCCAGGGGTTCGGTGAATCAATCTCAGGGTTTCGGCGGAGGTCAAGACACACCCCCGACTCATATGATTCGTGATGACACGCCTATTTTTCCTGTTGAGATGTGTTCGGTGAATGCCCATATGAAACTGGTGAGGTTCAGTACCTCCAACAAGGTGGAGAACCACTGGGCTAGATGTATGACACAATCTACAGCGGCATTAACATTATTAAGTCTAATATAGCAACACACACAGGAAACAGACAACACATGTTCAAAACGTCACAAAGAAAAAGGTCATAGTCAACAATTCTGATTAATTTATTGTTTGTATTTTTGTTGTTGTTGTTTGTACAACCATTTGTTAGGCAATGCGTCGTCAGATTACTAAATGTTTGGTCACTCGCACATCCTACCAATGTTCGTTCAGAGACAGTGTGAGGATGGGAGAATGCAGCGATTCAACAAATGAATGAAGCAACAACAGAGGCGTCACCAACGGTGGCGGCGCTAATATGAGATGGATTGGTAAGAATTTTTTTTTACATTTCAACATTTAATAAATATTCTTAGTTTTCAATTGTTTTTCACGTGTAATACAGTCCCATTAATGCCGCCAGTTAGTAACGCCACTGGCTACTGGGTTTAAAGATTTAATTGACTTTGGCAATGAAATCAGACACACAATTGGATTAGTATAATACTTAATTTTTTGTAAAAACAAAACAAAACATAATGAAATAAAATGTAGATGATAAGAGCATCGTTACTGCAATAAATATTGGACAAAATAAGCAAAGCTAAATACCTCAGCAAAACTCAGTTTTTGAAAAACAGCGTGTGAACTGTGAACGATGGATTTGGTGCGTGAAGTGTTGAAATGTCATTAACAAATTATTAACAATGAACCAGTAAGAAACATGATAAGTGAAGGTGGCCCGGGGGGGGGGCGCTGAGGTGAGGTTCAAATGAGAATACAACACAGATTAGAATTATGAAGGCGACACGTTTTGGGGTCGTTATAAATATAAAGGGGGGCTTGACAGATAGTATTGCACGATGTTATATTATGTAAATGTAGTAGTATATTATTATAGTAGGGTGAATGTTTTATATGAGACAGCACGGTGGTACAAACATACATTTCATATACAAATGAATTTGTTGAACCATTATACTGTATGTACATACATTATACTGTATGTACATAATTTAACACACAAGTCATACATATTGTTTAAAGTAAAAAAACAACAAAAAAAAACCAAACATGAATTACCTAGACGAAAACTGTAATAATAACTACTTTCATTGTCTTAGTGTCTTAACAAGGCATGGGAAAATATTTACACATCTTGTGAACAAATGGTCACCACGAGTCAGTCCGTGAGGTGAGGTACATCAAATTGTCCACATAACCACCCTACAGTTGCAGTTAATGACCACCCTACAGTTGCAGTTAATGACCACCCTACAGTTGCAGTTAATGACCACCCTACAGTTGCAGTTAATGACCACCCTACAGTTGCAGTTAATGACCACCCTACAGTTGCAGTTAATGACCACCCTACAGTTGCAGTTAATGACCACCCTACAGTTGCAGTTAATGACCACCCTATAGTTGCAGTTATACACGTATCGAAGTGACAAGATACCCCATCATGTATGTTATTCTTCCCTTCCACTTGTCCACTTCGTTAATCCTGTCAAGTGGCCGTGAAGTGGGCCACACAATCAAGTCTCCCAACACAAGTATCGATTCGTTCATTCTGGCGTTATAATTCCTCATTGTATCGAGTTTCTTGGCCCTTTGAGAAGACTGCCCGACACTTGAAACCATTCACAATAGGAATCGCATGTCCATCTATTATATTGTTATTTTTTTCAAACGCATTTCTTCTGAAATATGTTTTTTCTTCCAAAAACCTTATTTTGTGTGGTGTGATAGCTTGCCAGTTTAGGGGTATAGTAGGATGGTATGGGTGTGTGTTGGCCTGTTGAAAGGTATATATAATGATGGTTGGGGTGTGTGTTGGCCTGTTGAAAGGTATATAGAATGATGGTTGGGTTGTGTGTTGGCCTGTTGAAAGGTATAGTTGGATGGTATGGGTTTGTTGGCCTGTTGAAAGGTATATAGAATGATGGTTGGGTTGTGTGTTGGCCTGTTGAAATGTATAAAAGGATGGTATGGGTGTGAAGGTGTAGTTGCAGAGTGTATGGTAAACTTCCAATCAAACTATGAATCTACCAATAGGTTTTAATACTTCTACTAACAATGCCATCAAGTCAACGATTTAATTGTTCTTCTTGTTTTGAAGACCAATGTCCCGCTGTTAACATTTACACAATCAATATGTCAACTACGACATTCACCAACATGGGAGAAGGTGGGCTTGGAGACCCACACACATCATCATACTCCGTTCAATCAGAGGGGAAAACATCAATAAATGAAGTCTTAGCCACAATAATAATTTGTTTATTAACATGTACTGAAAGTTTTAAGTTTGGACAATCTTTAATGCGGCACCTTCCAAGCCTCCTGTAGAATTATGTAACATAAACAAGCCCGATTGATAGATATACGATATTATGCTTTGATTCATGTGACAAGCATTAAATGTCAACCCCAGGACTTAGGATTTCTTTTGAACGGGCGTGTTTCAAGTGCTTTAACGCCTAAGTGAATCTAAAAAAAATATTCTGACAATGCAAACTTAAATAAATGTACAATCCTATTAAAATGTTCATGTAAATATAACACTTTAACGACTAATTGACATAAATGAATCAAACAAAAAGTTACAACAAAAAAAGTAAAACAAAATATGTTTCAAGCATTGAACTTTAAGACTAATGATATCATCAGGACCCAGTGGTCTTCATATAATTATAAGAGAGTGGTAGAGTATGTTAGAATGTGTAGGTTGATGAATGTAATGGTTTAGTGGTAAAAAACAACAATAGTTTCTACAAATATGTGATGTTTTAACTTAATAACTTTAACTTTTAACTGTAATAACTTGACAAATCATCATATTTTGAGACGATGGGACGGGGCTGGAAATAATGCTTCCTTTAGCTTCAGTCTATGCACAGTGTGGTGGTGCCTGACCATTTTATATGTTACCTAACTACATTCAAATAATTCACTGAAGAGTGAATCTTGTGACAGATTGAGCTGCCGTATAGTTTGACTTGAATGTTTCAACTCTGAACTTATACCCTCCAACCCAGCTAGCACACATACTCTCACATTGCATCAATATCTGTAATGCTGCTAAATGTTTAATTTAAGAACATAATTGCGGTAATTGTTTAAGATTTGAGCCCAGAGCCTTCAGTGACATCCGTCCCTTCTTTACACCGACAATCTGCTGGCCTGGTAAGCTGAATGGGATACTCGTCCTGTATTCAATTATATTCAAGTGCTTCAATTAACATAAATAACAATCTATAGATGTAAAAATCATGTTGAAGCCTCAAATTCATGCCTCCACTATACGTGACCTAAATCTAGTAGACCAGTAGAGACTGTTGTGGTTTTAACGTTAGTAGTAATATAACATAGATGAGTATTGAGGAAAGAATGCCACCAGATGGCGCATGTGTTTTAAATGTGAAATGATTAATGAATGAAGAGTGAGACCATGACATATGAAGATGGGTAAATCAGGGGGGATAGAAACAACAAAAAACATGAGAAACAGTTTTCCAGGGCCTTCAAATCAAGACTTGATTGAAGAACTGTTGAATGCTGGCTTGAATATCTCCAAGTAATCCAGGTCTCTCCGGACACGTTAAGTCCCCATCCTCTAGAGATCCAATGATAGACGTGATGTATCTATTCCAATGTGAACTGTATGCGATTTAAAACACGTTAGTAGACAAGCATAACTATTCTTGTTGCTAACAGTAACAGTCACCCACCCGTTGACGCCAGGTTAGGCTCAAAATAAAAACTTCCTGTTAAAAGAATGAGATCTTGTCATATTGGGCTTAAACCACTACGCTGTCGATGTGTTGAAGTTGAAGTAATCCGGGAAAGAAAGAAAAGTCAGGAAAATGTATTAAGTAAAATAATATAGGCAAAAAGGAGTTCTCTTGTTTTCAATGTTCTATCTTGCTATTGTTAATGTCCAGCTAATATCACTGTGAATTTTAGTTGAAATTCGAGAGTCGCTTGTGAAAATCAAACCTTCGAACCTTCGATTACGGTTCTTGATTCTGTGTACACCTTACATCCCATAGGGAATCTCACATTTTGATAAAAGAGTGACCAGGTCTTATAATGCTTTGAAAGTAGTTCCAATGTTGTTGAAGAGCTAAATGAGGGCCTCGGTCTGAGATGTTGAGAGGTCCTCTGCCGAGCCGTTGGTGTGGTGGGCGCTGTCTGGGGAGTTGATGATGATGGTGGGCTTGCTGGGCGAGGAGGAGAAGTTGTCGTCGTCGTCGAACGACAGTGAGGAAGGCACTTCGGAGAAGGGAGGGTTTCCATCGGCGTCGGACTGGATATCGTTGGGCAGGTTGGAGTCGGGCGGTGGGGGGTAGGCATCGAAGGAGGATGTGTTGGTGGGCGTGGGGGTGTTGCCTTGAGACGACGAGTGCTCGTCGAAGCTCATGAGATCCGAGATGTTGTTGACGAGAACGTTGCCCGGGGCCGCGGGGAACTCACTGGCGGGTTGGCTCTCCGCCTGGGAAAGGTTATCGACGGGCGAGGCGGCCAGGTCCGAGAGGTTGGCCACGTCCTGTCTGAACACGGCCCCGGGGTCGTAGCTGGACAGCGACTCGGAGATGCTCCCTTGGGCCGACGTGTCCGTGATGTCGGACACGGGGCTCCCGCGCTCCACCTGGCTGGAGTCTGTGGTGGTCATTTCATCTTCCTCGTTGTCCGGGCTGGACGCCGAGCTGACGCCGAGGTCGTTGCTGAGGATGGGGTTGCCGAGGAACGAGCCGGTGCCGTTTTCTGTGACGATCTTGATGGCGTCCTGTACGGCCTTGGCCGTGACCTCCATGGCCACGCGCTGGATGGATTCGTCGTCGTCTTCGGCGTTGTTGTTGAGGATGTTGTTGTTGTTGTTGTTCTCGTTGGTGCTGAGCTCGATGGTTGGGGGCGCGTTGGGTGGCGCGGGGAGATCTTCCTTCTCTACAATATCTCCTGGAGATAGGCTACTGCTGGGGCTGTCGGTGGGAGGGGAGATGTCGGATTCTACCTGGGGAGGCGGGGAGAACTCGGGTGGGGAGGATAACGGGGAGGACGACTGTTCGGATCTCTGGGGAGACACAAACATGACGCCACGTTTCTTGGGCTCGAGGGTTTCTTCTCCTCGCTCGACGCTCGCTTCAGATGCCGATGAATCTTCTTCGACAGATTCGTTCGTGTTCAAAGACTCGGAAACAAGGTTAGAGGCTTTCTCTATGATCGACTCAACAAAGTCTCTAGCCGTCGCTTCTTGTGCAGCATCCGCAGTCTCAGGGTCTACTTCATTGTCTTGTACCTCAACCGAGTCATTTTGAGATCCTTCTTGAGACTGAATCGCGGCATCGCTCACCACATCATCAACAAGGCCAGCAACAGGCTCAACATCAGCATCTGTCAATTCAACAGCAGCACCTGTCACTCCCACAGCAGCACTTGTCAATTCTACATTAACGCCTGGCAACGCAACTTCAGCACCACTTGACAATGACAAATCAGCGCCTGTGAATTGTAAGCCATCCTCACTGTCAACATTGTTCAAGTTAACATCTTGTGTAAACGCGTTCATGGCTTTTGTCCCGTCTATAGAGTTGCGATGAGCGTCTAGAAGAGATTTAGCTTTGTCTAGAAAATTCTCTTCAGAATCACCGGCTTGGCTTGTTACACTATCGTTTTGTTGGTCATCCTGTGCTACATCCTTTTCATCAACATTCGCTTCTTGTTGAGTTCCACCAGTAATTCCTTGAACTGTTTCAACCACCTTTTCTTTTACAACCTCAGCTCCAGATAACAGAGCGCCTTTCGCTGATTCGCCAAAGCTCTCGAAAACACCAGATCCACGGGTTTCAGAAACCGCTGAGTCGTCGGTTGGTTCAGGCTCCTGGCTAACTGTCGCCTCTTCACTTGAAGATTTCTCAGACACGATTTCTCCACCGAGTTTAGCCTCGGCGATAGCATCCTCAGCATCGTCTACCGTAGAAGCTGTAGCGTCAGCGACATCTTTGACGGCTTGAGAAGCCTCGTCTTTGACACTGAGAACACCGGACGACACAGAGTCAAGGGCGGCACTCAGCCTATTGGACAAAGACTGGTCGGCGCCCTGAGCGATGTCTTCCCCAGATTGTTCAATAACGTCTGCGGCATCCCCTGCTGATTGTTTGGTTGACTCTACATCGCTGCTGACACTCTGCGTGAGCCCAGTTAAACTATCAGACGCGGCTCCCAGTTTCTGAGAGAACTGCTCAGACACCGAATCGAGAGTCTCTGACGCCGATTGCTTTACGGACTCGGTGGCCTCGTTGATTCTATTATCAGCAGCTTGCCTGGCACTCTCGGTGACGCCGATTGTCGATGATTTCAGCTCATCGAATTTGTCCAAAAGCTGCTCCTGAAGACCTTTTTCTTCGACATCTTGAGAAGTAGATATCTCGTCGACGACATTCTCAGCAGCTTGGTCGACACTTTCAGTAACACCGGCTGCGCTGTTTTGGGCATTTTCTACACCAGCAAGTGTCAACGACTCGACCTGGCTTGCAGCAGCATCTAATTTAGCAGACGAAGACTCAACAGTTGTTTGTGCAACGCTTGCTGTGTTGTCTACGACTGAAGTGGCTGTTTGTTCTACGTCACCTTGCAGTTTCTGGGCTTCGCTCTGAGCAGCGGACACGTCATTTCTGGCGGCACCAAAGGCGCTGCTGATGCCAGAAGTGGCGCTCTCCACTACGGTTGCTGCCTGCTGCTTTCCTTGTTGTACTACGTCCCCAGCTTTGCTTGTAACAGCCTGGAAACTCTCTTCGGCTTTTTGTTGTACAGTTTCTAGAGTGTTTGTAGCGACATCATCTGCTGCAGTTTTAGCGGTGTCCAAAGTATCGTCCGCGGCACTTTTGGCGCCGGCAGAGATCTCGGCAACGGTTGTTGTTGCCCCAGATTTCACGTCCTGGACTCCTTTATCAACGCCGTCTTTCCCACCCTGCACGACTCTCGTGAAAGCGCTCTGAGCCTGGGAGGCGAACTGTTGACTTTCCACCTCCACGCCCTTGGACACATCCGACAAGATAACATCCTCCTTTACACCAGGGACGTCCGCGAGTATCGCACCGCCGCCACCGTCTACTGACAGCTGGACACCGGCGGGGTCGACTTCTACAGCAGCGTCACCCTTGGGGAGGAGCGCCTCATCCTCTCCGTCCCTCGGCTTGTCGGGAAGCTGTGCCTCCTCCTTCTTCTCTGATCGCTCAGCCCCGGATGAACACAAGTTACCCATACTTGCCTCCTGAGATCGGTGCCGTTGTTAGGCTGGGCAGCTCGATGGAGTAATCGATTCACGTGTAGATAGTGAAAGGGAATCGAAAATGACGTAGACAGATTGGATCGATACCAACAATTTTATTTCAGTTAAATCCCGATGGACTAATAACATCGGATATCCGCCGAGACTTCAACGCCACTGAATCCTGTCAAAGTAATGAAAACCCGTGAACACACACGATATCTCCGTATACAAGCTTTGGGTGTATTTTTTTTAATGTCACTGGCAAATATCTGAAGCAGTTTTTGTTTTGTTTTTGTCTCAAACAATCCAGTACATGTTAATTAAATCTCTCCTTATGACTTTGAAAACCACTGAAAATACAAGAAATTAAAACTTTCAACATCAGAAAATCACGTCTGAGATAAAATCACACGAAACGTGGTAAAATCTAATTTTTCACATTTGTAGAATCACGCAACACTCATTAAACTTGAGTTATCCAAAATAAACACAAAGTAAAGAAGGTGTTTTTGTTGGTTAGGCCGGAGCGGATTCGATCAGTATTCAACCCCTCCCCCCCTAAAGTCACACCACCATTTCTATATGATCTTATCACTGGCACAAAATAACGTTTCTATATTGCATTGCTCGCCATCAAATCATATCAATCGTCCACACAACTTCTCGAATACACCTCGGCCGTTAGTTCACTAGTAATTCCATGACATTATCAATTGTCAACCGTTGTAATCAAACACTGATATAAATGAACCGCATGTACAAACTATTTTTTAAAAATCCCCAAGATTATCGAAACGTCCTTGACTAATGCTCACACATGATGCATGTTAGAATGTTTCCCTTATAAACATGAAGTGTACGTAAGTGCATTCAATTTGCGAACCTCCTATTTACATATTTCAACGCAAGGACTGTTTTCATTACCAAAAAAAAAGTTATCGGAATAATGAGGAATAAAGCACACACTCGCAAAGTAACGTATTCGTTTCTGTAGCGCGAAATGGGGTAAACAATATCTTCTACAGCTTGTGCTTCTTAACCGAGCTAGATCTAACATAAACAAATCTATTGACACCATTTTAAAACAGGAATTGATTTCTTGACTTGATCAATAACCATTAAAATAAGAATCCACTTAACTTACAGACCGAATGTCAATGTCTTATCGTCTGTTACTTTGGGCAGAAGTAAAGATGTCACCACATTACGCAGAGTTCACCTGTGTATTGATTCTCTTGTATTAATGTCAACAGTGTGTATGTTAGCCCCCCCCTCTCTTGTCTTCCACCAACTTTGCACCCCCCACCACCACCAACAAATAAGACATGCCGTACAACCAGTGCCGGTACGAGACGCGATTGACTTGGATTTGTCACACGGAAGTTTGGGAGAAAGCTGTCAGACGACATTGGGAATGGGGGTGGGGGTGGCGGTAAAGGTGAAGCAGGTAATTAGCTCACTGCGACCTGACCAGGTATTTATGACGCAAGACATGTTAACGGTAAGATGTGTCTGTCTCAAGTGGGAGAAATAGGTGCAAGTAGATCAGGGCGTGAGGTGGAGTAGGAAGAGAATCTGACGCCCTTGGAGATTGTTTTATCCGCCTACCACACAAACTTACGACATAGAGAAAACTTAGCTATGAATAGAGAATAAACATACTTAACCAAAGCTATAAAGAGAAGACAAAAGAGCCGAAAGCTAAGGAGACAAAAGTCACCTTAAATAATCTTCGTTGAGATTAACCTAAGCTGCATGAAAGGACAGCTAATTCAATCTCAATACAAGTACTGTCATTCATACTTTCGCCCTGTATGTCGCTACATAAGTTATCTTATCTTCTTATCTTATTTGTTTAAAGACGCTCCGCCTATACAGGGGACTATTGCGTCATAAGCATATCAGAGGGTTTATGTATATAACCTTTCCACTTGTATTAGAGTTTAAAGTGTTTTGAGTTTCCTGGTTTTTTTCCTGGTAGGCGGCTTCAGTGAGACAGGAAAGTTTATTGGATGCCCTTAAAGTTTTGGAAGGTAAATATGTGCGGACTGCATGAACATAAAGAACTGTAGCTACACGGTAACACCGCTAACTAGAAGCGTCCAGTTGATCAACTGTATTCTGTAGGATCACTGATAAGGGACGCCCCAATGAAATAATGCGACTGAACTCTCATTGTGATGTCATGAGAACTTTATTTATCCCCAGTTCAGCCGCGTGCTAACAACAATTGATCCAATGTTATAATCAATCTATGGCTGGGGTGTTACGTCATATGCCTGGAGACGGTGCCAGAATAACGGGGTCGGCTAGCATGTAGAGATTGTGGTAGGTTAGAAACTTGTGGAGTAGAGAAGAGAATTGATTGAAACATGAAGCGTGAGATCGACGTGGCCGTGTCAAGCTAATTGCCTTTGGAATTAAAACATGGGGAGTTCAAGGTTGAAGGTGGGACAAATAACAGACTCGTTTTTAAAAGTCACAGTAGGGGATATTGATCGATAGAGATGAAGAAAGAGTGAAAGAGAGAGAGAGAGAGAGAGAGAGAGAGAGAGAGTGAGAGAGTGAGAGACAGGGACGTTGAGACAGAGAGAGAGATAGAGGGGGGGGAATAGGGCGGGGCAGTATAGAAGATTGAGGTCACACTCCTCCCTCCAGACTATAATGAACTTTAAATATATGCTATAGAAGCCCTAAACGACAGACTCCCGTGAATGAAGGGATACAAAGTGAGCTACACAAACAAACCATTGGCTAGGGAGTTATTTATACAGCGCATTGTCATGTTGAAGAAAAAAAACTGGTGAATTATTACCACATAATGGTTTAGATGTGGTTTAACTTATAGAGAAATATATAAAAATAAATGTACCACTTTTTGGGTGGTAAAATACAATTTGGGACTAAAAAATCGAGTTTAATTAAAAAAAAAGAAAGTATTTAACGATACATTATTTAAAGAAGGGAAATATTAATGATGAAGTTGATATAGCATAAATCATATGTATCGATAAATGCCCATTCTGTTGTATATCCCTCAATAAATATTTGCGCATAGGTTCGTTTTCTTCAAAACTGATTTAATAAGACATCCATACTTTGAACGATTTGTTTTGATAACACTTTTTATGATTGCCATTTCCACAAAAGACATACTTGGGCCACTTTGGCCAAACTCTCGTCTTTCAAACGAGATTTTTTGTAAACAGGGCATCTCTTTATATGTATCTCAATCTCGTGGTGCCATCGTAAACAGTCGTCTGCTACAGCCATGCAGGCGGCTGTGATATATCTTCGTTAACCTTCTCCTGTGGCGCCCACCCCCTACAATACGCGGCTTCTTTGTTTATCAAATTACACTCACGCTATTTAGAGCGCATTTCAATCTCGGGGCAAGATTGGAATTCATACGTTTTGAAGATCTATGATGTCGTTACCCACGCAATTTTTTTTTCATAACGGGAGACAAGGGTTAGCGTACGTGCGTACGTGCAAGTCACAGAGCGTGGGTAAAAGTGAATTATATTGTGATGTGATATGTTTGAGCCTTTCCTGGGTATATTCTATCAACCGTGCAACATTGTAATTTAACGCTTCACCTAGTTTCCTCCTTCCATTTACCAAATACTAATCAATGAGCCAACCAACTGACCTTTAACCTCCGCTCTATCGACATGGGCGCTTATCTTATGGTGTTACTATCAAAAGGTGTTCTGCCTTAGACATTTTATGAAAAAATATTGAAGAAGAGAAAGCGCCTTTGAGTTTTGGCCAATTATTAACAATCAAAATTATATGTAACCTTGTTATGTGTTCTTGTACTACAGATACATTTGTTTGACATAGGCAGATCGATCCATCACTACAAGTTGCAGTTATCGGACCACTCTGATCATGTTTAACAAACGAAATTTGCTCACGTCTATTCGCCTTCCAGCAAATACACATCGCATGAACCAGCTACTCCCTCCCCCCAGTGTGAGACCCATCGATCACCATGCTATTAAGACACTTCATCGCTTTAAGCGGCGGCAAACTGTAAGTTTGTGTACGCGGCACAGCCTAACCGATGATGCACGGCCCGGGGGCCTCTCCCAGACAAGCAACACCGCTATTGTAGTGCGAGGATTAGAGCATGTATCCACTCGCTGATCAATAGGCGGTGTTCGATGAGCGCACTCCCAGGAGTAGTTTATACCCGGCTAATTCTTTCAACTGGCGCTTGTATCCGGTCTGTTAGTTCCACTGATTATTTTCACACGGCGCACATTTTCAGCTCTCAATCTTCGGGGGGGGATTTAATATAATAGATGGGATAGACAGGGGTTCCCGCGATATTTTAATATCGGTAGTAATAGCG
The DNA here is from genome assembly GCA_944989445.1 of Ampullaceana balthica. Classification (NCBI taxonomy): domain Eukaryota; kingdom Metazoa; phylum Mollusca; class Gastropoda; family Lymnaeidae; genus Ampullaceana; species Ampullaceana balthica. The sequence continues at coordinate 116,761 of CALYLW010001144.1, forward strand.
AAATTTACGTGTTGGAATATTGGTTACAAAGAACTGCGTTCAAAGCAAAACATCGGCGTCCGGAGAGCGATCGTTCGAATGACAGAAGAAGGGAAGTTGGAGAAATAAAGTTTGGTGGAAATAACAATGTGTTCAGCTGAGATGATCTAAACCTCGTCATTAATTCTTTGCATGTTTATGAAAAGACTAATTAGCGACATAGACACCTAAACACTCGTGTATTATATCGGCGTCGATATGCCGGTGTTTGGCCACAAGCAAATGTCTGTAATGACAAACTACGCTTCCAGGATATTCAGTGGCTGGGCGGACAACATTAAGTAAATACCAAAGGCTCCGTAGTGGTAATAACGGATTTCCTGCTTGAAAATGCCGGTAGTTATTAAGTGGTCGACTGGACTTAAAAGTTTTTAAAACTCCAGCAGTTATTCATGTCGTGTGCTAGTGATTCCGCAAGTTCTGTAGTGGCTATTCAAGCCAGGACCCGTGTAATACGTTCTTTGAGGTGTAATCAATAAAAGCCCCGGTCAATGGTGATCGATATTATTTGTCAATTCAATATGTACGGGGCGTATTGTCATTCATGAGTTTTGAGTTTTATATTGTGTCTGCTATGGAGTTTAGCATTGGTCGATATGTTATACTTGTGTCACATTGGCAAAAATAACATTATAACGCATATTCTTTAATATAAAGCTGCCAGCAAATTTTTAATCAATATTCTTCTAATTTCACAGTCTTCATTTTTACTCTAGGTGTAGAAAATAGGCCATTGAGTAAGTAAATAACTTATTGTTTTAATAAATATAATAATTTTACCTCTCTACAAAATATATTAGTCTTTTGATTTTCTATTTTGTCATGGAAAACATGTACTGACTAAAAGTGCCACTTGCAATCGGTACACTCCAATCTACCAACACATGACATTCCCCATCTACCAACACATTACATTCCCCATCTACCAACACAAGACATTCCCCATCTACCTACACATGACATTCCCCATCTACAAACACATGACATTCCCCATCTACAAACACATGACATTCCCCATCTACACACACGACATTCCCCATTTACCAACACACGACATTCCCCATCTTCCAACACATGACATTCCCCATCTACCAACACATGACATTCCCCATCTACCAACACATGACATTCCCCATCTACCAACACATGACAATCCCCATCTACCAACACATGACATTCCCCATCTACCAAAACAAGACATTCCCCATCTACCAACACATGACATTCCCCATCTACCAGCACATGACATTCCCCATCTACCAGCACATGACATTCCCCATCTACCAGCACATGACATTCCCCATCTACCAGCACATGACATTCCCCATCTACCAGCACATGACATTCCCCATCTACCAGCACATGACATTCCCCATCTACCAGCACATGACATTCCCCATCTACCAGCACATGACATTCCCCATCTACCAGCACATGACATTCCCCATCTACCAGCACATGACATTCCCCATCTACCAGCACATGACATTCCCCATCTACCAGCACATGACATTCCCCATCTACCAGCACATGACATTCACCATCTACCAGCACATGACATTCCCCATCTACCAGCACATGACATTCACCATCTACCAGCACATGACATTCACCATCTACCAGCACAGATCATTTTTTACTAGCCATTCATATAATGAACCACTTTCTCTGGCACCCTCCCCATCCCCCCATATGCCTATATAACCGGCTATCTCATGTACACATATGTACACATATGTACTATGTAAAACCCAACAAGGGGCACGTGTAAAACAATACACAGTATCGACACCCTGGCCACTAAACCTTCCCACTGGGGGTGAGAGAAACGATAACTCCTTATAACGCAATGAATCAGAGTTGAGTTTCCATATATTGAAGTCTCTATATTATTGATCAATATTATGGGATGACTTGTGTGAGTTTAGATTATACAAGAGATGTTTTATATAAAGTTCTCCTTTAATTGAAGTATTCGAGAACTGCATACGTTTGATCACCTGAGACAGAGATATATACAAACTGTACTGACTAAAAGGGAGACAATTACCACATCTTCTCTGATCTTTAAGTTACCGGGATTCATCAAATTCCCACTCGGCTAAACTGTCTCCGAATCTTAAGCCAAGACACGTAACTCCTGTCATACGAGATGGGGAAATGGGGGGAAAGGGGGGAGAACTCTCGAACCATTAGGTCGGATCAAGATGGTGGATGGATCCAGGGACAGGTTTCTGTAGTGTCAATCAATAGTCTTGGTAACCTATGTTTGTTACAACCAACTACTCCACCAATGGTGACAGGTGGCCGGGGGGGCCTGGAGCATGGGCCGGTACAACTGGAATGTGACATTTGGAATAGTGGGTGAATAGTAGGGAGACTTTGGAATAGTGGTGAATGTAGGGAGACTTTGGAATAGTGGTGAATGTAGGGAGACTTTGGAATAGTGGTGAATAGTAGGGAGACTTTGGAATAGTGGTGAATGTAGGGAGACTTTGGAATAGTGGTGAATGTAGGGAGACTTTGGAATAGTGGTGAATGTAGGGAGACTTTGGAATAGTGGTGAATGTAGGGAGACTTTGGAATAGTGGTGAATGTAGGGAGACTTTGGAATAGTGGTGAATGTAGGGAGACTTTGGAATAGTGGTGAATAGAGGGAGACTTTGGAATAGTGGTGAATGTAGGGAGACTTTGGAATAGTGGTGAATGTAGGGAGACTTTGGAATAGTGGTGAATGTAGGGAGACTTTGGAATAGTGGTGAATGTAGGGAGACTTTGGAATAGTGGTGAATGTAGGGAGACTTTGGAATAGTGGTGAATGTAGGGAGACTTTGGAATAGTGGTGAATGTAGGGAGACTTTGGAATAGTGGTGAATGTAGGGAGACTTTGGAATAGTGGTGAATGTAGGGAGACTTTGGAATAGTGGTGAATGTAGGGAGACTTTGGAATAGTGGTGAATGTAGGGAGACTTTGGAATAGTGGTGAATGTAGGGAGACTTTGGAATAGTGGTGAATGTAGGGAGACTTTGGAATAGTGGTGAATGTAGGGAGACTTTGGAATAGTGGTGAATGTAGGGAGACTTTGGAATAGTGGTGAATAGAGGGAGACTTTGGAATAGTGGTGAATGTAGGGAGACTTTGGAATAGTGGTGAATGTAGGGAGACTTTGGAATAGTGGTGAATGTAGGGAGACTTTGGAATAGTGGTGAATGTAGGGAGACTTTGGAATAGTGGTGAATAGAGGGAGACTTTGGAATAGTGGTGAATAGAGGGAGACTTTGGAATAGTGGTGAATAGAGGGAGACTTTGGAATAGTGGTGAATAGAGGGAGACTTTGGAATAGTGGTGAATGTAGGGAGACTTTGGAATAGTGGTGAATGTAGGGAGACTTTGGAATAGTGGTGAATGTAGGGAGACTTTGGAATAGTGGTGAATGTAGGGAGACTTTGGAATAGTGGTGAATGTAGGGAGACTTTGGAATAGTGGTGAATGTAGGGAGACATTTGGAATAGTGGTGAATAGAGTGAGAAATTTAGGAATAGTGGTGAACATAAGGAGTCCTTGGATTTAGAGGTGAATATCACGCAGGTGACTTTTGAATTAGTGATGAATCAGAAAAAATAAGCCGAATAAAGACTATTAGTCAACATTACCCAAAGTATGGAAGAGCGGTGACCGTAAGCCGTAAATAAGAACGACAAGTCTAACATAAGTATTATATCAGCCATTCCTAGATAGACTTTAAATAACCCAAGCTAGTCAAATACCCGCACCCGTTATTTACCTATGCCTATAGCACATCTGGCCAACAGTTCGCGAGTGTGTGTACGTGCGTGCGTGCGTGTGTGTATGTGTTTCACGACGTGTGTGGTGAGGTAAGACGTTACTCCAGCAAAGGTGAACGTGGGGGGATAGGTTAGATTAAATGTTGAAAGTTTCCAAAGAACCAGAGGATCACAGAGTCACAGAGGTCAGAAAGTGACCGAACCTTGGCCTTGGAACACACAAGAATGGCTGGATTAAATTTGAGGTGACTTGTCACAAACTGTTGACATTTTTAGTCAGACTTGCTTTGAGTTAGGCGAACTTAAGGTATTTCCGCAGTAACAGGTATTCGTTAATCCGTTAGGGGTGGTGTGGGGTTCTTTAATTTAGAGCAACTGTCATTCTATAAATGTAACGTTTTCCCATTCAAATTTTCTTCATTTACCGAGTTATTTGTGTTTCATTCCGGCTCTGGACGATTTTCGAAAACTTCCCCGAATAAGTGGGCGCATTAACAAACCAGCGTTAAACGTATAATTACATAAACAAATACTTTAAAACAAAATCAATATTGAAGGAGAAAATGACAACTGATCACTCGGGGGTGTGTTCACTAAAACTGTGATTCATTGTGATACCAATAATATTAATATTCAACACCTCCGGGTGCATGACACACTCTTGACATAAGAACACGCGGAGTCAATCTATAACAATAGAGCAACTAACCTTTTTCAATTCACACTTTAAAAAAACAACAACATTTAGTGCACAACTCCAGTACAACAGAAAGTAGGCGTAACAAGAAACTCCAATAAAGCACAAAGTATGTACACAGAACTCCAATAATAAGTCACGTGGTATGTGCCCTAAACTCAAATATATCAAACAGTATGTGCACTGAATTCCAATATATCACACGATATGTTAGTTGGAATAATCCCAACTATCCTAGAGAATTGCACGCCTGGACTGAGGCGCTCCTCTCTACCCCCACACGCACGCTGCGTCTCTTCCTCTCACGTCATGGTTAGCGCTACTCTCGCCCTAACGCCACACAGACGCAATTACGTATTTATAACGCCGAATCTCTGAGAGCGTCGATTGCGCTGCTAGGAGAACGCCTGTCAAGTGTGGTCCTGGTGCACGGTTTCTTCTCCAGGCATTCAGCGCATGTGTGCGTGCGTGTGTGTGCGGGTGTGTGTGTGGAATAGGAGGGGTGGGGGGAGGTAAGGCACGCGCTTCTTTAGCACCCGGGGGAAGGAGTGTTAAAAATAATAAAGCATTATAGAGTTGAGAGCGCGTACAATGTTGGATTTAAGGATCGGCTCACGAACAACTTTGCATTGTGGTTTTTAAAATGGTTTTTGAAATTAACAATTATCCTCTATCACAATGGTTAGCGCACCGATCAGCCAGCTACCAACCAGAAGCTTAAGTTATCGATGTAAGAATTATATAGAAACTCTAAAGTAACAATTATTATCATCATAGTTTAGCACGCAGCGTGGATCTCATGTCTGTTATTATTGACCATCACCTGGATATCTCATGTTATTATTGACCATCACCTGGATATCTCATGTTATTATTGACCATTAGCTGGATATCTCATGTTATTATTGACCATCAGCTGGATATCTCATTTTATTATAAACCATCAGCTGGATATCTCATGTTATTATTGACCATTAGCTGGTTATCTCATGTTATTATTGACCATTAGCTGGTTATCTCATGTTATTATTGACCATCAGCTGACTATCTCATGTTATTATTGATCATCTGCTATCGTCTTCTCAAGGACACAGACACAGAACCCCGAAAGCCGTCATAAATCTCTGGCCGGCACTTAAACACGGCTGTATCGGATAAAGTCCGCGGACACCACGAATGGCGGAGTGGCTTGAAGTCGATGGCCAGATTGTTAACTGTGTCCATGGGTCAGCGTATTAGGGTTTAAGCCCCTTGGGTTGATATCAAAATGAGGTGTGTGTGTATAAAATCCACACAGTTTCGTCCCTTATTTCTACATGTAAGCGATTACATTGGGGATTTAAATATGAACATTGTGCATACAGTAATAGACGCCTAACCCCCCGACCCCATTGACAAATGGGGTCAGGTGTCTATTACTGTATGCACAATGTTCATATTTAAATTGTACTAACTTAACTTGCATAGACATCGTGCTACCAGTGTTGTTGGTATGAAGCTTCACGCCACACGGATCTAAAACTATCAGATCGCTGTAACAAAACAAGCGCTAAGTAACGTTGATTCCTGTCAACCAATAAATTCCACCCCAATTGAACACAGAGACATCTCAGTGTTTCTCTCCCTGGTGTCTGCTGGAAGACATGACATAGTTTTGTGTCACGGTTTAGATTTTTTTCCCGCCTTTTCAAGAAGGTGTGCATAATGACATCACACAATACGGCACTGATTAACCCCCGCCCTCTCCCCCCAACCACCATTCTCGTGTCTTTAATGTGGCCTTGTTGGGATCGAGAGAGAGAGAGAGAGAGAGAGAGAGAGAGAGAGAGAGAGAGAGAGAGAGAGAGGGGGATAAATAAAACTATCGCGGTGCGTGGGGGGGGGGAGAGTAGAGCCAAGTTTCGCTTTGAATCAGTAAAACATAACTCAGAAGATGGATCTATTTCTCACTAAGATTTCTCACACTTTTCCCCCCAAAAGTCATTGATGCACAGAAGAGCAGCCGGGGGAACTGGGTAAGCTAATAAATTATTTGGGATGGTGTGTAACAGGAGCTCTACTTGACAACATGTCCTGCCAAAATATCTGCTCTATCTACTGTGTTAGTAGCACTACTTCTCACAACATATTCTGTCAAAATATCTGCTCTATCTACTGTGTTAGTAGCACTACTTCTCACAACATATTCTGTCAAAATATCTGCTCTATCTACTGTGTTAGTAGCACTACTTCTCACAACATATTCTGTCAAAATATCTACTCAATCTACTGTGTTAGTAGCACTACTTCTCACAACATATTCTGTCAAAATATCTGCTCTATCTACTGTGTTAGTAGCACTACTTCTCACAACATATTCTGTCAAAATATCTACTCAATCTACTTGGAATGGAGCATAAACATACGATGGTCTCTGGTAAAGGACGAGAAGAAATAACGGCTCACCATTGGCAGGGTTTCAAAAGAACGATGACTATTTCAACTGAATATGTTTGTTGGAATGGTAAAAGTCGAAAATACTTTTTTTTTAAAAAGACATGACACGGAGAAAATTTCAGAGAAAAATTACAATTTGCATTATGTGATAAATACTTGACAATATTATATATATCTTTATGCATACATACATACATACATACATATAAAGACACAATTTTCACAGACTTAGACTTCTGTGCGCTATCAAATATTTCAAAGTTATTACTAACACTGCTGTAGACATGAACAGGTGCCGTTCAATAACACGTCGTTCCAGTTGAAGAATATTTTCGTATTATAAATATTCCACACACATCTTTCGCCTTCACATTTTTTAAAACAGAAATCACCAGTTTTATTTTAAACGAAAATTCCCGTTCTAAAAATGCTGACTTAGCTTCTCTGTTGTTTTATGACGTTGGTGATCAGCATGGCGGCAGTGGGTTGCTAGGCTACGTCTTATCAGCCTAGCCCCAAACCCAACCCAGTTACCAGACAAATGGAGGTCTGACATACATTTTAAAAAAAAATCCAAAAGCTCATCTGTTTCAGTTCCTTACACATTTAAAAAAATGTATTTCTCACGCTTCTATTTAAGCTATTCGTTTTCCCGAGAGATCTCAAAGCTATTTTGTTTGATAAATGTGTTTTAGGCCTTCTTTTTTGTACGTTCAGCATTATTGTATTGATTTGTTTTTTGTGTTTCAAGAACATGTATGTCAATAGAAATATGTTGGTTTAAACACTGAGGCATATATTTTTTAAAGTTATTCTGACAATGGTTTAGGACAACTACATATTGGAACAATTATAAATTCATAGGCAAGTTGCCTCATTAGGGACATCAAAATGGTATACATAATCTATTGATAATTTACAAAAGTTAAGTTAAAATAATGTATAAACATATTTTGTTTATACAAATTATACATGTTTGAAGCTCTCTATTTTTTAAAAGATGGATTAATATCCCCAAAAGTTATAGAATTACACAGACTATCAAAGAACGATTTAGTTAAAAAGAAAATGGAAATATGATAACGACTAAATAGCACTTATTTTTAAGAACATAAATACAATTTTGACACGTATTGTCTATTTCGTTTTTAGTGTGGTACGGTTTGATTGGCAAAAATAACGTGTCAATGTCGTAACGTTTCGAATGAAGTTTAAGAATTAAAACTATTCTTATTTTGAAAATGTGTGACTTTCCTACGTATTTTCCCAACACAATATCTCCGCCCTGGAACTAAATAAATCTGTTTGAAATCCACATAAAACCTAACGCATATGGAGCTTTTACGCATAGAGCGCGGGATTAAATTTGTGAAAGGGGATTTCAAGCTAATTGAAGCGCATCTGTTTCTATCCATTCATAACTTTAGAGTATCTCGTTGGTTATTAAATTCCAGCACCATTAATCTTGACCAACGGATCGTTTTACCCGGTGACAGACTGGGGCGAATTAAATGCTGACCCAGTTGAAAGCGACAAATAACACAACGTTCTCATAACGGCGGCGGTAACAATGGGGTCAAACGATTTTCTCTGGGGAAGGAGGGGAGGAGAGTAGGTAGTTCAAAGGCAGACAACTCGAGTGAGATGGAAGCGCAGATCATTCCTCAAATATCGCCCCTCTTTATACAACGTGAGAGGACATCGATAATGATATCGATCTGATCACACATGATCTGGTTTTGTGTGCCTTGGAGAGGCAACGATTAGAATTAATGGAGAAGTGAGCGGAGCTTGGAAGACAATGAAATAGGGGAAATCCGTTGGAGGCGCATCGTTGGACTACTGATCCGTACAGGATGGGAGAAATTCGTTGGTAACGTCATTACCGGGGTTAGATCCCCGGATGGTGAGCAGAGAGTTATAAGGACAATTCCAGTTAAATGAAGAATACACACATATCGTTCTTTAGGGAACATCCAATACGAAACATTACGGTTGCTTTTAACATTAAACAACAAGCAAATATTTCTTTAAATAATAAACGTAACTTATAAACACCTTAATGTATGTAATATGTTTATTTAGGATATGAATGTTTGACATTGATTAAATGAATAATTATGTGTTACTATTTTTATATAAAAAGCTATGAACCCAGTTGCTTGCTGCTGGGTTATTGCACTATATAAATTAACAAATTATAATAATAATATTATTGACCTGTATATCGGTTTAAAAAGAATTAGTAGTTGATGTGTGAAACAAAGTATTGATTTATAAATATACTAGCAGACCCGTCGTGCGTTGCAACGATCTCAGTAAAAATTAATACATATATAGATAAAAAAGAAATTACTTTAAGGGTCAGCGGGCCCATCAGTTTAACAAATGACGTTCGAAAATCTGTTCACTTTCATTACACATATGTGAATATAGTATCTATATTCCTCAATATCTTGTAAAATTGAATGGGGAATACAATATACTAAAAGTTTAGTAAAAACACATTTAGGGCCCCAGCCCCGAGGAAATGGACATTAGGAGTTCGGTGCCCTATAGTAATTTAATATAGGCTCTTACGTTTTTATATACCAAGTTTTGTCAAAACCCAGTTATCTTCTCATTATCTAACAATTAAACTAATTTTTATTTAGCTAATGTATAAGGAAAAAATACACTAAGGGCCCCGGGCCCATTCGGTTCAAGATGTACATTTTGAAAGCCTGTTAATTTAAATTCAGTTTCATCATGGATATATTTCTCAAGATCGTTAAAAATAGAATGGCAAATAATATCTCAAACATATACGAAAAAAATACATTTGGGGCCCCCGGCCCAATCGATGTAAGGTGTAAATTTCAACATGTTGTTCACTTTAATTCAGTTTCATCATGGATATATTTTTCAAGATAGTAAAAATAGAATGGCAAATAACATTTCAAATATATTCGAAAAAATACATTCGGGGCCCCCGGCCCTGAACGATTGGACATTAGACTTGCAGGGCCCTTTGTTATTTTAATATGGGCTACCAAGTTTTTATATACAACTTTTGGTTAAGATACATTCATTTACTCAGAGGCTTTCACATAAACTAATTTTATATAGCTCATATAAGCACACAAAAAACGACATTAAGGGCCCCAGGGCCCAATTAGTACAAGATGTCAAATTCAAAACACCTGTTTATTTCAATCAATTTCATAACGGATATATTTCTCAATATTTATCCAGATCTTTAATACTTGAATCGGGAATAACATCTTAAATGTTTGTGAAAAAAGACATTTTGGGCCCCCAGCCCCGAAGAAATGGACATTAGGAAATAATTGCCCAATAGTATTTCAATATTGGCTACCAAGTTGTTATATACAAAATTTGGTTAAGATCCATCAATTTACCTAATAGCTAACGCTTAAAGTAATTTTATATAGCTCATATAAGAAAAAAAACATATTACAGGCCCCCGGCGCCCCATGAGTGTTAAATATTGCAAAAAAAACGTTGCCAGTTACCATCCCAGGAGCATACTCAAAAGTCTCCAAAAGTTTCATGGCGATCGGATGAATGGTTTAGTCAGCTATAAAGGACATACATGCATACATACATACTTTGATTTATATATATATATATAGAGTTATATATTTACCATTATTAAAAAAAATCAAGAGTGTTAAGGTGAGCAAACAACACTAGCCGCCCTAATAATTATATATAACACGATGTCATGTGTCTTGGAATCAGCCAATAGCTGGGGGATATTTGAAGGTTCTGATCGAAATGATGGATCGGAAGAGGAAAACATTTTAAATGCTTAACATGTTGATGGATGTGTTGTACACAGAGGCGTGGCACAGTAACATTCTAAACACAACATGGCACTATGATATTCTAAACACAACATGGCACAGTGACATTCTAAAAACAACATGGTACAGTGACATTCTAAAAACAACATGGCACAATGACCTTCTAAACACAACATGGCACAATGACATTCTAAACACAACATGGCACAATGCCATTCTAAACACAACATGGCACAATGACATTCTAAACACAACATGGTACAATGACATTCTAAAAACAACATGGTACAATGACATTCTAAAAACAACATGGCACAATGCCATTCTAAACACAACATGGCACAATGAAATACTAAACACGACAATAATTCAGGGGAGTGTAGAGATGGGAGGACGCGAAAATGAAGCTGGAAGCATTAAAACCAAAGAGGTGAAAAGGGGTTGAGAGAGAGAGAGAGAGGGGGGGGGGAGAGTGAAATGTACACAAATAAGTTTTTAAAAAAACAACAACAAAGTTCAGTTTTAGGAAATGAGAACGAAACAAATCTAAATATTTAAAACGAATGGCAGAAACATTGGGAAAAGATGTGGCGAGAGAATAGAGTCCGACAGATAAATGTACGCAGGCAAACAAGCGCGTAACGTTACAGAAGGGTAAAAGGTCGTTAAGGCAGAAATGAATTGAAGTGGTCGAAATCGATGCAAAGAGCCGAGGTGGGATGCGACGACCTTAAACTTGTTCCCGTGAGGAAACAGGAGATAAAGGCGAGTTTAGAGAGCTGAGGATGATAAAATCATCTTTCAGTATAAATTCAACACCTTGTGCCTGGGGTAAGTGCGGTGGCCTGGAGTGTGCGACCTTAAGATAAGATCGTGACTAACAATTACACGACTTTGATTGGCATGACATGTGCCGTCTGCAACAATGTGAGTGCAAGAGGACACGGGTGTGGACTAACAATGGCGCGACATTGATTGGTACGACAATGTGAGTGTGTGAAGACATTGTCAATGGTTGCACTGGATGACACCAGCAAAAAAACGAACAGTGACGGCTGGGATGGTAGAGCAAAGGGTGACCATTCTGATATCAAGATGTGATAGCCTTGATGGATCAATGTGTTAGTCCTGACGTGACGCTGGTGTTGTGGATACCGAGTTCAACAGACGGATACAACAACATAACTGACAGCTGACAGATCTCACTGTTGTGGGGACGTTATCAACAAAGCCGGGTCAGGGATGGTTCAAAGAAATAAGAGACAGCGTTTCAGTGGGGGCGTCTGGAGGATTGTATGCTGGCAGTACACGCAATAAGCCATATACTTGGTAAACGGCTGAATAGTCCATTTGACCTGGACAAGTTCACAATGGAAGGGTGTATAGGAAAGTTCTTGGTTTGTTCGTTGACTAGTACATCGAACAAATAGAACAGGTGGAGATATAATTGACTAGTATATGGAACAGATAGGACAGGTGGAGATATATTTGACTAGTATATCGAACATATAGGACAGGTGGAAATATAATTGACCTGGTTTAAATGCTTAGTAGCATAAATGAAATGAAAGGTGGGCATTAAACTATTGGACACAGATGCCACGATCATAAAACAAACACGTATCCAAGAACTGCTGGCCGTCTAAACAAAAAAATCAATAACTTTAACCATGCAAGACTTTATAAATATACGTTTCTGTTGGTAAATTTTGTTTTTATCTCCCTATAAAGCCACCTCCTTTTTATAAGAAAATTGCACAGCGCAGCAAACGCGTTCACGGATTTTTTTGTTTTGTTTTTGTTTAGCAGTTCAATATCGTGAACAAACAAATACAGGATTGAACGGGGTGGGGGGGGGCAGGCAGCCTTGGGTTGCAGACTTTCCAAAATCGATGTGACAAACATGTCTAATTGTCGTAATGCCCGGGTGTTTCAAAATAAACGGACGTCTGCCCCAACTGTACACGGAATCGCAATCAATGCCCCGAGTGGCTCTGGAAATAGCGTGAAGATCAAGCTCTCCAGATCACAGGGGCCGGCACTTGTGTGCCATGGGTGAAGACGCACGAGTTCCGTCCCTTACTCATTAACCCCATATATTGACCTTTCGGCTGAGCGGCGATTATCCTCGTGTGTATAATGTAGTTAGGGGCTGATTAGCGAATTAAAGGGATTAAGGTTTTTTAAATAAATTTATCTTATTAATGTATGTACCACACGGGCCGTTAAATGCAGATATTCCAGGAACTCTCTTTCTCTTGTGTAACTTAACACTTTCAATGGGATCGATGATCGATTTCGATAAAGATATTATACTGTTCACCTAACAGTTATTCTGTACCTTTTAAAATTGATAATTAATTTTAGTTGGCTGGGTGGGGGTGAGATATAAGGGATACACTTGACGACAAACTAGGGCCATAAGTGCGAGCTATTGTTGTCAAATGATCCTTAAAAAATAATAATAAAAAAGTAGGTGGTGAAATAGTGAATTGATTCAGCAACATCGGTGCAAGTTGAAGACAAATAGCAGGTAAACATAGTATACTAATGTCAGTAATGTTTAGATGCTTTAAAAAAAAATAATTGAATTAGCGGCATCCTTTCTTATAACAATTGACATCTTTGGGTATCATATTGTGGAGGACCTGGGTTGAAATAATTGAGAGGGGAGCTGACGGTTGGTAGGGCGACGGGGCCGTACTTGGAATGTGAACCATGCTCTCAGGACAATGACCGGAAACGAAAGATTCCGACATTCTCCCCCCCCCCTTTTTTTTTACTCCAGCCATGGAACGTCGGGGTATTAAGGAGGTAGGGGTAGTAATGTGGTGTAGAACAATGACAGTTTTGTTAGAAACAGGAAGCGAACTTTTTAGTGCCATTTGACGGGACATTAAGAACTACGGGGGAAACATTAGTAGCTAATTATTGGACATGGGTAAGGGAAAGAAAGACTGAAAATGTTATTGATCACACCAAGGGGGCATTCTCGAATGTCAACCACATACCTTCGGCCAGCAATATAAGGAGAGGACGGTAAGAGACAGACAGAGTCCCCCAACCCAGGGTTAAGAGGACGGACAACTAGAGACCCACCACAGGGGAAACGACAGGCAGTGAGAGAGAGAGAGTTGTAGAGAGAGAGTGTGTGTGTGTGTAGTAACCAGAAGTGATGCCTAATAAAAGAGAAGAATTGTTAGCATTAAAGACGCCTTTGTTTTAAGTATGCAAGATGAAGAGACAAGTAGTACCAAGGAGTATTGAGACATTGTAACATACTGTAGTTTTACTGATTGTTACTTACTAAGACATGAACATCTGTTTTATAAAGCAACGAACAATCATCCTCGTGGTATAAATAACACGTTTGTAATGGTAAGTAATTCAAACTTAGCAGTTATTAATTGATGACTCGAATAGGCCGCGGTTTAAAGGGAGGCGATGCGTGTAACTTTTTCGATAACCCCGAGAACCTTCCGGGTAATGACAACAAAGGATGTAATCATGTCGGCACACGGTCAAACCAGCAGGAGCTTACAGCTCATATTAGCCAGAATCGAAATAAAAATAACTTATTGGTTATACAAGCCAGAACTCCATAAAAGTCATGCAGAAGTGAGGCAACCAACTGCCGCTTTGTTTTGGTTTTCATTTCACAACATACCGCATTTTTCTTAGAGCTAACAGTACACTGATATACGGCCATGCCAGTAGTCAGTAGACTATATTATATCTGGTGTGCACTTGATTTTTTTTTCAAGTTCCTATTTTTGATTTTAATATAAAAAAAGATAAACATTGTTGCAACACAATCTATATATAATTCTCTTCGTGGTCGGACCCTGCGAGACACCAAGCTGCAAGTATGTTCAACAGATACTAATTTTAGAAAGCAGCGCACCAAATTACTGCATCAATGCATCAAAAGGTGTGCAAATTAAATATGCGCTGTAAAAATTTTTATATGACGTCATTCTTTTCGCTGACATTTTAATTTTGTAAAAAGGGAACAATGTAAAAAGTTATAAAATACTTTGTGTACATTTCAGAAAGTTTAATATTTCGTATTGATCAAACAAGGACAAGTTAGTTGGGATTTTGAAAAAGTGCATTTTTTCAAAATAAATAGATTTCAGCTGAACACTTCCGTCATTTTTTACGGGTGATACGCCGCGGGTCTCTCCAGAGTTCCTTCTTTTCATTCACTCACAGTCGCTTGCCCAAACCCACCCAATTTTGACAACCGTGTCTTTCAGGAAGTCTTCACCCGTCACTAAATCATTAGCGGCGTATGCTACGCCACGGGCCAGCTAGTGCTACTTATAGCCAAAACGTATGTAATAACAACATTAGTCATACATAAAAAAATTGTATATTACTCAACAAAGAGAAAGATGGTTATACTTGTTTGGACATGGTTTTTCGGCCCTTGGGTCCAGTTGTTATAATTCACTAGGAGGTAGCTATTGATTGTCTTCTAATACAGGATTCTAGAGTGGAGCACATTTTAAATGTCAACATTCCAATCATAACCGACCATTCCAAAAAGATATTCCATTGCTACTTAGTATGCAAGCCCCTATCCCCATTACCATAACAGAAATCTAAGGGCGTCTCGTCTCACTTTGTTTGCCACTTGTCTTTAAATTGTCCATGGGTAGCCACTTTGATTACATTTCCTGCTCGTCTGGGGCCATCTTACCGTATGCAAATAGCGCACATGAACGAATCATGCGCGTGGACGACTATAGGGGAAACTAGCACAAGGGTAGGTCTGGTTTCATGGTACCAGGGTATGTCTGGCATCACAGTACCAGGGCTATGTCTGGCATCACAGTATCAGGGTATGTCTGGCATCATTGTACTAGGGTTATGTCTGGCATCATAGTACCAGGGTATGTCTGGCATCACAGTACTCAGGGTATGTCTGGCATTACTTGTACTCAGGGTATGTCTGGCATCATAGTACCAGGGTATGTCTGGCATCACAGTACTAGGGTAGTCTGGGATCCAGTACCAGGGTATGTCTGGCATCATAGTACCAGGGTATGTCTGGCATTATTGTACCAGGGTATGTCTGGCATCATTGTACCAGGGTATGTCTGGCATCATAGTACCAGGGTATGTCTGGCATTATTGTACCAGGGTATGTCTGGCATTATTGTACCAGGGTATGTCTGGCATCATAGTACCAGGGTATGTCTGGCATCATAGTACCAGGGTATGTCTGGAATTATTGTACCAGGGTATTATGGCATCACAGTACCAGGGTATGTCTCACATCATGATTCCAGGGAATGTATGGCAGCATTGTAACAGGGTATGTCTTATTGTATTTTCAAATAAAATGTAGATACAGCCTGTAAATGTATTTGATTATTGGTAATAACAGGCCACATGGGTCCCACATTTTGTTCTTGGCGACAATTTTAAAAATTACAACAAAGTGACTAAGGGAAAGGCGTGCTAAAAACAAAATAATATCGAATTGAGGTTCATCATCAATCAGTGAAAGGTAGCTGATGTCAAATTGTGTCTACAATATAACCAATCTCATCTCAATTATTCACGATAACCAATCTCAACTGACATATATAACAACAGCCAAATGACATTCTGTTGTATTAAAGTAGATCACTGGCACACTACAGTATGGGGGAGCTGGGGAGATGGTGGAGAGCTACACTGCTCATCTTCACCCAGTGTTTACAAGGCCAAAAAAACTTGTTCCCCGAGGCCAACCTTTCCACGACCGACAATAGCATTATGTGACGTCATCGGCGTTGTTGGGGGAGATGAGCGAGTAGGATAAGAGAACGGGGAGTGAATCTCATCTGGGGGGACAGACGCCTCAAGTCAGTACCTGCAATCAGATGGGATCTACGCTGGTTGGCCTCCCCTTGGCGAGTTTAGGAGTTGAGTTTTGGTGGCAGCGATGGTTGGCCAACTATGAATTGCCCTCATAGTAAAGTAGCGGATCGGACCTAAGAACGTAACAGATACATCTCAACTATACAATAGGGTGAAGGAAATGGGACGATTGTAAAGATGTATATATTTTTTTTCCACAAACAAGACACGTGCTCTCCATGGTATCAATACGATATAGTAGACGCAGGTTTTCTCTTATTAAAGGTGTCCATAATTTAAAGGGTGAGTTTTACCCTCTTACCTTAGCAAATAATTACGTTTCTTATATTTTTATTATAGGTTGCTCCATTTGATACCCATAAACTCAAAAGGCTTACAACACATTTACATGCTCAAATACACTCCGGCCCTCAACCTCCAATATTAAATTGACAAGATAACCTAAAAAAAAGATAAACTCCTTGACGCTAGTGTTGGTTTATCAGAACGGAAAGTGCATATTTCGGAGCTTTAAGTCCGAAGCTGTTCCTCAGATCGCTATGGAACCCGCGGATTCTCTATCGCAGCAGCGGCAGATAATAACTTTCTCATGCCTGCAATCTCTGGCTTTGTACTTGAGACATTGAAGTTCAATAACAATTTCGTTGGTAATAAATTATGTGGTTGATACTACTAGGATTGGGGGGGGGCCTAGGGGGCAGAGCGTGCAGACGGCCGCTAAGTAACCAGAGAAGTGTAATGAACTCAGTGTGTGGTCGTTAATCATTAGAGTGAGGGAGAGGGGGTGGAGGTGGGAGGTGGGGGCTGTGAGGAAGTTAACAATGGTCTGAGGGAGGGATGTGGTACAAGGTTTTAATGAGTTCACGTGACGATGGAGAATTCAATTTTTGAGTAACGTCAGCGCATGTTGGTATATTTAATGTACATGTTGGTATATGTGCATGTTGGTATATGTGCATGTTGGTATATATGCATGTTGGTAAATGTGCATGTTGGCAAATGCGCATGTTGGCATATGCGCATGTTGGTAAATGCGCATGTTGGTAAATGCGCATGTTGGTACCTGTGCATGTTGGTACATGTGCATGTTGGTACATGTGCATGTTGGTACATGTGCATGTTGGTACATGTGCATGTTGGTACATGTGCATGTTGGTACATGTGCATGTTGGTACACGTGCATGTTGGTACACGTGCATGTTGGTACACGTGCATGTTGGTACACGTGCATGTTGGTACACGTGCATGTTGGTACATGTGCATGTTGGTACATGTGCATGTTGGTACATGTGCATGTTGGTAAATGTGCATGTTGGTACATGTGCATGTTGGTACATGTGCATGTTGGTACATGTGCATGTTGGTACATGTGCATGTTGATACATGTGCATGTTGGTATATGTGCATGTTGTTAGATAAGTATGTGTTACATGACACTCCTATTTAGACTATAAACAGTGGTGAACATATTAGAGAAACATCAATATTTATTTAGGTGTAATCAACTAACACAAATATTAAATGGTCATCTTGGTGCTGAATTATTTCATCATATGATAAGTATTTTATTGGTATTCAGCAAGTTAGAACTGATATACAGTGTATTTGCCAAAGATCTCAACAACCAATGTTCCCTCTGAGGTTCGTTGGTCCTTATGGAAAGTTAATATACTCGTGTGCAAAGTTGCACAGCATCCATTTTGCGTGCAATATTTTACAAAGTTTGCTGCGCAACTTAAAGGGAACATTGTCAGTAACTACTCTTAAAAGATAATCAGGACTCTCTGTCCCTCTCATTAAAGCTGTGGTTGAATCACAAAATGCCAACTGCTGTTCTCTATCTACAACAAAGCCAGCGAACACAGGCCTGCGAGCAGCTAACCGTCTTGGATTTCCCAGACAACACAAACATTTAGATATACAACTTTCTTATGTGCTGCTTCCATGTGGGTAATATTATCGGCATAAATTAAAACCGAGAAGAATGTTATACAAATTATAAAAACTTTTTTTCTTCTTATCAATGGGAGCCTTTCGCTTTTGTAGGGAAGTGTGGCTTTTGATTTCAACATCTAAGCCCCCAGGTGCAGCTCTCAGAAATGAGCATGTAGCTTATACATGAACAACTACAGAAACAAAAACGAAGTTTTGGGGGAAGGGGGTGGTAGATTTTTGTGTGGCAGCAAGCTACATCAGGCCAGGTTACAAAACCAGTGCAATAAGGGAGGCGTGAGTACAACACTGGTGTGTTCAAAGGCAACGTACTTGCTATGGAAAATGTCAAAAGAAGATGACTGGTATATTAATATATTATGGAGCTATAACAGTCGTGTTTGCTATTAAACTTTTTCATTACAGCACGAAGTATATGATACAATTCAAAAAGCGAAGTTCTTAAAATAATGATAAAAATTATAAAATAATCCCAAAAAGAAATAAACATCAAACAATAATAAAAATAAGCTAACGCAATAATAATGATGATGATGATGATATTTTTAAAAGGTATTTACATGTATTTAAAAAACAAAACAAAACAAAAACAACAATCTATGCCAAACCAATTCATGATTCAGATAAAAGTATATGTAAATGTTGTAGAGGTTAAAATTAAAGAATTCTACTTAAGTAATGTTGATTTAGTGTCAGAGGGTGACAGATCAAAGGTCGATTAGCTTTCCACTGGCAAAACTATCCGCTTGGATTTGCTGCAAATGGGGGGGGGGACAAACAAACGATGTTTATAAATTTTCTTTCCAGCAAATATGGCCTTTGTGCGTTTAACTGAGGGCGTAACGTCTTGACATCTATCATAGATTGGCGTTATCCGATAGCCTTCAACTTCATGAACTGCTGTCAAATTCGGCCCACGAGCATAGCTACACACATGCCGTGTATCTGAGCCGTGGATTCCTCCTTGTACTGCTCACGGAGCCGTCCGATATATCGGGTCAGATTTGACGTGAGTAAATATAGCCGGAGGCTAACAGGGGTTGCTTTTGTCATGGTGGTTTCATATCTCTAAGAGAGCAAGCAGGGTTGTTTTTTGTTGTGATGGTAAAATCTATCCAATAGGGCAAGCAGGGTTGCTTTTGTCTTGATTACTACATTTCTACAATAGAGCAGGCAGTGTTGCTTTTGTCTTGACGGCTACATATCTTTAAAGTGCTTCAATAGGCTTCCTTAAATTGTCAAAGCGTGATCCCTGAACACAAACCTCATCTTGCCAAGCCGTGATCCCAGCACACAAACCTCATCTTGCCCAGCCGTGATCCCAGCACGCCAACCTCAATTTTCCCAGCCGTGATCCCAGCACGCCAACCTCAATTTTCCCAGCCGTGATCCCAGCACGCCAACCTCAATTTTCCCAGCCGTGATCCCAGCACGCCAACCTCAATTTTCCCAGCCGTGATCCCAGCACGCCAACCTCAATTTTCCCAGCCGTGATCCCAGCACGCCAACCTCAATTTCCCCAGCTGTTTCCCTAGCACGACTGGGATTTCATGAAATAACTACGCTAATTGCGTTAACTCAATAAGCCATACACTGGAGGACGGGACGGCTCCATTTTTACCACGTTTTTATTCCAGTGTGACTTGAAAAGCGTTAGGTCAGAAAAAACTGGGTGAGGTTAAGTTTTCAAGTCAAATAACGTCAAAACGTTATTTTCCCCCAGCGCTTTTATCATTTCTTTTCATTCTACTTAAACTGTTCTAATTTTATTATTGATTGTTTTTTTAAATTATCACAAATGAGTACATTTTGCTCGTTAATATTTTGAGATGAAATAAAGCAAACGATGTGTTAAAACATTTTAGAGGGATATTGCGACAATTATAAGAGCAATACTAAGAAGTCATGTTCCCCAAAAAAGAACACATTGTGTTCTCTACCAAAGAACTCATTATGTTCCCCAAAAGAGGAACGCATTGTGTTCTCAGCCCAAGAACTCGTTGTGTTGCGCTAGACTGGATCTATCCTAGTAAGTTCGAGTATGACTCATTAAACGTTTACTGAGTACTCTCAATAATGCAGTACATAAACTCTTCATTAAGAATGCTTTACATTAAGGCTGCACATTTGATTAAGTGTGTGCGCCAAAATGTCTTTACATTCACAATCACATTGTTTGGTGAAATACGAGATGGTTTAACCCTCACACTGTTGCGGTGGAATACAACATACTCTACATTCAAATTCTTGCGGTGAAAGACAACATACTCTACATTCGAATTCGTGCGGTGGAAGACAACATACTGTACATTCAAATTCTTTCAAAATTCTTGCGGTGAAAGACAACATACTCTACATTCAAATTCGTGCGGTGGAATACAACATACTTCACGGTGAAAGACAACATACTCTACATTCAAATTCGTGCGGTGGAATACAACATACTCTACATTCAAATTATTGCGGCGGAAGACAACATGTACGTTTTGAAAGGCAACGAAAAAAGAAGTCTGAGGGTCGGCCATCTGACAAAAAGCGCGCGCTTGGCAACTGACGACCTACACATCCTGCACCATCGACATGATCTTCACGGCGTCAAGAATTCTATACGCCGCCATACAGGCGCGCCCGTCTGTTTTACCCATTGGTAATGATTGGTTGTTTTGCACACAAGAACGTTACACAGTTGTGTGGTTTATCTTCTTACCGTCTACATCTCCTCTCTGCAGCTTGTTTATTGTTGCAAACTGTATTTTACTTTTACTTTAACAATAAACATTATATTAATAAATACACATACATCAAAATAGTAAATAACAAACAAACAAGCTAGTTTTTGGAAACACTTTTAGAGTAGCTTAGCTAGACTATACATTCTTGGCGTCTACTTTTTTATACGTTACATAATACGTTTTTTTTTGCGATGAGATACGTTTAAATACATTCTCTTTGGTGAAGAGATTATTTGTGTAATTTTTGAAGACGAAGCTTAGTAGACGTTTATTAGAAGTTTAATAAAATGCGCTGAAAATTTCGCACATAATCTCTTATGTTCCAAATAATTCCAGAATGTTCTTTATCTAGTAGTTTGCTATGGAAATAGGAATATATATGGGTGCGCAATCTTGTTGCAATCTCTCGTATTATTATAATTATGAATGTTTGAGGACTTTGCGTTAAGACCTGCTAATTGCACGATTTTATTTTCAAGTTGACGTATTACGTGACTTTAAAACTTCGACCTGTGGCATGAGTTGATTTTATTCAAGTGAACCTAACCCCAGGACAATAACACTACACGTAATTTGACAACCTGGGCGCGTGCGGTCATCAATGTTTGGGTATGTATACAGTTTGGTAAGATTGAGATGAACTCGCATGTATATTGCATCCCATGATTCTCACCAGGATAATTGTAAACCCCTTGTAAGGTAACAATTTTCTATTTAACGTGCCATATTTCCAGGGTCTAGAGCAGTGCTTCTCAAACTTTTTAGTGTGGCGGACCGGCAAGAATTTAAGCATTGCACCGGGGACCGGTGAACTATTTTCCCTGCACTGACGTGGTAGCGACATGTCCATTCTTGGTAACTTCTGTGGACCGGCATCGGATGGCCCACGGAACGGCACCCGGTCCGCGGACTACCACTTTGAGAAGCACTGGTCTAGAGCCTTTAAAGAAAACAACAACAAAAATAATAGAGCGAGAACCGTTGATTCTAATCTAAAACTATTAAAGGTGTAACAAGGTTTATGTAATACTAAAACAAAGGATTCAAATAGTGTTAGAACCGCTGACTCAGATCTAGATTCACCCATATCTAATACAGCATCTTTTAATACAAACACAAAGGAATGCGAACACGTTCCAGCACTGACGCTTTGCACTTGCGCATTTACGCACGCATTCATGGACTTACGCACTCACGCGAGCATCACATGCACACCGGGTGAATGGTGAAAGTCAGTTTGGTGATGGGGCCCGAGGTTAGACATAGAGATGGAGAATGTCAGACAAGCAGAGTGAACGGCATTGCTAGCGGCAGGTAAGTCTGCAGGAGGCAGTCTGAAAGAGAGCACAATGAATTACCTGCCCCTAGGTGTATAACATTCTTATCCGGTGAGTGGGTCGGGGATTTAAAACACGAGAAAAAAACAACATTGGCGTATTGCTCACCCATCAGAGTTAAATCGCCCAACCTCTCACCGCCGGCATCAGTGGCGGAGACAGTGGTAGGGTTACCCCATGGAGTTGGGCTTCAGTGTTAACACCTAATTCCACCACCCTGCCTTCTGATTTATATACTTAGATGAATTTTCAAGATCCGCCTATGAAAGAGTGAAACGAAACACGCGCACCAAACGCATTCGTTATTTGTGTTACGAATTTAAAATAAACATATTTTATTTATAAGTCTTTAATGTTGTTTTTAACGCCTGGATAATCCAACCCCCAATATTATATTTATGTTTTTTCAGGAACACTGTATTGTAGTTTTGGTTATAACGAATTGGCGCTTGCGTGGTTTTATGATCTGTTTTTATGAAAGGACGATAACGAAATCAATGTTATGTTTGTTACTGACACTCTGGCTAGCACTAAATGGTCAGGCAGTGGTTCTAAAACTTTTAAGTGAGGCCAAGATTGGTGAAGAGAATAAATGTAATGAAAATTAAATAATTAACCACTGTTAATTAACTAATAAATGCACACGTTAGAGGTGCTTTCAAAAGGCGCCGCTAAAACAAAGAGCATTGTGTCAATCTCTTTATATAAATAGTTGAACGTTACTAAATTAAGAGTTATAATTAAGACGCTTTTCATGGCATGGAGGAATGCACAATGATCCTATAGATTAGGATTAAAGTCGTTCGCCACACACATTTAACACAAAATGTTTGTAAGATTTATCGACAATGCGCCAAGTTGAACAACCTTGGTGACACTATATATCACATAGTTATGTCTCAATGACGTCACGATGTATCTTATTGCTAGCCTTCTAATGTGCCGACTAACTATAAGAGTTTATAAAATGATATTGTAACGTTTTTTACAGCACTTGATTGTTTAAGATTTTACTGTATGCTAATCACTGGCATCATTGTAATCGCAGTCTAACGTATCCCATTACTGTTGATGAAACGAGATATTACACAAACCTTTTCAAAAGTCTCATCTACCACTATCAGCAGTGTTATATTTGTATAACAATGCCTATTTAAAAACAAATAAACTTAAAGTTAGGATAGCATGAATCATATGACGCGCACCAGCTTAACTCTACGCCGACTTGGAGCAGGGCCAGCAACACAGATGAGCTGATGCACGCTGGGATGGGTTTTTAAAACCGAGATCTGTCTGGCAACAAGATGAATGCTGCGCTAATACGTCGAAACTTTTCAATTATTATGACTCGATGGCCATCAATCAACGCTCAGTCTCAGAGCGAAACTATTATACCAGGAGGATGACTCGAAATCGTAAAGAACGTTCAGTTTCAGCAGCGTATGTATATCAAGTTGCGCCCATTCGGAGTGGTATGATTGTTTTGTGTTTCGCTTTTTTAATTGTTATGGTTCGGGGAGGGGGCGTGGAGGGGTAAACACTTTTAGTTTAGTTTTTATTTAACATAATAGGGCAGTTGACATAATAGGACCGTCCCGGGAGATCCTAACTCTAACTCTACGGCACCAGTGAACTGTTTGCATAAACATAACCTCTACCCCTAAAACTCACCAAAACATTTATTTTAAGTGGGATGGGCCAATTCATCTTGTGAGTGGGACGCTATGCAATACATCCCATGCGGGTCATACTGCGAGGTCTTAGTCAACTTTGCGACCAAACCATGGATGACATGAGTTGGCATAGAAAACCGTTGTCTAAGGGGCGATAAACGAAGCGTCTTATCAGAATACAGAAATATGTACCAACACCAATAAGCGGATAAAACGTAAAGCGTGACAGCTTGTCTGGGTCTCAATCTACACGGACAGTTGAATCACCCGACCACACGCCATCAAGTCTATGTTCTACATCACCCGGCCACACGCCATCAAGTCTATGATATGCATCACCCAACCACACGCCATCAAGTCTATGTTCTACATCACCCGACCACACGCCATCAAGTCTATGTTCTACATCACCCGACCACACGCCATCAAGTCTATGATATGCATCACCCAACCACACGCCATCAAGACTATGTTCTACATCACCCGACCACACGCCATCAAGTCTATGTTCTACATCACCCGACCACACGCCATCAAGTCTATGTTCTACATCACCCGACCACACGCCATCAAGTCTATGTTCTACATCACCCGACCACACGCCATCAAGTCTATGTTCTACATCACCCGAATACACGCCATCAAGTCTATGTTCTACATCACCCAACCACACGCCATCAAGTCTATGTTCTACATCACCCGACCACACGCCATCAAGTCTATGTTCTATATCACCCGACCACACGCCATCAAGTCTATGTTCCACAGCGTATGATTATAATGTATGAGCACACGGCCCACGTGAATGACTTGATGAGACTTTAAATGTCTTGGTATTATCACCGCCACGGGCCAGTCAGTGAGTTTGTCCTGAATGAGGACTGGATCACAACAAGGGTTGTTATCAATCATAACACCTGGCGGGGTGTCCAAGTGCCGGGGGAGGGGGAGGGATCAGCGATTACAGAGGTTGGAACACACGGTATTGAAATCCCCAAACAACGATAACAGATCAGTGAGTCAGTGAGTCACGTGTAGTTATTGCGTCGTTAATCATTTTGAACTGGGTGAGTTGGCGGGTCTTGAGCCAGAGGCGAGACAAGACATTCAGCGGTGAGACAATGGTCCTTGGGTACATAATACAGTATTTCATGGTACTTAAACATGTGAGACAGTGGTCCTTGGGTACATAACACAGTATTTCATGGTACTTAAACATGTGAGACAATGGTCCTTGGGTACATAATACAGTACTTCATGGTACTTAAACATGTGAGACAGTGGTCCTTGGGTACATAACACAGTACTTCATGGTACTTAAACATGTGAGACAGTGGTCCTTGGGTACATAACACAGTATTTCATGGTACTTAAACATGTGAGACAGTGGTCCTTGGGTACATAACACAGTATTTCATGGTATTTAAACATGTGAGACAGTGGTCCTTGGGTACATAACACAGTACTTCATGGTACTTAAACATGTGAGACAGTGGTCCTTGGGTACATAACACAGTATTTCATGGTATTTAAACATGTGAGACAGTGGTCCTTGGGTACATAACACAGTACTTTCATGGTACTTAAACATGTGAGACAGTGGTCCTTGGGTACATAACACAGTATTTCATGGTACTTAAACATGTGAGACAGTGGTCCTTGCGTACATAACACAGTACTTCACGGTACTTAAACATGTGGTACAGTGGTTCATTTTGACAAAAACCCATTCTAAGTCGTAGAGCGGCCAATAATCACGTCTGCACCAGCTGACAACTGATTGCAGCTGTTTTTGTTTATATTATTGATGAACGGCACTGATTTTTCCACGAGCCCTTACGTTGACAAGCAAATATGCAAAAAATGCAAGATGGTATTGAGGAGAATATTGCTTTGGGTACATAATAACAAT
Source organism: Ampullaceana balthica (assembly GCA_944989445.1). Classification (NCBI taxonomy): domain Eukaryota; kingdom Metazoa; phylum Mollusca; class Gastropoda; family Lymnaeidae; genus Ampullaceana; species Ampullaceana balthica. Next base: position 143,009 of record CALYLW010001144.1, read on the forward strand.
GGAGGGTACACAAATTAAAACATTCTGATTACCATCATTTGTGATTTGTTTTTGTTTTAAATTTATCATGTTTTGTGTGTGTGTGTGTGTGTGTTTTTTACAAACTTTACTGAAACAGAAATTCCTTTAATCGAAAAACAGACTTTTCAAGCTGTTCCTTCTATATCTTTGTAAGACTACCAAACATTGTTCTTTGTTCTAAGTCAAACAACACAACATGCACTTGAAACAAAGATCAGCACAGAAGCAAAACTTGAACGAACAACGGTGGCTGATACTTTCCAGTGATTAAAGCTACTTCATTGCACTCCTCAGAACATTCTTGTCAATGTTGTCTAACGCGAAGCTCGAGATTATCGGGCCGATTAGAGTAAGTCGTGATTTATCTTCAATGCTGGCCAACTTATAAGTAGGTAATTGTCACGACATGCCCAATGTAAATAATTTAGCCAGGTCGATGTAAATGCACTTATTGTAGAAGTGTGTTGTATACGTGTTACTAAAAAGCAAAAGACATTTATAATCAAGCACAAAACAACGAAACGGGACATTTTTGTCTGAATGTTAATTTGAAATACACAAAAATAAAACCACAAAGTCCAAGTGAAATCCCATCTATTGTATTAACATACATTTATTTAGTTTTCGCATGTGTCTAAGGGGCTGCAATGAGCCAATCACTTGTCTAAATGAAATATTTATGTTACGGTATGAGAAAATTATGCAAATATTATGATTAAAAACATAACTGAATAATATTTTAAAAAAAACAACAACTGAATAATATTTAATTAAGACATAATTGTCCTCTTTATATGTGACGTTTTATTATGTTCACTATTAAATTGCGCAGTCTTTTAATGAAATTTAACGGCTCCTAGCGGCCAACTAAACAAGCGACGTCCACACAAACAGTTTTATCACGCCAGTTTTCTTGGACCAATAAACATAACATGGGAATTCATTAAGTCGTGATAGGTGATTTAAGACCCGCACGTCGGGGGAGATAATCTGCTACAAGAAGTGGCACTTTTTAAAAGCACCAACATTTCTTCTCCGCGGCATGTTAACTCCGCATATCACCCCCCCCCCACCTCCTTTTCACCATACGAACCAACATTAAAGACAAAAATAAATAAAATATTGACACTATCAGGGCAACAGGTTCTAGCGTGAGGGAATTACTGGGGATTTAAGAACAGTTTGGATGTGTATATGAGTGGCATGGAGCTCAGCAGTATGTTTTAGAGTTACGGCATTTCTGTTGGAGTCACAAGAACTGGTTCAGTGTGACCGATATAAAAACAGTGGAAGGAAATAACAGAAGGCGTTGATTTATGTGGTAATCTATACATCGTTGTATCAGCGGCACGACATAATCGATAAACATGTTAGATAACTTTTTGAACTCAAACAGGTTTGATTTTTAAAAAAAAATACAGCTTTATTTAACCATTTTAAAAACATATGTAAATGAAAATTTCGGGAATTTTGTCGACAATTCGATGATCGAGCTCATAGGCTTTTGTACAATTCTGTGTTTCTAGAGAAATTTTTTACAAAGTCATTTTCTGTGAACGTACTTACAAAGTACCAGCTGACCATAATAAATTCTTGGATTCCTTTTAAATTTGACACCACATAAATAACGGCGAGTTGACAGAAATTTGACTCCAGGGACCCGTGAAGAGGTGAGGTATTGAAAGGGTGGATTAAGTGGGGATGTATTGATCTTCTTTCAATCTGTCTCCGAGCTAATCACCGCCTCGGTTTAGGAATATCCCAGAGAGATCAAATAGGAACCCCGGTGGATGACGGGAAATGAGAAGTGGGAATAACAAAGGACCTGGGACAATTATTGGCACGGGCGGTTATAGCGGTGGAGTTCTATTACACATTAACTTTTTGTTTATTAAACTTTTAGTAATTGGGGTGTGAAGTTTCCATTGTACTGAGTTCTTTAAACGAGTATCTTAAAGTGTGTACGCAATATTCATAGAAGGAATGCTTCGTCAGTTTTATTTGATTGAAATGGCATACGCAATGTGTTTTGAGTTAATACGATGTATGGTGTATGCATGATATATTCTTGACTAACGACAAACCCAACCTCGAATGATGCAAGGATTTGTACAATACACAATACTGTGGAGGACCTGGGTTGAAATAAAAATTTCAACCAAGGTTCTCAATTATTTCAAACCCAGGTCCTACACAACACTAAGACATATGACCAGTTTGTGTAAGCTGGAAATTGTTGTCACACTGCAAATAGAAAAACAACATGGCGTACAATTGTTACTGCTGTCCAAGTCGATATAATGTTTTCGTCTGATACAAACACCGAGTCTTGTAAGAGGTCGACCAGCAGACCGCCCGAGAGAAGCCACAAGAACTAAATAAAACTTAACAGTCTGACCAAATGGAGAAACCCTTCAGAGGTTTCATTTTCCAGCTGACCGGAGCAGCACCGGATTCTCCGCCCCTGAGAGAGCGGCACACGGCTTTCCTTCTGATTCGATCATGTATTTAGTCTTTATGTCGGTCATTCGAAACATCTTGTCCGTTTACTTATAAATATGTAAAAACTATTTATTGTGTTCTGATCCCCTTGTGCCCATGTCGTAATGGGGCACATAACACTATATAGAGAGTGCTTTCATCACGGGTTTTATTGTGTGTGGCCGATTTGATCACTTCGCTTTCTTCTGCTACTGGCTTGAGTTGCCACCACATAGCCAAACCCACTGCCTAGTGAGTCCCTAGCAATTATAATTCCCACTAGAAATCATCTCGCCGTCTCCTCGCTATTACATTCCATCTTCTCTCGTTCCATCTCCTATCTCAACCACTTTCTGTCGTTACTTCTTAAAGTTGTTCTAACATTTCCCACTCTCCGTGCCCCATTTTATGTTCACCTCTGTGCGCCTAACATCACATCGGGTGCAGCGTCTTTCAGAGGTTCTGATGGAACTGGTCTTGGTTTCATTCACGTTAAAGCACGGTCCCATTAACCGACATTTGCCTTCAGCCTAAGATGTTCTAAAACAACACATAGACTCACCACTCTATTCTGACATGCTATCTTAAAGCCACAGAATCAAGAGATTTTGGGTTGTAGCATTCTCAATTTAAATTAAGACTGTGATCTTTGTTTATTTCTTCTTCTTCGTTTACGTAGAGCCTGATATGGGTGCCACTCTATAATAAATCATAATTTATCTCCCCCTCTCTCCCTCTCCCCCTTCAACTCCCCCTCAAGTGACATCGTTTAACACTTAGAACTTAGCAGCCCCGTCGAGACATCGCCATTCTTTACATCTCTTCAAGCCGTTAGTATCTCTCAGTTGTCAGTATCTCGCAGTGGTCAGTATATCTCAGTGGTCAGTATATCTCAGTGGTCAGTATCTCTCGGTGGTCAGTATCTCTCGGTGGTCAGTATCTCTCGGTGCTCAGTATCTCTCAGTGGTCAGTATATCTCGGTGGTCAGTATATCTCGGTGGTCAGTATCTCTCGGTGGTCAGTATCTCTCGGTGGTCAGTATCTCTCGGTGGTCAGTATCTCTCGGTGGTCAGTATCTCTCAGTGGTCAGTATCTCTCAGTGGTCAGTATCTCTCAGTGGTCAGTATCTCTCAGTGGTCAGTATCTCTCAGTGGTCAGTATCTCTCAGTGGTCAGCATCTCTCAGTGGTCAGTATCTCTCAGTGGTCAGTATCTCTCATGTCCACCCCACCCCCACCCAACCAATCAATAATTATCTATTCTACTCGATGACCCTCACTCTCAGTGTAGCCAACGGCTCCTCCCAATAAACTGGCATAAGCGGTGTCCACTCCCGCTGACCAACACTAATTAACATTATTCCAACAAAACCAAATTTCCTCGACCAGTTTCCCTTCAGTGTTCTTTCCTTCTTCCCCCCCTCCGCCCTTTTAAAGTTGTCTGTCTTCAATCAATCTTTAATTGCAACGAACTTATTTCTCTTTCCTTCCCACACACCATTGACACATACAGAAACTAATACAATTTTTTTAAAAATCGACACACGCTCGTCAGTGCCACTCTACTCCTAATACTGCTGTGGATGTAGCCTTGCGATGAGCTTTTATTTACGTACATTATCTACCCTACTATCATTAGCAATAAAAAAAAACACATTATAAAATGTAGTATTAGCTGTGAGAATGGACCTAAAAATACACAATGCATTAATTAGTTTCCTTGTTTTAGCATATTACTGCAGTGTACGTATGTATCTCTATCGATCGTATAATAGGTAGCGACTTGTCCCACCGACCCCCTCCCACCGACCCTCTCCCACCGACCCCCTCCCCCCGACCCTCTCCCACCGACCCCCTCCCACCGACCCTCTCCCCCCGACCCTCTCCCACCGACCCTCTCCCACCGACCCCCTCCCCCCGACCCTCTCCCACCGACCCCCTCCCACCGACCCCCTCCCACCGACCCCCTCCCACCGACCCCCTCCCACCGACCCCCTCCCACCGACCCCCTCCCACCGACCCCCTCCCACCGACCCCCTCCCACCGACCCCCTCCCACCGAGGGGATAGGAAATATAGCCTGCTATAAGACATTATTCTGTATTCATTCTTTACAAACAAATCAAGATGTGATGTACAATACTTGTGTTTTTTGGAAGAAACTCTTTTAGCGTTATCGGCACAACATTTACATTACGGTGCAGGCAAAATGGGCTATACGTACAGCCCTTTGGCCATACTTACAGCCCTTTGGCCATACTTACAGCCCTTTGGCCATAAAAACATTGATCGCATCTGTAGATGTATCTCCAATCACCCCCTCCAACAATCTGAGGAAATCTTTGAAGTAAACAAAAGCAATGCACAAAGTGCACCCTCTAGGTCAGTTTGAGTGAAGACCACTAGTATCAAGCAACGATCCCTTAATGGGCAGATACGTAAACCGACGGCACGCAGCAGTTCACCATTACGAGCAGCAAATTTTGATAACAATGATATACGTTTTTGTGGGGTTTAAACTTTTGCACAAAAATGTATGCTGTGCAACTTTGCACATGCGTTTGTTATTTTGCGCACGGACCACCGAACCTTAGAAGACACATTGGTATCAAGTTGTAGAGAGAGCGTGTGACGTCAAGGTTCGACACGTGATTGGTGGCTGGTCTACGGACGTGACAGTAAGTGCCGGGTGAGAGGGGGGGGCGTGGTGACAGAAACAGGCAGGAGTGGGAGCTCAGGGAGTGGGACATTGACAGGAGTGGGGTACGATGAGTGGACACGATGGTGGGGAGAAGTGAGAATCGGAGAAAGTTAGTGAGACGGAGAAAGTTAGAGAGACGGAGAAAGTTAGAGGGACGGATAAAGTTAGAGGACGGAGAAAGTTAGAGGGACGGATAAAGTTAGAGGGACGGAGAAAGTTAGAGGGACGGATAAAGTTAGAGAGACGGAGAAAGTTAGAGAGACGGAGAAAGTTGGAGAGACGGAGAAAGTTGGAGAGACGGAGAAAGTTGGAGAGACGGAGAAAGTTGGAGAGACGGAGAAAGTTGGAGAGACTGAGAAAGTTGGAGAGACGGAGAAAGTTGGAGAGACGGAGAAAGTTGGAGAGACTGAGAAAGTTGGAGAGACTGAGAAAGTTGGAGAGACTGAGAAAGTTGGAGAGACTGAGAAAGTTGGAGAGACTGAGAAAGTTGGAGAGACTGAGAAAGTTGGAGAGACGGAGAAAGTTGGAGAGACTGAGAAAGTTGGAGAGACTGAGAAAGTTGGAGAGACGGAGAAAGTTGGAGAGACGGAGAAAGTTGGAGAGACGGAGAAAGTTGGAGAGACGGAGAAAGTTGGAGAGACGGAGAAAGTTGGTGAGACGGAGAAAGTTGGTGAGACGGAGAAAGTTGGTGAGACGGAGAAAGTTGGTGAGACGGAGAAAGTTGGTGAGACGGAGAAAGTTGGTGAGACGGAGAAAGTTGGTGAGACGGAGAAAGTTGGTGAGACGGAGAAAGTTGGTGAGACGGAGAAAGTTGGAGAGACGGAGAAAGTTGGAGAGACTGAGAAAGTTGGAGAGACTGAGAAAGTTGGAGAGACTGAGAAAGTTGGAGAGACGGAGAAAGTTGGAGAGACGGAGAAAGTTGGAGAGACGGAGAAAGTTGGAGAGACGGAGAAAGTTGGAGAGACGGAGAAAGTTGGAGAGACGGAGAAAGTTGGTTGACGGAGAAAGTTGGAGAGACGGAGAAAGTTTGAGAGATGGAGAAAGTTTGAGAGATGGAGAAAGTTAGAGAGACGGAGAGAAGTGAGGCGCGTAGCATTATATTAAAAGATGAAAATATATAAAGAAACAGATGAGTATGGTATGAGATTTCAGAACATTTAAAAAAATACATATGTTATGCAAACATTGGGGAATAAAAATGATGGGGTGGTTCCACGAGTCGTGAAAGGAATAGATGGTACAAATATGTATTTATACAAATAAGACGGGAAAACGATGACAAGGGTGGAGAGTCAAAACGGTATAATGAGCGGGAGACATAAATGAAATTTTTTTCGGAGAACAACAAGATTGAAACTAAAAGATGAACAAATGTTTGAAAAGATTGAAACTAAAAGATGAACAAATGTTTGAAAAGAATGAAACTAAAAGATGAACACATGTTTGAAAAGAATGAAACTAAAAGATGAACAAATGTTTGAAAAGATTGAAACTAAAAGATGAACAAAGGTTTGAGAAGAATGAAACTAAAAGATGAACAAATGTTTGAAAAGATTGAAACTAAAAGATTAACAAATGTTTGAAAAGAATGAAACTAAAAGATGAACAAATGTTTGAAAAGAATGAAACTAAAAGATGAACAAATGTTTGAAAAGCAAGAGAACATAAACATCTGAGATAAAAAGAGTTACATTTCGTGATAAGACTTTGATTTCTACGAAAGTAAAGTATTCTTTATACCCAGGAGGTAGATCCATGCCATTCAAATATGACTTTCTTAGATTTGAATTCGCCCATAAAGTTAGTTTTGAACTTGTTTTGTCAGTCCAGACGAAGAAAACATGGTCACAGTGTTAAAAGTATGGGTCGGCGAACAGGGGTCAATTACCCCATTTGGGTTTTTTTTTAAAAAGGAGGGGGGGGGGCTCTTGGGGGGGGGGAATACAGACTCACTTGGGCCATATAAAATACATTATAATCCACTCCTTCTGGGGTAACGTCAACATATTTTTTTTTAGTTTTGGGTAACATGCAAACAAGTTTGCCAACATGGTTAAAAGTGACGCCTCGATGTATTTTACAACTATGTTATTTGTCTAAGGTAAATGTTTAACTGCCCCACTGGTCATGCCTAGACACTGAAACAATTGATTGTCCGCAACTTCGATGAAAATAAACTAGCTACACACAAGCAGAGCAAGAATTTCGTCAATTAACGTTTGGTAATATTACATTTTTTCTCCCTGTGGCATTATCTGAAACTTGTGGGTTGGGGGGGGGGCGGGGTCCCGCTGTTATTCCTGATCTCTCAATGGTAGAGTTTGGAAGGCTGGCTGGCGAATCAATACACAGGATAACAATGTGTTTATAAATAGTTTCACGGGGATTTTTGTGTACTTTTCTGAAATACTACACTACTTTATCAAGCCATTTTTCTGAATTACTACACTACTTTATCAAGCCATTTTTCTGAATTACACTACTTTATCAAGCCATTTTTCTGAATTACTACACTACTTTATCAAGCCAATTTTCTGAAATACTACACTACTTTATCAAGCCATTTTTCTGAATTAAAACCAATTATAGAGATATTGTTTACAGCTAATGGTGATATTACTAATAATAAGAAAACTCAATGTTCAAACGTGTTGCAGAAAAACGAAAAATACATGTAACTATATCATGAGCTAGCAAGGTAACAAACAACGGACAAGACATCAGACTGTTGAGATGGAAGTAAATTTGATTTTTTAAACTTTAAGGCTGAAGCTATGAAACGTGAGACTAATGTTAACGTGGAAGACTGGGATAAAACTGGTTTGAGCTAAATTTCGGAAATTCCATTAGAGAAAGTGGGTCGAATGTTATATGCAGCGATGAAAGAGATAGACAGATAGAGAAGGAGAGGGATGCAATATATGTTAAAAAGTAACGGTATGTAGCATATGAGTTTAAAAAGTATGTTGGAGAAGTATGTTGGTGAAGTATGTTGGTGAAGTATAATGGTGAACTATGTTGGAGAAGTATGTTGGGGAAGTATGTTGGTGAAGTATGTTGGTGAAGTTTGTTGGTGAAGTATGTTGGTGAAGTTTGTTGTTGAAGTATGTTGGTGAAGCATGTTGGTGAAGCATGTTGGTGAAGCATGTTGGTGAAGTATGTTGGCGAGGTATGCTGGTGAAGTATGTTGGTGAAGTTTGTTGGTGAAGTATGTTGGTGAGGTATGCTGGCGAGGTATGCTGGTGAAGTATGTTGGTGAAGTATAATGGTGAAGTATGTTGGCGAGGTATGCTGGTGAAGTATAATGGTGAGGTATGCTGGCGAGGTATGCTGGTGAAGTATGTTGGTGAAGTATAATGGTGAATTATGTTGATGAGGTATGCTGGTGAAGTATATGAAAAAAACTAACGAAGTTCACACACGAGATACTGTGACGATTCGCTGATGTAAACATTTCACCAAATGAATTAGGCTCGTTGATGGCCCTTATATTATGGTACATACATATTACTGACGTCCTTTATACGAAGATGATTGCATCCACCGCTTAGACGTGGTTTATGTCCACTCTAGCATTACTATTATAGCTTTGAATTTGTTCAAGAAACTCATCAAACGCACACATTCCAAATGGTGGTATGTGTGTGTTTGTTCTTGTATATGCAGCATGAAAAGTTTTGTTTTCTTTGATGACCGTGTCGACCAGCAAACGTTTCAACGCTCACCTAAACCATTCAAAGACTCTGGCCATTTGATCAGTTTGAAGATATAAGAAAATATATGGTATCAGCTTAGTTTATAACATATATATATGACTACATACATATGCAGCCATCGGATTTGGTGCAACAATATCAACTAAAGTATCTCAGACAATAATGAATGTTCATCGTGCAATTTATTGCAAAGAAATCTGATAAATTCCTCAACAAATACCCATACCTTTTTTTTTAATACTTATCTTTTACTAGTTTTACCCGGTGATTTTCAACTCTCTTGAAGCGTTGTATCTCCATTCGATCAATTAATAAAAAAACAACTTTACACCCATATAACATCGGATCCACTAACTATAGTGCTGGCTAATAACTAAAAGCTACATCAGCTGTTGATAGAGACTATTTGTAACCGTGCCATGTCGTTAGAGACTATCTGTAACCTTGCCATGTTGTTAGAGACTATTTTAAACCTTGCCATGTTGTTAGAGACTATCTGTAACAGTGCCATGTTTGTTAGAGACTATTTGTAACCTTGCCATGTTGTTAGAGACTATGTGTGACCGCACCATGTTGTTAGAGACTATCTGTGACCGCGCCATGTTGTTAGAGACTATTTGTGACCGCGCCATGTTGTTAGAGACTATTTGTGACCACGCCATCTTAGAGCCGAGTTTATTGATGTCACGATGCAACGCGTCATTTCCGAACGGTCGCCATGGCAACCCCAAACTGTTAAGATCCAACACTTAAATAACCTTTCTGTCAACAATTACCGGACGACATTTAATGTCCTGTCTTACTTTCCAACCCTGTCACTTGAAATATCCTGACATGTCGAGTCACTCATGTTCCCCGCCATGTCATCACCGGTTATGTCCTGTCAAACCTCTCCTACCCCCTTCTCCCCGATGCTGTTCCCAAACCGTAATCAATCAGAGCCGATGAGCTTCCTTTAACGCTGCTTTAAATCAAGGCAAACAATCATTCGGAGGCTATTCCAGGATTCACGCCCCCCGTGGGACGAGCTGTGTTAGCGAGGAGACTTGTGTGACGTCTACAGGGGCAGTCCAGGCTAGCAAGACGTCTTGGTATAACACAGGACGGATCATGGTAGAGACGTCTTTGTATAACACAGGACGGATCATGGTAGAGACGTCTTTGTATAACACAGGACGGATCATGGTAGAGACGTCTTGGTCTAACACAGGACGGATCATGGTAGAGACGTCTTTGTATAACACAGGACGGATCATGGTGGAGACGTCTTTGTATAACACAGGACGGATCATGGTAGAGGCGTCTTTGTATAACACAGGACGGATCATGGTAGAGGCGTCTTTGTATAACACAGGACGGATCATGATACAGACGTCTTGGTATAACACAGGACGGATCATGATACAGAGAGGTCATGGTAAAATACGTATGACGAATTATGTTAGAGAGAAGTAAGAAAATAACACATATAAGGGATATGTTACAGCGCCGTTTCAGTGTTAAACATATATCATCCATATCAAAATTTGCTGCGCGGTAAATCTAAACTACTGCAAGGTGTCTAGTAGGTAACTGCGGGGGATGGAAAATTGGTTTCCGAACGTGCTTTTTATTGTTTTTTTTGTGGTTGTAATAAAAACATATAGCTGGTATCATTTTTTGTGTGTGCCAGCAATTATATAAATAAACATTTAAGATCTATTATTAGCCCGGGAATGCCCCAAACCCACCCCTGCCATTTTCCCGTCCAGTAGTTTCTTGAGGCCCCGCCAATGGGCTGTAAAGACGTCTATTGATTTCCTCCAGCGGCGACTTAACGGACCGGTCTTTCATCAAGGCTAAGCCAGTGGCTAAATCAGACAGTCAGGCCCGTGCCATGTCAGGGGCTTGTCTGTCTTCAAGCTTGTCTGTCTTCCGGATTGTCTATCCTCAGACTTGTCTGATGTGAATGTGACAGTCAGGCCCGTACCATGTCAGGGGCTTGTCTATCTACAGACTTGTCTGATGTGAATGTGACAGTCAGGCCCGTACCATGTCAGGGGCTTGTCTATCTACAGACTTGTCTGATGTGATGTGACAGTCAGGCCCGTACCATGTCAGGGGCTTCTCTACCTACATACTTGTCCACCGTCTTATGTGGATGTGGCAGGGGGGGGTGGCGTTACGTCACGAATCTCGCTCTTAGTTACTGCCATTGTGATACGTAATCGTTTGAAGTTAAGATGTGGATATGTTTTTGGCTTTCTTTAAAGATAAGCTCAGTATTCAGACCTCGGTATTATATGGCCATGTATCACATATTTACATCTCAGTATTATATGGCCATGTATCACATACACCTCAGTATTATATGGCCATGTATCACATATTTACACCTCAGTATTATGTGGCCGTGTATCACATATTTACATCTCAGTATTATATGGCCATGTATCACATATTCAGACCTCAGTATTATATGGCCGTGCATCACATATTCAGACCTCAGTATTATGTGGCCATGTATCACATATTCAGACCTCAGTATTATATGGCCATGTATCACATATTCAGACCTCAGTATTATGTGGCCGTGTATCACATATTTACACCTCAGTATTATATGGCCATGTATCACATATTCAGACCTCAGTATTATATGGCCGTGTATCACATATTCAGACCTCAGTATTATGTGGCCATGTATCACATATTCAGACCTCAGTATTATGTGGCCATGTATCACATATTCAGACCTCAGTATTATGTGGCCATGTATCACATATTCAGACCTCAGTATTATGTGGCCATGTATCACATATTCAGACCTCAGTATTATGTGGCCGTGTATCACATATTTACACCTCATTATTATATGGCCATGTATCACATATTCAGACCTCAGTATTATATGGCCGTGTATCACATATTCAGACCTCAGTATTATGTGGCCATGTATCACATATTCAGACCTCAGTATTATGTGGCCATGTATCACATATTCAGACCTCAGTATTATGTGGCCGTGTATCACATATTTACACCTCATTATTATATGGCCATGTATCACATATTCAGACCTCAGTATTATATGGCCGTGTATCACGTATTCAGACCTCAGTATTATGTGGCCATGTATCACTTATTCAGACCTCAGTATTATATGGCCGTATATCACATATTTACACCTCAGTATTATATGGCCGTATATCACATATTTACACCTCAGTATTATATGGCCGTACATCACATATTCAGACCTCAGTATTATATGGCCGTGTATAACATATTCAGACCTCAGTATTATGTGGCCGTGTATCACATATTCAGACCTCAGTATTATATGGCCGTGTATCACATATTCAGACCTCAGTATTATGTGTCCGTGTATCACATATTCAGGCCTCAGTATTATGTGTCCGTGTAACGCAGAGTGAGAACACTTGAATTACCTCTGCACATACAGCTCCCTGACTCATCTTCTGTTCAGTAACTAAAGTCAAGGTAAGGCCGTCACCCAGGCAACGTGACACCTCCAAGTTTTTAAAATGTTTTTCGTTTCCAGTTCATTGAAAATCCAAGGTTCTAAACCCAGGCAATGGTAATTGGCTGTGAGGGGTTAGGAGAGGCGTTAAGAAAATACGGTTACCTAGGGCGCACTCGAGGCTCTCTGCCTACGGTTACCTAGGGCGCACTTGGGGCTCTCTGCCTACGGTTACCTAGGGCGCACTTGGGGCTCTCTGCCTACGGTTACTTAGGGCGCACTCGGGGCTCTCTGCCTACGGTTACCTAGGGCGCAGCCAGGGCTATCTACTATCTGCCTATCTCAGTTGTCTGACATCAAACAGAATGTTGACCTTTTAAACTCTATAGAACAGTAGACATTGTGCGCATGTGTTGGATAGCAGTAAGATATCGGCATTTTTAACAATGTATGGCACGAAAACTATTTGAGTGATAAAACAAAGAAGTGACGTGGAAGGCACGCGTGAATACTTATATAAAATATCAATTTGTGATGCATTGCTTTAATTCTAATATTCATGTTTTATAATTAACTGCAATGCTCAACCTACCCCGTCCCTTCCCAAAAGCGTGGACGCCCATGGAGGCTGGTGACGTAGCTTGAAAACTATGCGTGAGTTGAACATTGCAGAGAGCAGCTGTTGTATTCCTGCCTCTGGCACACCTACTGTGCAGGTAAAGGTGTGATTCACCTTCTCAGCGGTTCAAGGCCAGGCACCATGAGACCTGATACCATGGTCAGATCTCCTCTCGAAGTCGACATTCTTAGGATATTACGATAAGTCCCCTGTTCAGACCATGCTGGCCTGTGGGGCAAGGGAAGCGGCGTTTTACAAGTTTTTATAGCCACGACATACGAGGGAATTTGTGTGGCTAGCAACAATATCCTGTCTTCACTGAGATTCAGACCCGTGACTTTCGGTTAGACAGCTGAGCGCACCGCTACTCAGCCACGGGGCCCCCATGCATTGATATACTTTCTTGTGTATATTTTGTGTGTGAACATTTTAGCAATGCTATTGAAAGTTTCGTTTGATTATATGCACCCCAGGTGTATGGGTATTTTAAACAAAATCTATCAACAATATTTGATAGTTAACACAATACCAAAATGTTCAATTTGCATGCATGTCACAGGTGTCCAGGTCACTCCAGCAACCGTTTTATCTTATCGTTAAGCCTACATCAGTTTTGTTATCTTAGTTTAATACCTCCCCCCTTCTCCCGCCAACACGAATTCAGTTATCGGCACCAGACGAGGTTAACATGGCGGAGTTCAAACACCGATAACTCTGTTATTTGTTGCCGCGTGAGTTGCGTCGAGTTTGTTCGAGGAGGTTTTTTTATTTTGGTCTATCTCCAGGGCCGACAATCCCAGTAGTCATCACAACAAGGTTCAAATGAGTTGAATCAATGGAGCTATGATGTCTTCATTGGAGTAACCAAACCTTGACTAGATCAATAGTCGCGAGTTTCACAAATAAACAGAACGTGAAAAGGAAGAAAAAAAAACCCACTTGTCTAATGCTCATAACACACTCTAAAAGTACATACACAACTATCACAATGTCCGTCTAATAGTATGACTGTGATCAACTTTATGACTTGTATATAAGACAGTCAGTTTTCATTAAGTGCTGCATGTACCATAGTACTGACGAGCCTGTGCAACAGACTCATTAAAAAAAAATTAAGACTTGCGCCATAAATTCTATTTCCTTAGTACCAAATTGTCTTCTGTACATATTGACTCTATACTAGGGATGTACCGGAATCAAATTTTTGAAATCCGGCCGGAGCCGGAGACGTGTTTGTAAATATGGCCGGATTTGCCGAAGCCATTATATAAATGTATATATATATATTATGGTTCTACCGGCTAGACGAATTTGGCCCGATATATAGAGTAAAATTCTGGCGGAGCAGAAGCCGGATTAATAAATATGTCCGGACTCCAGATTTGCTGGAACCGGAGTCGAAATCCGGTTAACCCCTACTCTATACTAGCTTCATCACTCTATGTCTTCAGTACAAAACTGTCTACAGTACAGATTGACTCTAACCCTACCATTCCCATACAAATCGGCCCCACGGACCAACTCTTTCCCCCTAACTTCCCCCCAAATCGCCAGGCCAAGGTAATTGAGAATGAAATGACTCTCCCCCCCCCTGGGGCTACCGTCCCAGTGATGGTCTGTGACAATTTCAATCTTCCTGATTGTTCTATTCGGTGCAGGCTTCCGGTAGACGGTCGGCCTGGGAATAATTTGGCCAATACGAATCTATGGCACTTCTAACTTTACTCCGCCTTTGTTAGTATACGAGCTAAACCGAAATCATGTTTGTTTCTTTACGACGTAAGAATGTAATGGTATAAAGTAGTGTACTATTAGTACTAACTGAATGGCATCCCAGTATGTATTTAAAAAAAAAGCTGTTTCGGCTCAAGGGTGTTGCAGATGAGATACATTTATTTACACACGCATACAGTACGAATATATATTGATATGTTTAAACATAGTTTGTTTACTAAGAAATAGTAAATAGTACAATTCATAAGCTGGTCACGTGATACGGCAAGTAGGTTTGGTTGACTCGGGGGGGGGGAAGGAAAGAAAAAAAAAGGAAAAAACAGCGCTTCCCATTCATTGTCTGTTGATTCATTAACTATTAACACTAACTCGCACACTCAAGGCTGTATGCCCACTCACTCCTACACGCAAGCTACACGCTGGCCACTCGTGAAACATGATTCCCCCACCATGCTGGCCCCTGAACAACGTATTCTATTGTTAGATCATTATTACAAGCTGTGTACTCAATTCGGACAAGAAGCAAGAAGCCGACCTGACACAAGCAAGCCTTGAATATATGTGAATAACTGTTGTGGGTACACTAACTTTACAACACGATTAACATGTGTACACACCTCGGACCTACAAGCTGGCCATGTACAACACAATCAAGCTGTGAATACGTGTGTTGTGAGTACACTAACTTTACTACACCATTAACACGTGTACACAATTCGGACCTACAAGCTGGCCATGTACAACACAATCAAGCTGTGAATACGTGTGTTGTGAGTACACTAACTTTACCACACCATTAACATGTGTACACAATTCGGACCTACGAGCTGGCCATGTACAACACAATCAAGCTGTGAATATGTGTGTTGTGAGTACACTAACTTTACTACACCATTAACATGTGTACACAATTCGGACCAGTCCATTGGATAAAATCGAAACACCAATCCACAAAACAACACGACCATCTCAAATAATAGCGTTAATACGCCACTGAAACAAATTAAAGGGCAATAGTGTAAAGTCAAAGACTAGGACTAACAGTATGATTTACTAAGATCATGCCGCCATTTTATTCCAAAGTCACCATATTATCTCTGAGTGCAATGTCAGACAGATACTGTCATTGTAAGTTTAGACCGGGTAGTTTTGAAGTGACGGTATCAACTGCCAATGTAGAGAAATTCTTCAGGCTGTGCGTGCGTTTATAGTGTAGCGTGAGTGTGGACATGGGAACTGAGACTTATGTAGCAATGAAGTGTAGACTGATTTACTTAGGTGAATACTCCCTAGGGAATACTCCCTAGGGAATACCTCTTAGATTTAACCTTATCTATAGGCTACTGCCATACTCAGTCTACACAGAATCAAGCTTGGCTCACATGGCTCACGGGACGTCACGGGATGAACTGACGACCTAAATGTGTCTACTACTGTCTGGGCGCTGGCATTTAATAATAGGATGTTAGGAATGTAAGCTATGAGTATGCTGGCAAAAGGTCAGATGTATTGCATTTAACACACACACACACACACACAAGCACACACAAGCAAACACATGTTTATAGAGCCTATACAGTCATTTTTCACACACATGCAAACACATGTTTATAGAGCCTATACAGTCATTTTACGTAACGCTTAAACTAGTCGTTTGAGCCTGCTTTAATCCTTAGAGTTATGCACTGATTATTTTATTAATAGAATCCTGAAGTGTGGATATTTATTTTAAAATGTTTTAGTTATTTCTATTTTATTGTAAATATTTTTTTGTGCTCAAGACTTCCTTTGTACTAATTTTCTTCAAAAAATCAAATTGGCTTGTTATGTACTTGAAAGTGATATACCCTCGTCTTGGATAACTTCGTTTGGCTTGAATATTGATTCGTATGAAAACTGAATTTTTAATATAATTTGGTTTTTTTTAAAACTCAGTATAGAACGAGAATAAATATTGTATTTTAAGCGAGAAATTGCCGAAACCTCCTCCAAGTTTTATATGGGCGACTATACTAGAGCGCCACACATTTATAAAAAGGAAAAATAATGAAAGAAAAGCGGATTTTAAAAAAAAATGTACAGAACAAAATAAAAAACACGGTGTGTCTTCGAAAATTATTTTGAAAAAATCCGCTCAACAACTCAACACACAAGATGGCAATGAAAATATCAAGTTAATGAAAAGTTAAGCACATGGTGGTAGCAAATAAATAATCAAGTTAAATTTGGGCTACGGAAAGAATCAACATCTCAAAATAATCTCTTCACGTATTCAAGTCATTACTTCAATCACGTGTTTTAAGTCACGTGGCTAGAAAACTTCAAGTCACATTATGACTGTTGCCTTCCCCAACGCAAAGTTTCTTTGAGATAACTGCATGCAGCTCCGCTTGTCTAACGAAATATTCGTCATTAATCATCGGCTACGCTGATATATTCGGTTTAAGATGTCCATGATTTATAGCCAGCAAAAAAAAGGAATTAGATTCTATTTGGATGAAAATAGAGCGAGCAGGGTTAAGTGACAATGAATTAGGTGTGTTAAAGAGAATGGAGACAGACAAGCGGTTGGATAAGACTTAGCCAGACAGTAAGTGACAATGAAATAGTTATGTTAAACAGCATGGAGACAGACAAGCGGTTAGATAAGACTTAGCCAGGCTGGGACTAGATACGAGTCTTTCATCTGACAATTATACCCCGTGATGGTCTTAAGAAAAGAAGAGTGGGGGGGGCCCTCTCGTGACGAGGCTGACGGCTTTTACTCTGGAATCCCAAATGCCACTTAAACGAACGGTTCAATACACGCATTCACAATTGTACTCTCGATCAGCTATGAGTGCGCCAGGTAATGAGGCCAATCAGAGTTACCGGACTTGACCAGTTCGTTAGCGTGTGTTAAGACAGGGGTGGCCAGACCCGGGAAAAAACCCTTGCCTTCACACGGATTCGAACCCGTGACCATCGGTACGACAGTCCAGTGCGCTGCCACTCGACCACCGCGTCCCCTAGACCAGGGGTGGACAGACCTGTAGTAACTGAGGGAAACTAGACCAGGGGTGGCCAGACCTGTAGTAACTGAGAGCCACTAGACCAGGGGTGGCCAGACCTGTAGTAACTGAGGGCAACTAGACCAGGGGTGGCCAGACCTTTTGTAACTGAGAGCCACTAGACCAGGGGTGGACAGACCTTTAGTAACTGAGGGTCACTAGACCAGGGGTGGCCAGACCTGTAGTAACTGAGAGCCACTAGACCAGGGGTGGCCAGACCTGTAGTAACTGAGAGCCACTAGACCAGGGGTGGCCAGACCTGTAGTAGCTGTGAGCCACTAGACCAGGGGTGGCCACACCTGTAGTAGCTGTGAGCCACTAGACCAGGGGTGGCCAGACCTGTAGTAACTGAGAGCCACTAGACCAGGGGTGGCCAGGCCTGTAGTAACTGAGAGCCACTAGACCAGTGCTGGCCAGACCTGTAGTAACTGAGAGCCATTAAAAAAATATTTAAAAAATGTTGAGAGCCGCATTGAAGCCCCATGGGTCATTATCCTGGATTGTAAATCTTATAGTAATCCTTGTAACATATCTTTCATAAATTGTACGCGAGTCGCAATGTCAACACAGAAGCACCGGATTCACCACCGTTGTGTTAAGGTTTCAACTTTTCTTGATATTTTCAAACCTAACGTAAGTCATGGAAATAGAGATAACCTCCAGATTCTGTTAGCTGGGTACCGTCACCGTGTAAGAAATATTGATCAAAGCGCCCGGCGGGTGATGTGTGATGAAGATCCATTAATGTAGGATAAGGACCGTTGTGAGAGTGTGGGGGTGGGGGTGGAGCATCCATTAAAATAATGTCAGTCTGAAACAGATGATAAATCTATAGCAGGGGCGGGGATCACAAAGATGCACTCCCTTAACGACAGTGTTCTCCCTTAAAGACGGTGTTCTCTCTTAAAGACAGTGTTCTCCCTTAAAGATGGTGTTCTCCCTTAGAGGGTGATCTCCCTTAAAAACAGTGTTCTCGCTTAAAGACGATGTTCTTCCTTAAAGACGATGTTCTCCCTTAACGACAGTGTTCTCCCTTAAAGACAGTGTTCTCCCTTAAAGATGGTGTTCTCCCTTAGAGGGTGATCTCCCTTAAAAACGGTGTTCTCCCTTAAAGACAGTGTTCTCGCTTAACGACAGTGTTCTTTCTCCATTAAAGACAGTGTTCTCCCTTAAAGACGGTGTTCTCCCTTAACGACAGTGTTCTCCCTTAAAGACGGTGTTCTCCTATTTACATACTGTGCTACATTGAATATTATAAATGTAATAGTTATGTTAAGTATATTTTATTATACAGGGCGAAACAAACAACGTAAATTTTGAAAGTCATTGGTACATGAGGACGGCATCTAAAAGACGCAATTTTAATACAAAATATATAAATTCGCATTATGTTTTCTTAAATGGCATATTTTAATTTTAAGGTTTCAATTACTATGAATAAAATTTTTGTCGTTTTTTTCATTACCTCTTGGTTTTCTGTTAAATCGATAGAAAAAATAACTTAATTATTATTTTTTTGGTCACCCTTTATAACTTTGTGTTTTCGGACA
The DNA here is from genome assembly GCA_944989445.1 of Ampullaceana balthica. Taxonomy (NCBI): domain Eukaryota; kingdom Metazoa; phylum Mollusca; class Gastropoda; family Lymnaeidae; genus Ampullaceana; species Ampullaceana balthica. The sequence goes on from CALYLW010001144.1 coordinate 162,341, forward strand.
GCGGTAAAGTGTTCGTTCACGAAACATTTGGCGCCGAGTGTTGGGGCAGACGTCAAGTGACTTGGCCATAACTAGAAGCTGCTAGAGAGGCCGGCCCAGGATAGGGATTTCTGGAGGTCTCCCGTAGCTGGCCAATGTCCCTTGAAAGAATTACATACGTACATGAATGTTCAACTGTCTGCTCCCCATGTACGAGAATGCTCAACAGTTGAATCTTTTCAAATTTAGTAGTTATGTAAAGCTTTTATTTTATTATATTTTTTTTATTGTGTCCATACTCTGACTTGTCACATGTCACAATGGCAAGAAGCACTGGCTTGGAGACCCGACATACAAAACTTACGGTAGTAAAGACACGAGGTCACCGTCTGCTACGCTTCTTTATTGATCTGAGAGTTTGCAGGACTTGAAGTGGGGAGGGTGAAGATTTTCAGCCTTAAGGCTATAGGGTCGAATGACAAGAGGGTGAGTAAAGCGTAGAGAGCGTATACGCTGCGTCAAACATCTTCCTTTAACAAGTGACAGTCTTATTTCGCTGAGAATGAATATGAACCACTAAAGTCTGTCGGAATATGAGGGAACAAAGCAACTTTCATAATTGTAGGATATGCATTTATTCGAAACTACAAGAGAAATAGATTTTTAAGCGTTGTTTAATGTTTGAAATAACTCAAAACCGGACCGTTGTGCGACAAGGTAACTTAAATGGTGTCTTCAGTTTTACCATGTTTAAGCCTCAACAGCTTGTCAATGGCATCCTTTCATTACATATTAAATATGAACTTAGCGTCTTAAGCACTTTTATAGCCACATACCACAGTATTCCAATTAATTATGTACATTTTATAATGTTTTCATTATACTAATATTGTATTTGTACTGGACTGCAATAAAAAAATTGTAAATAAATGAAAACCTATAAAAACATTAAGTGTGCATAATCTAATATATTTTAAAAGCTTTATTAATAGACATCCCTGGAGATCCGTTCTGTAAGACAAAAGCCAGTTATAACCCAATGGTTTACCCTCACTGGACACATATAATATTCATGGGGGAGGGGGTGCGGAAGGCGAGTGGGAGGAACTGACCATAGTATAATGATCTCTAGGGACCACACCGGACAATGTGGTCAGATGATGGACATCCTCTCTGGCTCGGGTTCACGTGGGGTCAAGGTTGGTGGAAAGGGTGGAGTGTGAGAGGGGCCTCAGAGCAAGGTCAGGGGTGAGACGGGAGGCAATCAGACGGGGGACAACAAAGTGTGTTGGTGTGTGTGCTGAGTGGACAGGCCTGGTAGTCATGTCATTTTTGTTGGAGGAAATCACAAAACGTCAATTTCCGCTGATGAATGTACCTGACAAAAGAGCTCACAGCTTGACCACGCAACCCAGACAATCCAAGTAGAAAAAAATGAGATTTCTAACTTATTTTAAATCAGCTTATCGTTTTGTCAATTGTCAATATCTTAAGACTTAACAGGAAATGGCTTATTTTGAAAAGAAATGATTTAGTTTATGATACTTGCAATTGCAACGGGGTTGTTATGAAAGCCTTTCTCAGTTGGCCTGATAAACTAACGATTTATGTTGGCCAATATTTAAGTGTTAAATCATCGTTGGACAGTGTTTTAAATGTTATCTGTCAAACAAGTCACACCATCAGACCCTTGATACACAAGTTGTCAATGTGATTCTGTCAACACAGACCCCCCATCACCATCAGACCTCTGATACACAAGTTGTCAATGTGATTCTGTCAACACAGACCCCCCATCACCATCAGACCCTGATACACAAGTTGTCAATGTGATTCTGTCAACACAGACCCCCCCATCACCATCAGACCCTGATACACAAGTTGTCAATGTGATTCTGTCACAGCTCACATCATACACGCACGTCACCCCCATCACCATCAGACCCTGATACACAAGTTGTCAATGTGATTCTGTCAACACAGACCCCCCATCACCATCAGACCCTGATACACAAGTTGTCAATGTGATTCTGTCAACACAGACCCCCCATCACCATCAGACCCTGATACACAAGTTGTCAATGTGATTCTGTCAACACAGACCCCCCATCACCACAGACCCCCCATCACCATCAGACCCTGGCCCCTGGGTTCATGGACGGTCATCAAAATGCCATTGGGTCGCGATATCCGGGCGGAGACATTACGTGACATTGACTTGAAATGTTGGTTTTGTTTCCCATAGGACCTAGACGGCTGGTGGTCGGATGTGAAATAACATCGTCTCATCTGTTCCAGACAATGGCCGTACAAAACAGACCCAGAGAAGTGTGTCAGCTACAAATTGAACAAAAATATTGACTTAAAATTAAAAAAATATAAATGACGTCATCAACCCATTTTTTTGTTGGTCGCTATGTGTAAGTGTTCGTATGTACGTAAGTGCGGAGCTGTTTTTGGGTAGAGTGCATTTTGTCATTAAACAAAAGAATACACAATCAGACGAAAAGTTATTTACAAACGTGCACTCAAGACAAGTTTCTTGTTCCACTGATGAAATCAGAGAGTGTGGTCAGCAGTGAAATACTTTGACGTACACCACACCAAGCGTTGGATCTAACAGATGGCACACAATAACTTGGAATGTAATTAGTGTACAACAATGCACAGAAATGTTTCCATAATAACTCTTGTCAATACCAAACATAGAGTCGATTACACAATCTTGAAGAAAACATCCATGCCTTTGAATAGCTTTGGGACAGACTTTGACTACTCTTTAAATAGCACTGGGACACACATTGACTACCCTTTAAATAGCACTGGGACATAATTGACTGCGCCTTTAAATAGCACTGGGACAAATGACTACCCCTTTAATAGCACTGGGACAGACATTGACTACCCTTTTAATAGCACTGGGACAGACATTGACTACCCTTTAAATAGCACTGGGACACTTGACTACCCTTTTAATAGCACTGGGACAAATTGACTACCCTTTAAATAGCACTGGTGTACACATTGACTACCCTTTAAATAGCACTGGGACACACATTGCTATGTAGTTGATAGTAGTCATCTCTCGAGCTATTTCAAACTAAATTTTTACGACACGACTCCAGTAATGGCCCAAATGGCTCATGTAATGTAAGATTGTAGGCGGGCTATCTATTATGGTGTTGTCTTTGGGTGCGAGATCGAACATCATGTCAGTACTAGGACCGTCAACCAAGGGAGTCCAATCCGCGCTGCCCCTGCCACTAAAAGCCCCATTAGCAGAGAAGGCATCAAACTTGCCTCATACAGAAACAATAGTAATAGCGCTACATTAACAAACATGGCACCAGCTGTTCTGAGAAGGCAACGACAGAAGGACATATTGTTAATTTATTATTTGTTTTTTAAAATTTTAACTTTAAAAATGTTGTACAATATATTGCAGTAAAGTATTCGCTTATGAAGAAGTGAACAGTAAATTAATTAATACTTTTTAACTTATATATTTCGAACCCAACAACGCTATATTTGTACCAGGCCAGTAAAAAATGGAGACATTAAATCGATACATAAAAAAAGAAGGAAAGATGGCAAGCCAAAAAGATTGACCTGACGTGCCAGTGGAGAGCCATTTTATGTACGTCATATCCGGGGTCATATCATCGCACTATTCACCATTCACAAGTCTGGAACATTTCTTTAGTCTGGACTCTGGACGCAGTACGTCACTGGGGCTAGTCAACATCTATACATCGGTTGTGTTTAGAGGCAGTATATAAAAGTGTCTGTCCAAGATACGATGCTGGAAGTTCAGGTTATTAAAAACCCGGTCGGTGGTAAAATATTCTCCCTTTGCGCCAAGGGTATAATATAGTTTGATACTTTTCATTGAAGAAAGAAGCTCAACAACAACAACAACAACAACAACAACCAACAACAACAACAACACAGTAATTGGCTCAGGAGTAGCTTTCAAAATAATTTTTTGCGCAATTTCCCCATGGGACAAATTGCGTTTATATATTTGAAAAGTCTGTCTGGTATGTCTGTTAAAGCTTGCACAAGAAACTACTCCTGAACCATACCAGATAGAGGGTTCGGGTCTTTTGCAAATATGTTAAGGAGGTCCCAAGCATGTGTACGGGCCAAAACAATTCCCGATAAAGGTTTACTGGATTGTCTGGATAGTCCGAAAAACCCAAAAAATTTCCAATATTTTGTCAATTTCTCGCCAACCATAACATCTATGGGGTTGAAATTACGCAAAACTATAGCTAATAATATTTAGAACAATGTTGCAGAAGGAATTTTTTTAAAATCTCTTTTCGTTGGACTCCCGTAATTTTAGCAGCAATTTGTAGATAGCAATTGTTTTTGTTTACTTTCAGAATTACTGATTTGAAATGACTTTTAATGTATTCTAGAATGATTTCCCTTGAATAAAAAAGGTGGAAATTCTTTGTTTCAACTCAACGTGTTTTCACCGCAAAATTGCCTTGTACATCTGAGAATATTTCCACTAAATACTTATATATATGTATATATGCTGTCTATAAATATGTAAGTGACAGACAGGTGGTGGAACAACTTTGAAATGAGCAGCGTTAGATAGGTACTGAACCGAGAAAGGGAGATACGTTTGCCAGAATGTTAAAGTAAAAACCTCGTTACTTGGCCAAAACTATCAACTTATTATTATTTTTAAGTAATATACCGGTGTGTATATATATATATATATATATATATATATATATATATATATATATATATATATATATTACAAACCAATTAAGTTCTGTAGTAAACCCAAGCCTGGCTAATAACGAATAAACCAAACATGCTCAAATAAATGTTCCAATTCCCAACTCTGAGTAAACCGTTGTTACAACATCCTGTCACGTACTAAGGCTCACACAATACAGTATCATCTTTCGTCGTTAACAGTCACACTGACACGCACACGGCTATACGACACACTGACACAGCACTTTATCATATGACGAACTCATACAGCACACTGCCATGACACATTGTGGCACTGCACGGTGCTATGACACACTGGCCGTGCCACACATCTTCAATCACACTCTCATCACTTAAACCTTCCTACCATTACATCCGCCACTTATAACCAACACTCAGGCCAAACACCATGACCACACCACAGTCTCAACTTCATTCTCTATGTGAACAGTTGATTGGCTCCCATTGACTCATACACTCATCTACACTACTTGATAATATGACACATTAACATAGGCAGACCTTACTATAGACCCGTAAGAAACGTAACTATACGGCGTTACTGTAGTGTCTCTTTATTGCAAGCTCACCAAAAACAATTGTTTACTAAGAATAAAATAAAATATCTTGCTTCTACAATTAAAGGTGATTTTGGGTTTTGACATAACTTAACACTTGGCTCTTTTATACAATAACAAGTCGCTTCAGACAGAATGCTTTCCGGTTCAGTAGGCAAATGTTACTCTCTTTCCTGTTGCCTGAAACTAAACTGTAAGGAAAAACGCTGTAGCTTAACTATCCTAATGCACAGTGTAAAGATATTTGACATTATTTGAAATTACTTAAAAAAACTAACTACATCGCTGTATTGTAGCAATAAATGACAGCTAGAGTTAATCTCTCCTGTTCACAGCTCAAGCAAAGCAGCGCAAGAACTAATTTAACTCCTTTCCCTAACAGTTGTGGCAAGTTGTCATTTCTAAAGATGGCAATTTTATTGCGTCATCGGTATCGTGTTTAAATGGAGAAGAAATGGGTCATAACTCAACCCTACACCACCCCTAATGCCTAATTTAGCACCAACAAGAGTTACCCTGCATGAACCCCCGACCTCCCCCCCCCCAAACACGTGTACTATTGGGCATCTGGTCCAAGCCACAGCGTTAAACTCTCAAACCGGACACTTCGAAGCGATTTGACAACATTCTCTCGTCGATTTGACCATATTCTCTTGTCGATTTGACCACATTCTCTTGTCGATTTGACCACATTCTCTTGTCGATTTGACCACATACTGTTGTCGATTTGACCACATTCTCTTGTCGATTTGACCACATACTGTTGTCGATTTCACCACATTCTCTTGCCGATTTCACCACATTCTCTTGTCGATTTGACCACATTCTCTTGTCGATTTGACCCACACATACTTACTTAACGATATCAAATACTATGTAAACGGCCATTGAAAAAAAACACCTTCTTTACATTGTTCAATATCTTAAGTCTTATGCCATGCAATACTCGCTTCTTAACTCAGGTAGATAAAAATACTGGTTTTAAATAAAAAAGAAATCCAACTCACCTTTATACAGGAGTTATAACAGTAATACGCCTTTAAACTGACCCTACACCTTTAAGAAACCAGGATTTCGCAATCAGCTCACCGCGGATCAAATCCTCAGAACACAGGAATCAAGCCAATGAGCCAACAAACAAACGCGTATTTTGCTTTGTTTTCCTTCTGTTGTTAGTTAATGATAAAAACACAACCCAGGGAACGAAAAGGAATAATTGCTGCGACCTTCACGTCTGCTCGCGCCGTCTACTTGTTCACGCCAGCCTCGCGGTCCAGGACGTTAGCGTGTCGCTGGCCTACCCCACGCACACGCATCCACTCACGCACACACACACACGCATCCACTCACGCACACACACACCACCCGGACTACAGGGGCAGAGGTGGGGGTGCGGAGGGGGCAGGCTATAAATAGCACAACCTATGGGCACCAAGCGTGAGCGGTGAGATACCCGCTGACTGAGTGAAACCCTCGACAGTGGAGGGAAGGATTCTGAGCCTTGTTTGAAGTTGTACACAGATCACGTGACTCCGGGCATATAAAAGACACGCAAAGTTTCAGGAAGGTTGCAAACAACTTAACAAACAAAAGAAAAAGAAATCGCCAGTAATTTTCTTTTTTTTCTCTTCTTTTTCTCTTCTTTTTCTTCTTCTCTTCTTTGCAGTGAGCAGTATCAGTGAACTAACTAATGGTCTAACGAAGGAATATAATAACGTAATGTACACGACGCTATTATTCAGATGTTCCGATCAATCTTTAAGAAGAACTCATTTCAATTGCAGATTCATTAAAAGATTAGTAGGGGCGGGTGGGCGAAGGCAGATGATCAATGACTCAATGGGGACAATATCATTGAATTATCTTAAATGCAAAGTTAATTAATTTTTTTGTTGTTGCAAAAATTAATGTTTCTAAAATATTTATGGAATTCTTAAAGCTGACTCTTAATTTTATTCTTAATTTCAATTTTTTAAATATATTTTTAAAAAAATAAATATTTTCTTAAAATTAAATACGATTTTCATACATATGTAAGCCCCCGAGTTCAAATGACGAAGGTTTACACAAATCGTGCCATCGCGTATTTCATTTCCATGGCACACAGAGACAGAAAGACAACAGTTACTTTTTATAATTTATAATGAATCAAAGCTTTACTATCGAAGCAATACGTCAAATGGTATAAACGAATGCCCACGGACCACCTGTCTGTTTCACTTATACTCAGATTTGATCGTGTTTTAACATTTTGATAGCAAAGAAGCTGTGGGAATATTAATTATGATATCGTTATTAAAGGCTAAATGGTTGGCCTATATTTTCTTTACGTTATATCACTTAGACTCTAGTCACTTGTGTCTTGTTCTTGTTTCGAAAAAAAACAAAACCATTTTTAAAAATCTTTTAATTAAAAAAATTATTTACATCTCAAATAACATTAATTGCCTAAATATTAGAACACTAAACTAAAAAAAAAGAAATGTAATTATACTAAAGTATCCCTTACAATGGTTTATATGGATACAAGCATTTTGCCATGTCCTGATTGTGGTTAAAGACAACACAGTTGGGGACGTCACACAGGTGAGATCTAATTAATCTATTTGGAAGATTTAGAACAACAATCAACTCGTACGCCATTCTTTGATATGCGGCGTCGGTGGTGTAAAGGTTAGCATGGTTGCCTTCCAAGCAGTCGATCAGGGTTCGATTCCCGGCTGACGCATTTTTTAAAATCTATTTTTTTAAATTTTTAAATAAAGATTTTTCCATCTCAACAGTGAAGATATGCAATAATTGGACGGGTGCATTGTTCGATCACACATCTGCTGTTTCAAAAAAATAATTATGCTCTACAAAAATGTAAATTGTGTGGATAATAGCTCGTTGTGAACCTTTTGTGACGGCGTATGACCTATGACCTTGTACAAGCATTTTCTATCGGGGTGGGTGGGTGGGGGCGCAACTGGGTGTGTAAGGGAAGTAACGTCGTGTGAGGCAATCTGCCCGGTGTTGACGTTATAGACAGGAATTTATGGCTTTCGAAAAGATCGGGCAGCAGCGGTTCTAAAACTGTCGCATCGAATTCTTTAAGACTACAAATTTACATGGCGGCTGGATAGCGAAGTCAATAAGCTGAGGGGCGTGGGATCGAGCCCACGTTAAAGGCACTATACACATGTTGATGAATGACAAACGCTAAGAAAGTCCTACGCTGACCTGGAGAGGGATGGGCGCCGCCAAGGTCTACTAAGCCCGAGAATATTCTAATGGAAACATGAGAACCCCCTACGACCTCAAAAAAAGGTTATAGGACTAAAAAAAATTACATGGATGTACCTGTAGGGTGCATTGTTTCATCTATGGCTTGTTTCATTGATATGTCATGTATTATAGGACCACGATAAAGCTTTTAAATAAAATACAAAAACTGTGTACAAAAAATTAAAAGAAAGCTTAATTAATTAATTCGTCAGTACAAATATCGCACACATACACACGTCGCAGTACTATAGTAATATTTAAATTATCTAAGACATTCTATTATATCGAGACATATATAAAGAAATAAACAAATTTAAAAAAAAGTTTCACGCCAAAAGTGGTGTTAGGTGGACTACGGATGACCGGAGCTTCTCGCCAAACAGACCTGCTGCTACTAATATAGCAGTGAGACCTAGAGAGGTAGAAATGACACGAACTTCAAACAGCTCCCTGGCTAGACATGGGGAGAGTGTGCAGACTATGATACCAACTTCATACAGCTCCCTGGCTAGACCTAGAGAGGTAGATATGACACTAACTTCACATAGCTCCCTGGCTAGACCTAGAGAGGTAGATATGACACTAACTTCACACAGCTCCCTGGCTAGACAAGGGGAGAGTGTGCAGACTCGCCGCGTGTTTTCTTTAAATTGTGTTTTTAAAACACGTGGGCTTGTCTTTGTAAATGTGATGTAGGAAAATAGAAGACAGAAAAACTGAAGTTTGCTAAAGTGAGTGAAAATTTTTTTTCATAGGGATTCCAATGATCATAATCATAGTGAGAACGAGAGGAGGGAGAGAAAGAGGGATTAAGAAGAGAGTGAAACTGAACGTGAGGTACAGAGAAATTGAAACAGAGAAGAAATGAATAAGATGAGAAAGAGATAGAGAGATATAGAGATGGATAGAGAGAGAGAGGGGCGAGAGAGAGGGGGATAGAGATATATTGAGAGGGAGAGAGAGAGGGGGATAGAGATATATGGAGAGGGAGAGAGAGAGAAGTGTGTCTGGGTTATTGGAGGTAATGCATTTACAAACAAATAATGTGCAGGAACATTTTTTGTCGTCTCTTTCCCTGAGCAAAGTAAGATTCCAGCACCCACCCACACCCCACCAGCCTGGATGGTTATGGAAAACTTTAAAAAACAAAAACAAAGTAAACCACATTAGCTTTTTGTACGGCAAAATGGATGGTTGTAAGGAAACTGAGTCATGCCTGGAGGTGAGGGAGTCGTCTGAAAGACCAAACAGACGAATGGGGATTCAATCCCACGGCGGGCATGATTGTGGGTAACTCACCTGGTCTTTAGAGAAATGTACGTGCTTGAAGGCGATGTGTCTGTGTGTGTTTGTGACGCTATATATATACACACATACATATATACATTCATATACATATATATATATATATATTATATTTGTGTATATACATGTATGGTGTGAACATATGTGAGTGTATTTTGAAACATTTAATGGTGTACAGGCTTCAAGACTTCTCCTTTGTTCTATACACCTTATCTCAAGACGATGGTGTCGTTTAGTTGATGTGTTTGATCCTATAATAAACGTGCATTGCTGCCTGAGACGAGAAGTGTTTCCCCAATTGCCGTAGGTACCAACAACACATAAAACAAAACATGTATATTGAGTAACGTACGTCAAAGAAAACGGCGCATCAGAAAAATCAGAATAAAGAATCTCCAGGGGCTGATCGGGCCTACCCACCAGCAATGTTTCCTTTGAGGTTCGTTGGTCCGTGTGCAAAAGTAAAAAATCTCGTGTTTAAAGTTGCGCAGCATTCATTTTATGTGCAATATTTTTACAAATTTGCTTAGCGGTAATCTAAACTGCTGCGCGGCATCGGTCAGATATATCTTTTTTATCTTATCTTTATCTTATCTATACAGACGCTCCTTCTATGCAGAAAATAGTTGCGTCCACAGACCATGACGGATGAACTGTTGGTAAGTGATGCAGCGTTCACAGGCCACGGCTTTGTGGGTTCCACGCATTACCCAGCCGCCTAACTACATGTAGTGTTAGGTACCCATTCGGAGCGGGGTGACTCAGGGACGCACTAGGCCCCGGGAACAAACCCTTGCCTACACACGGATTCGAACCCGTGACCATCGGTACGACAGTTCAGTGCGCTGCCACTCGACCACCGCGGCCGCGCAGCTTAAAGGTAACACTGCCCACCAGTTCTCACCCTCCTTACACCAAAACATATAATACATACTTGGACACAAACTTCAACACTGATGTCAGTTCACTTTCCTTAGAGCAGTTTCTCGCCGTTATCTACCCCTGGTCTACCTTGTATGAATTATTCACCAGCCCCCCTTCCCCCCACGCTCTTCCGAATGCCCAACCCCTCCACCAGCCCCCAACCCCTCTACCTTACACCACCCCTTCCATCCCATCCTCCACCCGTTGTTGACTTGGGTTAAAACCCCACCAAATAAAAACAACGTTAAAGAGGAGCACATATCTTATCACGGACTGCAGGCAGAACATCAAGATTCTAGTGACGGGGGCAAGCATTCGGCACTGCAGGCAGAACATCAAGATTCTAGTTACTGAAGCAAGCATTCGGCACTCCAGACAGAACATCAATATTCTAGTGACTGGGGCAAGCATTCGGCACTGCAGGCAGAACATCAAGATTCTAGTTACTGAAGCAAGCATTCGGCACTCCAGACAGAACATCAAGATTCTAGTTACTGGGGCAAGCATTCGGCACTGCAGGCAGAACATCAAGATTCTAGTTACTGGGGCAAGCATTCGGCACTGCAGACAGAACATCAAGATTCTAGTTACTGGGGCAAGTATTCGACACTGCAGGCAGAACATCAAGATTGTAGTGACGGGGGCAAGCATCCGACACTGCAGGCAGAACATCAAGATTCTAGTGACGGGGGAGAGCATTCGGCACTGCAGGCAGAACATCAAGATTCTAGTGACGGGGGAAAGCATTCGACACTGCAGGCAGAACATCAAGATTCTAGTGACGGGGGCAAGCATTCGACACAGCAGGCAGAACATCAAGATTCTAGTGACGGGGGCAAGCATTCGACACTGCAGGCAGAACATCAAGATTCTAGTGACGGGGGCAAGCATTCGACACTGCAGGCAGAACATCAAGATTCTAGTGACGGGGGCAAGCATTCGACACTGCAGGCAGAACATCAAGATTCTAGTGACGGGGGCAAGCATTCGGCACTGCAGGCAGAACATCAAGATTCTAGTGACGGGGGCAAGCATTCGACACTGCAGGCAGAACATCAAGATTCTAGTGACGGGGGCAAGCATTCGACACTGCAGGCAGAACATCAAGATTCTAGTGACTGGGGCAAGCATTCTGCATTCGAGCCGAGAGAATGTGGCCGGGCTCGGCAATACGGTGTCCAAAAAAAAATGTGTTAGGAGTTAGGAAGGGGGGGGTGGAGGATTGGCCAAAAATCCTGTTCGTTTCAATCTTGGGTAAGGATGAGCAGAACAGAGAGGAAAAAATAGAGGCGGGGAAGGAGGCGGAGGAATAAATTAGGCTCCAGACAGAGAGTCGAGAGAAAAAGAGAAAGAAAAAAAAATTAATAATCTCACGACATTTAAAAAAATGATGGAAAGATTTGAAAGACAAATTAAATAACGCTAGTTTGGCCATCTACAGGCGAAGTGAGGTTCCAAGAAACGGTTCTCACGTCATTGATAAAAGGTCGTAGGCGCAGTGGGTCTCAGTTTAAACTACAGGTGTCACAGAAGTTGTTAGTGTTGTAAATAGTTTTTTTTGTTTGTTTTTCTGTGTTTTTTTTAGTTTGAAAGCAAACATAAACGCGCAAAAACATTTTCAACAACAATTTTGTAGCTTGTATATGCTGATGAGCACCTGACGTAGGCATCAAATACCTGAACCGAAAACAGATGTCAGATATCAACATGCACTACGGTGTACAGAATTATTGGCTTGTTTTTCTATACAGTAGCAAAATGTTGGTAAAGGGATTCATGTCTGATTATAAAATTATAGCCCCCCCCCCGGCCTGAACTGGATTAGAAGTAAAACGATGATGGGGCTGCAATGACACACATACATAATCACGTGATTTGATTTGAACTTGCCTGATCTTATTTACCTGGATAAGGTCGTTGTCTACTACATGTCCTAATAGTACTAAATACTTAAAATACTAATGACAAAAATATTAATATTTCTTTGAAATGATTGCTTAATTTACTTATAGCATATTTTGATGATATGGTAAAAAAAAAGGGTTCTCATATATTTTAACGAAAGGGACAGGCTCTAAGTCTAAGAAGGATTTTATTTCTTACGGCTACGGATGGGTTAAGACAGAGTACTGACCTGTGTCCTGCAAAAATTACCAAAATTGTTCAAGTTCAGCCATCAAATATTATAAAGTTATAAAGGTTGGTCCACCGGGTACAGAATGAGACTTGAATGTTTTTGGTCATGGGTAAGTTACAATAAATGCAGTTAATTAATTCATGTGTCAGCTGCCATGCTAACCTGTGACAACCAGTTTCATTGTTCTTAATAAATATATATGGTTAATTTAACAATACTATACAACATTGTCTTTGTGGCTTTTTTTTGTTTTGAGAGGAAAAAACTATTTCACAACTTGAATATAAGCGTCGGTGGTGTAAAGGTTAGCATGGTTGCCTTCCAAGCAGTCGATCCGGGTTCGATTCCCGGCTGACGCATTTGTTTTTTTTCTCCATTTAGGATTTGGAGACGAAAATTAACATGAGTTTCGTGTGACAATTGCGAGACACCCTGTAAAACAAGTTTATTTGAGCTTTTCATAAATGCTAGTTTTTTTTTCAGTCAGGATATCTTACACGTTTCAGTCAAGCTATACCATCAAATCTAGTTTCAGTCAAGCTATACCATCAAATCTAGTTTCAGTCAAGCTATACCATCAAATCTAGTTTCAGTCAAGCTATACCATCAAATCTAGTTTCAGTCAAGCTATACCATCAAATCTACTTTCAGTCAAGCTATACCATCAAATCTACTTTCAGTCAAGCTATACCATCAAATCTAGTTTCAGTCAAGCTATACCATCAAATCTAGTTTCAGTCAAGCTATACCATCAAATCTAGTTTCAGTCAAGCTATACCATCAAATCTAGTTTCAGTCAAGCTATACCATCAAATCTAGTTTCAGTCAAGCTATACCATCAAATCTAGTTTCAGTCAAGCTATACCATCAAATCTACTTTCAGTCAAGCTATACCCTCAAATCTAGTTTCAGTCAAGCTATACCATCAAATCTAGTTTCAGTCAAGCTATACCATCATATCTAGTCAGGCAGTGCATCAATGCGTGTATCAGTCAGTTCAAGTCTATACAAAAAGCAGCACTTCGATGCTAACTTGTTGAGACGTAGACAGGGTTAAAGAATCTGGGCGATCGATTTTATATTTAATTTATTTTTAAAATAATCATTCGATTTAATTTTCATTTCCACGAGAACGGCCAAATGACCCGAGGCGGTCAAATAATGATGGCCGAATACGATTAGACAGCGACGGGCGGCCCAGATTTAAGAGCTTAGCTGTAACTGTGATAAGTTTGAGCTGAGAGAAAACTATGTTCATGACTAGTCTCATTACATTTCCAATCTCTTCAATTTGGCCAACGGAATAGGCGAAAGACATGTTATAAAAACGACGAGAGAACGATATCAGCAGGTGTGCGTATCGAATATCAAGGGCAAGAGAGGAATATATAGGTTAAAAATAGAGGTAAAAAATTATTTTAAAAACCACGTTTTTATAAGCGGACTAAAAAGAAGAAAATAATTTAAAACTAATAAGTTCAAGTACTTTCATTTAATATGACTAAAAACGTTGGGCGGGCGCTTATGAGGTTTAACATATGCGGCTCACTCATACTCTCACTAATAGATCTCTCTTTTGCCTTCTAAATTAGAAATCTATAATTCTTATACCAAACATCCGCCCCACGTTTTTAGTCATATTAAATTAAAGTACTTGAACTTATAAGTTTTAAATTATTTTCTTCTTTTTAGTCCGCTAATAAAAACGTGGTTTTTAAAAATCTTTTTTTTACTTCTATTTATTTTATTCTTTTTAGTCCACTTATAACAACCTGGTTTTTAAAAATATTTTTTTACCTCTATTTATTTTACCAAACACCTCACAAGCGCCCGCCCAACGTTTTAAAAACATTGTGATGTGGTCACGGGGTGAACTCACGGATGTCAACAAAAGCAGACGGTACAGATGCTTATATATAGACTATAGATACACTAAAAAGTTGAATAATTTAATAACAGTCCATTCGATCGATCTGAAATTTTGATACAATGCATTGTCATGCAAGGTCTATCTGTGGTAAAAGTTTCAGATCTCTAGGACCATCAGAAGTGGTTCAATTTTACGTTGGCAGATTTGAAAAAATCTTGGACAAACAAACAGGAACGAAAGCGAGTTAATAAAACGTGGTTAAAAATAACTCCAAAGGAAAGCAGTTATTAATCTATATTCATTTTCAACTACGGGTGGTTAGGGAGGGACACATTTTCTAACCTTCATTGTAAAACATTTGTAGTAACCAAGAAGAAAGCCCAGTTTACAAGAGGCTCTAGCGTCCCATGGGCACAAGACCAAAGCCCATTTTACAAGAGACTATTGTCCAATGGGCACAAGACCAAAGGAAAGTTTACAAGAGACTAGTTTCCCACGGGCACAAGACCAAAGGCCAGTTTACAAGAGAGTCTTGTTTCCCATGAGCACAAGACCAAAGGCCAGTTTACAAGAGAGTCTTGTTTCCCATGAGCACAAGACCAAAGGCCAGTTTACAAGAGAGTCTTGTTTCCCATGAGCACAAGACCAAAGGCCAGTTTACAAGAGAGTCTTGTTTCCCATGAGCACAAGGGCTTAGAGAATATTACATAGTGATTGGTTCAATTCAAATGATGGTTTCCAAGTGTAATTATGCTTGAGACTGGCCACATTAAAAGCCACATCGGAGTTAGTGCTGAAAACAATGTTAAAACCTCAAATGCATTTAAAATATTTCCCTTATACGTTATAATAGTTTCTGTATAATTCACACCATCCCCTCTGTACTTGATACAATGGCATAGACACATTGTACTAGTGTCTAACTAAACAATATATTGTTTGCCTCATGTATACATGGACAGAGGCGTCACAAGGGGGTGCGGACCGCACCGGGTGACACCTACACAACGGGTGACGCCAACATGTAAATTGTATGTTTGTTCCCGGTATTTGGCACTGGCAGGCTCGGAGGAGGCCTATGGGGTCAGTCGTGAACTGTGTAAAACCAACCCTATAGGGACGCCTCTGTACATGGACTTTTTATTAACACAGTATTCCTTTATACTTGTACAATACTCTTCATAATTTTTGTTAACCCTTCTGTTACAAGGGGATTTGCATTTATTCTTGATGATAGTGAGTTTTATACTTTTTTTTTACACTATTGTCTTTTCATGTAATATCACTGCGCTTTAAATTGCTTGATCGGAACTTTTTATAAAACGATGGATGCATCTTGTTTATATGCCCCTTGTCTAGATGCAGAAGATAAGACACCATCATCCACATATTATGTGGATAAACCAGTGCTCACGACAACGGTTAATAAAATAGTTCGAATTAGTGTGCACGGATGAAATCATCTCGGAAAACTTGGATTATGTTTTTTTAAGTAACTGGAATCAGCCATATTGGTCGGAGCCAGGTCAGAACGGACCCCACCTGTCTCAACAACAGACGACCCAATAGGTGTTCCAGACACAGTGCTGGTTTATCTTCAGGTGGTTAAGTACTCTGAAAGTTCAACCGAACGGTTAGGAGGTAACAGAAGATAACCACGACACCAGGAATGACGAAGAGAGTCGAGATGTGGCAGTTTGAATCTTATTTTTTAAGCAACCGCCAGAGACGATAAGTTATTATCAAGTTAAAGTCTTATCATAATATTTTTGTTAGCATACCAGAGCGCATTCATCTTCGTATTACACGACTACAATACATTCATCAATATATTACACTACTAATTTTCATTAGTCATCGTATTACATTACTAGAGTAAATTTGCAACCATACTGAAATCTCATCTTATCATATCTGTTAAAGACGACCCTTCAACACTGAAGATTACTGCGTCCTACGCTTATCCATGGTTTATGTCTAGTCTTGCATTCTTAATGGAGATTTAAATGTTCATTGTGTGTTGAATCAGATTAAATAAAATAATAAATCAGAATAATTTAAAATAAACTTTCCACTAAAATTACCAGTGCATTCCTCCGATGGGGAAATCCAATTTTCTCCCATAATGGGAAATATGCCGGGGTAGCTATGACCTTACTGACTAAGGCGAAGGGTAAACTGAGGTTTAAACAAAATTATAAAAACGATTGCAAGAGTTCAGTCTTCGTGGTTGTGTATGTGTGTATGTATGTGGGGGTGTGGGGGAGAGAAAAGGTTTTAATGGTATTTGACATCAGGGTCTGGCTTCCGGTAAATGCAACAAACGGTAGGGGCAGTCACTCTTATCTTTTCACTTATCTCCCGTTGACGGCTGTTGGAAACTCCGAGGGGAGAGAACTCACGAGAAGGCGGGTAGTTACAATGGTGAGGATTATCTTCCATTAATTCTGTGAACGCCGCGGGCTTGTGGCAAACTGAGCAATTTTAGTTTTAAGACGCGGCTGGTGCGTACGATGGCGTGTTGGTAGTTATTCCTGGTTACTGGATGCTGAGTGTGGGGGGGGGGAGTAGAGGGGCCATCCACACTAACATAGAGTGAATAGGTCAGGTGAGGGGTAGAAAGGGTAGGGGTTTGTTAGGGAATTGTGTAAGTGTAAGTACTGTAGGAGAGGTGCATGTAGTAAGTAGAAAGGGTAGGGGGTTGTTAGGGTATTGTGTAAGTGTAAGTACTGTAGGAGAGGTGCATGTAGTCTGTAGTAAGTAGAAAGGGTAGGGGGTTGTTAGGGTATTGTGTAAGTGTAAGTACTGTAGGAGAGGTACATGTAGTCTGTAGTAAGTAGAAAGGGTAGGGGGTTGTTAGGGTATTGTGTAAGTACTGTAGGAGAGGTACATGTAGTCTGTAGTAAGTAGAAAGGGTAGGGGGTTGTTAGGGAATTGTGTAAGTGTAAGTACTGTGGGAGAGGTGCATGTAGTCTGTAGCAAGTAGAAAGGGTAGGCGTCACCGCAGGGGCGTCACTAGGGTTGGTGTCACCCAGTGCGGTAGCTCATGGGGTTACCCCCTCACGACTTACCCCATAGGCCACCTCGGAGTCTGCCAGTGCCAAATAACGGGAATATACAGAATTGTACACGTTATTGTAACTTGTGTTACCCCGTATGACGGTGTCACCCGGTGCGGTCCGCACCCCCCAAGTGACGCCTCTATTGCACACTACGGGTATGAATTCAAAATGAAGTGAAACTGTGGCAGGGAGTGGTAAGGAAAAGGCGAAGACATTCACTTAAGACACGAAGAGAGGGAACATGTTGCTTTAAGAGAGGGCCCATGCCATGTTACTGTAAAAGAGGGCCCATGTTACTGTAAGAGAGGGCCCATGTTACTGTAAGAGAGGGCCCATGTTACTGTAAGAGAGAGCATATGGCATATTTAGAAACACATCTTTGGAAAAAGTGCCAGGCCCGGGATGAGAACTACACGAGAGTTACCTTTCGTTTTCTGAGCGACCAGGTTCTAAAGCAGAGCAAAGAATTATAACATCGAGCGTCGGTGGTGTAAAGGTTAGCATGGTTGCCTTCCAAGCAGTCGATCCGGGTTCGATTCCCGGCTGACGCATATTTTTTGTATGAATTAAATGATTGCTTATACAATTGAAAAATGTATGTGTCAATGAAATAATGTCAAAAATAATATTTTTCAATGCATAAGCTTAATTTAAAAAAAAATGTTTACCATCACCGCGTATTAGTTGTATAAATCTCGACGCATAAAGTTCGTGAGTTTGTTTCATGATCTGATTGGTGTGTTTCAACGATAATCTGATGTTCAAAAGATAACTAAATGATAACACGCCTTAACACAATAGACGACCGTTTGCATTAAAAAAAATAATAATAAACGTATTTTAGGGTAATGGCCCAATGTTCCCTTAAGGCTCCGCGGCTACAAGGACGCGCAGATATCTAACCAACGCCGCGCAGATATCGAACCAACGCCGCGCAGATATTTAACGAACGCCGCGCAGCAGATTAGAATACAAAACGCAGCAAATTTTGTAAACTATTGCACACAAAAATAAATGCACACGATTTTTTTTTACAAAATTTGTTCACGGACCAACGAACCTTAGAGGGAAGATTACTAATGGCAACGGCTCATCCCTGAAAGATATTATGTTAATCCTGCGAGGTCAGAAGCTATGATTAAGTAAATAACCCATGAGACTTACGTAAAATTAATATAAAAAAGAGATCTCAATTTAAAAGTTGTGTTACAGTTTTGTTCGTAAAACATTGCCAGGAGAATTGTTTGTAAAACATTGCCAGGAGAATTGTTTGTAAAACATTGCCAGGAGAATTGTTTGTAAAACATTGCCAGGAGAATTGTTTGTAAAACATTGCCAGGAGAATTGTTTGTAAAACATTACCAGGAGAATTGTTTGTAAAATAAACTCAAATTATTTGTGTTAGGTTAATTTTGCTATAAATAGGCTAGATAAATTATTAAAAAAAAACGAGTAATTTGTACCGTTCCATAATTTATGTTATGTTAATGTTATAGTTATGCTTACTTATCAAAGCCATGACAAAAAGTAATGATAATCTAGACGCTTTGACAATTTTAATTAAAATGTTTTGTTTATTTTCTTTAAACCCTCCGTGATAATTCTAGAGATACATATTATGTATAAGTGAACGATGTCTTTAGTTGATGCACATATGTAAAAAATAATAATTAAAAAAAAATAAATAAAAAATAAAATAAGTACAAGTAATAAAATAAAACTAACAGTAGCAACTATTAAATTCCTTAAATTAACATTGATTAAGGTTAATAAGCAATGATAAAGCCATCTACTATGATCCACTGTATGTAGGTTGTGTATTGCCTGGAGTTTGAATAAAGGGGTCATTATGTTTCTTTTTATTACTGTGCTAAGACTATATATCAGGGACTAATCAATTAAAGGATTTTGCCTGTAAACGCTTCAATTGTTTATTCTAACAAAATAATATCAATTTTTAATATTGATGGTATTACGTGTTCTGGTGAATTAGTTTAGCTCTTTTGTGAAAGGTCTATAAATCATAAATCATTGTAGAAAGAAAAAAAGTGGAATTGGGGGGGGGGCGCTAAATTTTTGGTAACAGGTAAGATAACTGTAGTAATATCAAGTCTTTCTGTGTTTTCTCAATTACTTCCCTTTAATAATAAATTTTCTTAGTCTTGTGTTGACTGTGTTGACACCAGTTGTTGGGTATGGTGTTTCCTAGATTACTCTCAGGGGTATTTGGAATTTAATGGCTTATATAAACTGATAAACAAAGTGTTGAGGTGGGGTGGACATGACGAGATACACACATAGCATGCCCATCAATTGTATGACAATAGAACAAATTAACAGTGATGTCCGTACGAACACAGTCAATAACAACGTGAACGTATTCCCACCACCACTATGGCCATAGATCACTGGGAAATACATCTAAAAGAAAACTGGTGGATACATCACATGACTGTATGAAATAACGTAAATATGAAGTCAGCGTACGTATGAAACGTTTGGATTCATTAGCATCTTTCCAATGTGTAAGACTTGTTGGGATTTTATAGTTTCTATGGTTGCGATCGGATTGACGGAAAAGACTTGTTGTTTAAAACTGTCATACATTAAAACTGTAATATTTATCTTTTGTATTTTTAAAATAAAATTAGCTGATCTGATACATATTGATGTCTGAAGTCAGCTTCGATCCATTATGTATAATGAAGAATATTACTTTAATTTGAGTAACTTTGTGATCACTTTTGTCAACTTTGCGCCTATATAAACAAACACGTAAGAACTGCCCTCCCCCCCCAATATTATCACAAATCAGATCTATCACTAAAGACAAACACTAAACGTAGTCGTTAATTAATTAAAACTTGGCTCTGGGACAAACTACCACGATATCGATACTGTCCAGGGTGGTTACCGACATTACATCAAAACCCGTCTACCATGACACTGTTGCCATAATTAGTAATCATTCCACGATACATTAATGCTCATCTTGATGAAACACGACACCGATACTATTTTTCAGTAAATGCTACACAATACATAAATGCTCATCTAAGCACAATACCGATACTGACTTCGGTGATTACTGCACGCTACAGGACTCATCTATCATCTTCCACGATACCCCAATACCGTCTCTAGTAATTACCCCGCCAATACACTTTGACTCATCAGACACGATACCGAATACTCACGTGTGCTCCCTGTCCTACCGACTGTGCTCCCACCGTTCTGCTGCACGCAGGGCTCCACCTGCACACTGTTGGCTTTCTGGCACAACACAGCTGCCCCCATGTTATCACACGATCACTCCCACACAACACGTCGGCCGTGCTGATACTAACAGGTCTCTGTCACTGGTTCGATCTGCTCCAGGCCATCACTTGACTAAATCACTGTTATTATATTTAAACACATGTCCAGGAGGATAGATTCCTATATGTTCTTTGTTTGTTCAAGAGACTACAACACACAAACTGAACTGAATGGAAGTTCAAGGAAAGCGCGTCATCTTGATATCAAGAGATACGAAACAATGACTTAATAAGAGGGGACTTATTGAAATATAGTGTGGGTCTTAAGTTGAAGGATTGAAATTACATTCCTTTAATTATGACTACTGATTTTGTGTTTGTTTGTTTGTTTAAGGAGTGGGGACTTCATGAAATATGTTTTCAATGCTACACCAATAGCACCTGATTAAAGGCCTGCTTAGGTCTCAATACTGAAACTATAATCTTATTTTATTTAAACGCACCGCTAGTCACGTGTCATCGTTACGCAACCAAAAAGTTTAGTCAATATATTTTTTTTCTTCAAAAATTCATTACAGCGAAATTTCATGGAAAGAGGCAGCGTCTTTATATTGGCATGGGGCAGTGGCGTAGAACATTGTGAATGTAGAGGGGAAGTTTACAGGGGCTGAACTGTTCTTCAACATTTGTGAGAGGGGGCTTTTAGCCATAAAATTAGATTTTTTCTTTGTGGGAGGGGTGTGCCCAAAATTGTTCCGCCCTAGGGGTGCTAGTAGCTTTCGCGGTGGTCACTTTCACCAAATATTTCATAATTGATCACATTTAAACTAATGAACGGAACATAGCCTACATTTCGTAGAATAATATGCGTGAATATGCATTAGAAAATTAAGATTATTAGCGTATTGGACTAAAATCAACAAACAAATAAAGCCAATTTTCACCTAAATTGTTTTAAAAAACTTTTAAATAAAAATGATAGCTGTAAAATGTTTTAACTATTGCTTTCAAAAATTTTACTTTATTAAAATATGCCCATATTATTTCTCCCCCCCCCCTTTTCCCCACCACCTTCTAAATCGATGTGCTGTCAAACGTGATTGGAGAACCCCCGGATCCAATGCCGCATATTTCCACACGCGTTGTATCCATTCGGTAATTGAAAAATTCTGCACGGAATCACACGCGTCACGCGACCCCCGTGCCTGTCATGGCTGCCAAAAAGTCTGGAGGGTGGGAGGAGCAGACGTCAAATATCAGCTGGTCAAAGTTACTTTACGGACGGGAAAATGGCAACAAGGGTCAAGGTCGAAAGTCAATGGAATCTGAGACGGAGGCCAAACAAGGTCGTAAGTGATGGGGTTAAGACGGTTATTGGTTTTTAGTAAGGATTATTGAAAATTAGGGCATGTACTGATTAAAATTTTTCTGTTCGAGTAATCTGGAAAAATTAATAAATTAATCCATGAAAATTTCGATTAATTATATTCTTTGTAACGCATATATATACCCCGTTAAGTCGCGATTCATTATTTCGGTTATTTCGCGGTAATTCCATGGCTCCTAAATTTTGTCACGAATCACAGCAAATTCGCTCTTCTATGCAAAAAATAAGGAATAAAAACCTTTTTGTTTACGGAAGCACGTCTAAATAAATAATAATAATATGAGGGAAAAGTATTTAGGGGACTAAAATATAAATTATTAATACATTGGAAAAAAAATATTATAAATATTTTCATAAATTTTAATCGAATTTTAATCGATCAAATTAATTTTCATCGATTATTTTTTAAATATTTATCGATTAATTAATCGTTAATTTCCGCGTTCCTACAAAATGCAAACGACTAATTTACATGCGCGTTCGAGATAAAACAACTGAAAATTGCCGTTTAATGTTTCTGAATGAATTAGGGTCGGGATGAACAATAAACGATTACTTAAGGTCGTACATGGGGGCACATCCAATGAAGGGCTTTACCTTAATTGCTGCCCTACTTCCGTTGGCTTTTTATCCTACGTCCATGCGAGAAACTCAAGCTGAAGAAGCATAGTTTGTATAATCTAACATTAACAGCAGACTGTGATATGTGAATTCGCTTAAACTTTACACCCTTTATTTCTCTATCAGAGGCCATGTAATCCGATGCATGCCGAAAATTGGGCCTGCCCTTTTGCATCCAGGACTCTATGATTGCCCTAAAGGCGATCCATTTTGACATGGGCACGGGTTTAGATTTCAATGTATTGATTTGTATACGCCAAGACCTATCCTCTTCCCACGGGCACCCGACGGCCCAAGAGAAAACAGTAAATCAATAGGGGAGAGAAGCTACGCCAACACACCCGAAAGGGGACGTTAATTGAACCGGCAACGGCGACAGGAAATTGAGTTATCTTCACAAGGTTGATGTTTTACCCCCATTCTTTGTTTAAACCCACATTTTTTGGCCTTCCTTTAGAAATGGGACTTGCATGGGTTCCCCTCCGGCCACCCCACACCATTAAAAAAAAGTTCTTACCGGTCCTTTTTGGCGTCTGCATGTTATCATGTAAGACAATTGAAGTAATCTTTGCCAAATTGATTCAAAACAAATTAAATGTTTTTGGTAAACATAATTACTAGGAAGCTTACGATAAACGTCGTTTAAATGTGGACATGCCCAAAGTATTTAATACAGACCACAATACTCTATCTTAAAAATAATTTAAAAAATATTGCGAAAACGCATTTAGCTGGATGGAATCGAAGACGGTTGATAGTTTATTAGGGGACAAAACATTGTGTAAATTTTGACGTAAACAAAGACTAACACAAGTGCGA
This sequence comes from Ampullaceana balthica, assembly GCA_944989445.1. NCBI lineage: Eukaryota > Metazoa > Mollusca > Gastropoda > Lymnaeidae > Ampullaceana > Ampullaceana balthica. The sequence goes on from CALYLW010001144.1 coordinate 186,290, forward strand.
AAACTGCATGCGGCAGAGGACATAAAACTATGCTGGTGTAATCCGTTGCAGTCCGTTACACGTATATGGACATATATCGATCGATGAACTTTAATTTGGATGCGATTCAATGGAAGTCAAAATATTTTTTTTCAATGACTTTATCAGTGCTGGATTTATATATTTGCTAAACAAGCTATAGCTTAGGCCCCACACCTTCTTGCCGCCCCCCCCCGGATTTATTTTCTTCATATTTGGCACTGACATAAAATATTTTGACTTTAAAGGGCCCCGATATCTCAAATAGCTTATATAGGGCCCCATCAATGCAAGATCCAGCCCTGGGCTTAAACCATTAAAGATGTGTATACCTTATATCTAAAGAATTAGACTCCGTCTGATTGAATCGATTCATCAAGTGTTTATTTCCCCATCAAGATGATCTTTGGAAGATCAGCCAAGATGCACAGGAAATGATAACATTGGTGACCTAGATTTCCAGGATCGGGTAAAGCACTAAAAGCATCCAAAGAAACCGATGATTTATGCGAAGGTAATTCGCCCTAATGCAATGGAGACTTTTCAAAATAGCTGTCAGTAGAGTCCAATACAGTAAAAGGTGAGGACCCCTGGATCCTGGGCAATGCATTAAACCTATTGGATATCTACCCAACGTCATTGCGGATCTAGATGAAGAGACATAGGCAAATACTT